>CM034706.1:230146808-230167705 GCA_020142125.1 Phrynosoma platyrhinos
GGGTTTTCTTGTCAGGTTTCTTCAGAGGGGATTTGTCATTGCCTCCATCTGAGGCTGAGAGAGTGTGACTTGCCTAAGGTTACTCAGGACTGGAACCCACTTTGGCACCACTTTGGTCCAAAACACACTGCAGAAATAGTCCAGTTTGAGACCACTTTAACTGCCCTGGCTAGATGCTAGGGAATCCTGGGAATTGTAGTAGATTGTGGCATCAGAGCTCTCTGACAGAGAAGGCTAAATGTCTCACAAAACTACAATCCCCAGGATTATCTAGCATTGACCCAGGACAGTTAAAGCATTGTCAAACTGGATGATTGTTGCAGTGTGTTTTGGAGCTTGGACAGAGGTACCACAACCAACTCCGCAAAATTCCATAGCTTGGACCTGTGGCAGTTTAAGCAGTATCAAACCGGGTTATTTCTGTAGTGCAGATGCACCACCAGCGGCAGCCCTGTCTCTTCTTTTTCCAATGGACTTGCTTCCCTGGGAGGGTTCCTGTCAGGTGTACAGGTGTGGCAGGCTGAAATAAATAAAAGCACTTTTGCTCAACCTGCATGCACTTTTAGCTACAGAAGGACCTGCCTCGACTATGGACCTTATCACACGCTGGCCACTAAGCGAAAAGTAACCGAAATAAGAATAAATTCAGTTCCATACCAAAATGAACTGAATTTCGCCTGCACGGCCATTGCGCAATGATTCCGAAAGCTCCCTTGTACTTCCCCGAAAAACCGAATGTCAAAAGATCTCAATTCGTTACGGATTAGCTCCGGGTTCTGTCGAGTTTCGGTGTAACGTCGTGTGTAAACACGGAGAAACAATACGGATTAGCTCCGGGTTCTGTCAAGTTTCGGTGTAACGTCGTGTGTAAACACGGGGAAATAATATGTATTAGCTACGGATACTCTTTGGATTAGGTCTGCTTTAGACCCCGTGTGATAAGGTCCTATAGTCAGTTCTGCAGCAACCGGGGTCACCAGGTGTCCTCCTTTTCCAGGACATATCTTACATTTTAACCTTTTGTCTAGGAGGAATTCCAAAATGTCTTCCACTTTGAGCAGGATTCAGGTCCAAAACACACTGCAGAAATAATCCAGTTTGAAACTGCTTTAACTGCCCTGGGTCAATGCTAGATAATCCTGTGGATTGTAGTTTTGTGAGACATTTAGTCAGAGAACTCTGGTGCCACAACAGACAACAATTCCCAAAATCCTATAGCATTGAGCCAGGGCAGTTAAAGTGGTGTCAGTTTGGATTATTTCTGCAGTGTGGATGCGGCCTTAGAATCTACTTCAACTCTGCGTGAGATCTTGTAGCTTTTTGTTATCACTGGTTTGTGGCTCCCTCTCTGTTTCCCTCTTTTTCTTTACCACCTCATGCCAAGAACAAGTTGAGAGCATCCCTTTATTTATGGGTTATTTTGTATATCCTTATTCAGCAGTGGGAGTGTTGTTCAAATTGCAGCAGCTGACTTGGAACCATGTCTTTCAGTTGATTGCTGTCAAACTGTCTGATTTACAGAGTGCTTCAGATTTACTCACTTAACTGCAGTAAATTAATTAGCAACAGCCTGCTATACTTGTGTTCATTTTTTTCTGCTGCAAAACAGCAACATCTTTAAACTGGGGGATTCAAGAAAAATGTTTGGGGTATGTGTCACTATATTAATAATTGGATTCTTGGCATCATCCAGAATGTTTAAATAAAATTGCTTCTGATTTATCTGTTTATCTTCTTTTCTAGTGAATCCTCTATGTTTTGTTTTTCCTTTATCTCTGTCTACAGTCACTTTTCATAGAAAACTACTTCTCATAATTCATTAGTTTAGAGTCATCTTCTCTTACTAACTTCAAGGAACTAATACAATGCTCCTTCATTTTCTTTAAAGTACAAAGTACAAACGTCCATTTCTAATGGAGAAACTGGCCACTCCAAAGAACTCTGAAAACACAAAATTTATGAAGTTATTCCACTCACTTGCATTTACTTAGAGATCTTCTTGTCTCTAAATTTCTAGTTCTCCTGAAAAATACAAAGGCAATACCAAACTAATAAGTATTTGCTCAGCTATTTTTTCTTGAGAACCAACAAGAGGAACAAGATAGTCTGGTATAGTCCTTGTAATAGATTCTTATTTGGATCACTCTCCTTTATTGAGGAGTAAGCTTAATTATGTTGGGTGCAAGAGAAGTAGTCCAACTGACCCCAACTGAGTTACATAAGCTTGAGCTTTGTTTCAGTTGCTGGTGAAGATTAAAACACAAAGAAAATGTGTTGGATTTGGACTTGCCCTTCCACAACAGAAGCTTATTTCTGTTCATGGATTTACTTCTGTTCAGGTCTAATTATAAAAATCCTTCCTGGGCATCATTTCACTCCATGCTTCTGAGGAAGCAGACCTAGTCTACAATAGCTTATGCAACAATATCTTCTACACTGGTGGCACAGTGGTTAAATGCCTGTACTGCAGCCACACACTCATAGACCACAAGGTTGTGAGTTCAATACCAGCCAGGGCTGAGGCTCGACTCAGGCCTGCATCCTTCCGAAGTCACTAAAATGAGTACCCAGCTTGTTGGGGGGCCAATCAGCTCACAGTTGTAAACCGCTTAGACATCCCATAGCGTGATATGAAGCGGTATATAAATGAAGCTGCTTTTTTTTTTTTTTTTTTTTTTTTTTTACATAGTTAGTCTCAGAGGTGCTAGATAATCCCCTTGCACACTGATGCCAGAGGAACACACAGCTATGGTCCAAAACACACTAGAAATAATCCAGTTTTGAGCTGCTTTAACTGCCCTGGCTCAGTGCTAGAGAATTATGGGAACTATAGTTTTGTGACATTTAGCCTTCCCTGTCAGAGAGTTCTGGTGCTACAATAAACTACAATTCTCAGCATTCCCTAGCAACAGCTAGCTCCTAGCACTGAGCCAGGGCAGTTAAAGCAGTCTCAAACTGGATTGCTTCTACAGTGTGTTTTGGACCTAAGGGCCTTTACAAACTGCCAGAAATAATGCAGCTTGAGACCAGTTTAATTGTCCTGGCCCAATGCTAGGGAATCATGGGAATTGTAGTTTTTTCTGAGACATTGAGCCTTCTCTATCAAGGTGCTCTGGTGCCACAATAAACTACAGTTCTCATGATTCCCTAGCACTCAATCAGGGCAGTTAGTGGTCTCAAGCGACAGTATTTCTGGCAGTCTGTAAAGGCCCTAAGTCTCTGAATTCTATTCAAATAATTCCTAATGGTAGGTGAAGAGGTATCATCACTAATGCATCCCCAGCAGCCCCAAGCCCCATCTCACATTCTTTCCTAGAGAATGCCCCAATACTTTTGCAACACTTTTGGGAGGGGCATTCGGATATATAATAGGAAGCTGAACCTTCTTGTTTTAATAGAAAAATCTATTCATAGGCAGAGTTTTGCCCTGGTTGCCCTAGGCAATCTGGTTCCATGCCAGTGTATAATGGAAAAATTGCTTGTGCTATAGGTTCTTTTCCATTTACAGAATTTGAATGGTATAACATTCATTAATGGATACAGAAATTCACTTAAAAATCTAACAAAACTACATTTTGACCATGTCAAGGATGATGTAGATTTAAAATTATCAAAAACATGTACAATGATTTTCTCCATCAAATAAAATGTATTTTTTAAAAAAACCATAGAGGCTAAGTTCTCTTTTAGGAGTTGAATTTTTAAACTGTTTAGTAGTAGCAACTACAGTATTTGGCATACATTCTTTATATACACAGCATGGCTTTAATTCACTGTTTGTTTGTTTTAATTAAAAATCAGTAGTAATTTATCCTTGCAGTGGATTGAGAACGTTAATGCGTTCAAATGGCATTAAAAATTAATTTGCTAGTTTTCATCCATTTCTGGAAAAAGAATTGCTGTGGCACCAGTTGCAGTTCAAGTCTACCTGCTTAATAATCAGGCAATGTAAATAATCTGTCCCTTAAATCTCTAGACACTGATTTATGTATAAGTACATTAAGCATGCATATGTCACACTTCTGACTATTACAATTTAATATTAAAATGAGAAGACAAGGTTCTGCTGTATATGCTAATCTAAAGTACTTTATATTTCAGATAGACCAGGATTTTATGATATTTTACAGCAGTTAACATCTGTTGGATACAAACTTCCAAAGATCAAAAATCCATGAGTGGGAATCGATCCCTGAAGAAACGATGTGGGGAGTTGCAACTAGAATCCCCTGTGCGTTATGGTCATGTCTCTTCTGCAGGATGTTCATTAAGCAAGTTAATTCAGTTGCCTACACCACCCTTGTCAAAGCACCAGCTAAAACGATTAGAAGAACACAAGTATCAAAGTGCTGGACGATCCCTACTTGAGCCACTGATGCAAGGTTATTGGGAATGGTTAGTCAGAAGAGTACCAGCCTGGATCGCTCCTAATCTGATTACAATAGTTGGACTGATAATAAACATCTGTACAACCATAATATTAGTGTGTTATTGTCCAACAGCTACCGAGCAGGTAAGGTTAAAAAAATGACACTTGATTAGTGGAAAGGAGTCTCCTCCCAATAAATGCTTCAGTATTATATTTTACTTGCTTTGTGGTGGTCTGTAAACTGACACATACAGAGTTATTTTATGACATCCTAATTACTAGAAATGTTAGAAACGCATTTGCAGATGTATTTTAACAAAATCGTCAGTGATGTCAAATTGAAATTTATTACTGTCATAACATTTTTATGAAATGTGTGCTGACTGACGAGTGATAGGAAATCAGAGAAACAAAAATCTTGACATTAGAATTCTTCAAACCTGTAAAAAGGGCTGTAGTATGAAAAACATAAATGGATATATATCTTAAAATATGAAAAAATGTGTTCTCTCAAGGCAAATGTAAGCTTGAAATAAGAAAATGTAATATATATGGAAGACATATGGAAGGGAATTGAGTGGGACTACTCTATGGTAAACAAAAGGCAAATGTTTGGAAGGGTTATCATAGACTCTATGGTTGGAATGCCTTTGCAAGAGACTTCTCCTCTTTAATAAGTTTTCAATATTACATGTTTTCACCTCTTATACTGTGCCACTATACGATTTATACATAACACCACTAAAGGCACCACATCCTGTCTGATTTTGGAAGCTAAGCAGGGCCAGCCATGGGCAGTACTTGGATGGGGGACCAGCAAAAAATACAAGGTGCTGTAGGTTATATTTCAGAGGATTGAACTGGCTAAACCACCTCTGAGTATTCCTTATCTAAGAAAACACTATGACATAAAACCCTATGATAATTATCGGGTCACCATTAGTTGACAGGTGACTTAAAGGCACATACACTTGATAGTCTCCCTAGTAAAACTTGTTCATATTGAGATACCTGTTCTACAGCATTTACTCATATGGCTTAGTGGCTCTTAAACTGTTTTCTTTATTGCCAACTTAAGGTTTGAAAAAGGGATCATTGGTGATTTCTAAGTTATTGTATTTAGCCAAGCTAGTATGTCAAAAATAGAAAAGAGTTAGAGGGAAGCAATAAGGGTGCTTTCAGACAAGGTTTTTATTGTTTAATCCCCTGCCTTGTTCATGGAATTTTACTGAAAATCCAGATGATGTTATCTTTAGTTTGTATTCTTTCTGTATTTCCCCACTCCTTCTCCAGTATTTTTTCTTATAAGGAACAACAATCAGTTAAGGAGGAAAAAGGTAAGATAGAGGTCAAAGACTGGCAGCTTGGAGCAACCAGAGGCTGCTCCTGCCCCAATCAACCCCTGATCAGTGCAGGACTGCGACAACTGGATGCCGCTGTCCAGAAAGGACTGCCAGCAAGGAGCGTTTTCCCCCCTGCTTCTTTTGCGGCTGGCTCTGGGCTGAATTAGCTGGCCGCGGTGTAGCTTCCCGCCGATCCAGGGGCATGCGTCATCTGCACACCATGCCCTCAGATTGGCCCAAATGTGGCACTTTTTGCCCATCTGTTTCAGGCCATAGTTGCATGTTACCTTCTGATTTGTAGAAGAGCTCTCCATCTGGAAGTCCCCTAAGTGTGTCTTGTTCATCTCTTTTGGAGAGGGTGCTCTCTAGACCTCTGGCACATACCTGACCAAGGCTACATCTGCACTGTAGAAATATTCAGTTTGACACTACTCTGCCATGGCTCAATGCTGTGGAATTCGGGAATTGTAGTTTATTTTGGCATCAGAGCTCTCTGATAGGGAAGGCTAAATGTCTCACAAAACTACAGTTCCCATAATTCCATAGCACTGAGCCGTGGCAGTTAAAGTTATATCACTTTAAACTGGTTTCTTTCTGTAGTGCAGTTGCAGCACAGAATGGGGATTCTTACTGAAGTTACTTTGGTTAAACTGATAGGACGCTGTTTTCAATATTTTCCTAACCACACTTACCTGTACTTTATCTTATCAGTGTCAAATAATTGTTCTTGCTTCTCTCTTTGTGATTTTTAAAAAAACTAAATATACTTTTTTCTTATCAAGCCTCAGACAAAACTGGGTTGTTCTAAACTAATTCACAGCCTTCATTAATTTGGGTGTTTAGAAATGATCAGTGTGCTATATATAAATAGGATCTTATGTGCTAACAATATTGTTACTTGTTGATTGTTGAGGAGGATGCTTCCATTAATGAAAAGTAAACATTTCATTGACTTTATTGCTGTTTGGTCAAATTGCTGAATCATACTAATTTTATGTTTTAATTTTGTTAATTTATTTACCAGTAAATCCTTGGCAATGTTGCTCCTTTGCCGATTATTCTCTGTCTCTTGCTTTTAAAAACTCTTCTTTTCTCTATTGTACCTTCACTTTATTATTTTGAATGCAGTGCTTCTGCATTTAAAGTTTTTAATTTGTTTTATAACAAATGTTGATGATTGATCTTAATCTTGTATTCCATATAGCTGATGAATTTTCTGTCCATTCCTCCAGCCAGATAATTAATTAAAAAGCATAGTGGTAAAAAAGAAGTATCAAATGAAAGTCTGCTGAAACCATTAATGCTATATACTTTCATTAGTTTCTATCTTTCAGTTGTCTTTCTATATGAAATGTAACTTAAAGTTGTAGTGGATCAAAAAACCTCTTTTACACAGTGCTGCTTATTACTGTAGGTAAACTCTGCTAGTCTTTAGCAATAGCTGCATTATTCGTGCAACTATAATATAGGATTGGGGTCTCAAAACACAGTTGAGAAGGCCACAGCTTATTTTTGTTCTATATCTTTAAGATACATTTTGGAAATCTATATGTGCTGAAGTTGCTTAGGGAAGCACCAGATTTATTTACTTCTTCCATCCTTCAACTACTGTATTACCATTTTATGTCTTACTATGTAGAAGGCTGCTTTACTATAAACTATTCTAAATATTCCCAAGTAGTACATTGTGTAATATAGTACTTAAAAACATCCATATGAGCTGTAACCATGAGAAGTACTAGTTGACATATATTGGGTTACCAATAAAATGCTGCCTCAGCTATTTGAATAACTATTTGTACACACTCAAATGCTCTTCACAGAGTTGTCTGCATACATGTGTAAGAGAGGAAGAGACTGACTTCAAGTTGATAATGAGGTGTAAAGTTTTTAATGACGTATAGAGCAGGAAGAGAAAATGGGTAAAGGCCATGAAGTTATAATTGAAGGTGACATTTTTAGTAAGAATTGTCATTGAGGAAATGTATGCAATGGTTAGCTTTTTTGCAAAACTGAATGTATTTTGTTTTTACTGGACAACATTCAGAGCGAAAGTTCTTTAACCCTTTGTCTTAGACTTTTTAAAGTTGCAAAACATAGTGAGTTTTACCATATATGTGTATGTATGTGCCTTCAGATCACCTGGTGACTTATGGTGACACCATGAATTTTCATAGGATTCATCCAAGTACTAATCACAGTTGACCCTACACTTAAATCTGGTGCATTCATGGGAAAGTTAGAAAAGGTAAGAAAAGATGGAGTTATATTTAAGCTTACTGTTAGAATGCTAAGGCATTGTTGCTCATAAAGATAACAAAGGTAATCTAGATCAGATTTAGACATAAATACCCTAAAGGCACTAGAGCCCATCTGATCTTGGAAGCTAAGCAGGGCCAGCCCTGGCTAGTACTTGGATGGGGGCCCACCAAAATTCCAGGTGCTGTAGACTGTATTTAAGAGGAAGAAACTGGCAAAGCTACCTCTTGAGTATTCTTTGCCCAAGAGAACTCTGTGCAATTCATGGAGTCGCCACAAGTCAACAGGCAACTTGAAGACACATATACATATATCAGACATAGAGTCTGCATAGTGTGGACTCCAGGAGACCAGGATTCACATCCCCACTTGGTCATGGAAACCCACTGAGTGTACTTGGAGTGTACTGAGTATACTAGAGGAAGGCAGCAGCAAACCACACCAAACAAATCTTATCAAGAAAACCCCATTAGGGTTGCCATAAATTGGAGATGACTTGAAGGCACACAACACATCACATGTATTACTGTTTTACATCAATATTATAATGCACTGCTGTTGCATTTTTTTAATTCGACATTTTTAAATGCTGTGGCCTTCATATAATAAACTCTCTGATTAAAATTCTGCCATCTCAGTGAAACTATGTTCTCTTATTGAAGAAAAGAACATGCAAATAAGAGCAAAGTGAATAATGGTAATTTTTACATGCTGGCATTATGGTTGTTGCATTACCTTATACAAGTTGAGTACTCCTTTTCTGAAATGCTTGGGACCAGAAGTCTTTCATTTTGGATTTTTTTCAGATTTTGGAATACCTGTATTTGCATATACATAATATATAGTGCAGAACACAAGTAATGTAATGCATACTGTGTTTGCAAGGCTGGAGAGAGACTAAGGATCTGTGAAATAGTGGGAATCCAGGCATAGTGCTCTGTGCAAATCCGTGTCTTCCTCCCATTTCATAGATCCTTACATCTCTTTACAGCCTCACAACTTGTTCATTCACTGCTTGTGTTGTGTATGAGATGTGATGCTGAATAGAGATTGAGGATCTGAGAGATGAACGAGCCAGACCGCCACAGCCATCACCTTGAAGATGGAAGTGGGCGACTGGTAGTTTCAGGTTTTGGAGATTTTCAGATTTTGGATCTCCAAATTAGGGCGAGTCAGCCTGTATTCTTACAAATACTGCAGAATAGTTTTATATAAATTTGTGATTACATGCGAGGTACAGAAGTGAATAATTCAATATCCAAATATCAAAATAAATGTTCACCCTCATTATTATTTTTTTAATTTTTATATTATTCTTTCATTTTAGAGCCCACACCCCCAATGCTTTGTGGTTCATTTGAAATGTTTTTGTATGTGATACAAGAAGACACCTATGTTTCTGTCTTAAATTGAAAAAGCAAAACCAATTTCTCTGTTAAATGTCAGACTGCCTTTCTCCTACATTTGAGATTTACTGAAGACTTCCATCTTTTACTGTAATCGTATTAAATATTTTCTATTTCAAGGATAGATAGTACTTCAGTTGTTACAAAGGATGCTCTGTTCTGCAATAATAATATTCAGGAATCAGACATTCCCACTTGACCTTGGAGCCTTTTCAACATTAATTTTCATATTTGGAAATGTTACAAACAATTGAGTTTCTCTGAGATTTGATCAAATTCCAACTCTAAAAAGAAAAATAGATATTCCTTTTTCTCCTCCCCCTCCTCCTTTTTTAAATTTGGCCACAGATGCTAGGCAAATATAACTTTCATTTGTGCTACATATGGGTATAGCATGCAGGGGTAGGCAACCTGTCCCCTTTAAGGGCTGAGGGACTTCTGCTCCCAGAAGCCTTAGCCATGTTGGCCAATAGTCCCATGTTGGCCAATAGCTCCTGGGATTCTGGGAGTTGAAGTCCCTCGGCCCTTAAAGGGGAAAGGTTGCCTACCCCTGGCATAGAGGAATTCCACCACCTGTTAATTTCTTAGGTGCTTCTGGTGCTGGTGAAGAGGAAAAGTAGTGGGATGTTAGTGGAATGGAGAAGCAGTTGTGTGGACAAGAGATTTATTGGAAACTATATAATGATGACATTTAAAAAAAAAAAAATCTTAGGAATTGGAGGAGGGAGCCTAATCTCAGTGCAGGCAAAGACACTTCCCCTCTTGACCTATCCTTTGCAAAGCTAACTACTCCATTCTTAAGGCAGAGAACACTGAATTTCACAAGAAGTCCCTGTACTGTTGCATCTGGGAAACCATTTTGGTGCTTTAAAAGTAAAACTTGCCAATCATAGTCCAAAGGAAAGAGTTTTAGTGTTGGAGATAAAAATCTCAAAGAGTTAAGCCACAGTCTATTTCATGTTTTTACCTCTAAGAAAAGTAAAACTCTTTAATTTTAGACTACATTTGGCAAGTTTTACCTATACAACACCTAAATATTTTTCCAAATGTAAACAGTATAGACACTTCTTGAGAAATTCAGTGTTCTCTGTGTAAGAAAGGAACAGTTTGTTTCACATAGGACAGGGACAACCTGGATCTCAGGGGAAGTTACTTGTCTTCTACTAATGGAGTTGAAATTTTATTACCTGTCTTTTATTGCCCTTTGTCCCCAGTCTCCACCTTGCTAAGAAAGAGAGTGGCCTTTGCCTGCATTGAGATCCCTCCAGAATAACAGAGCTACATCAGAAATAACATCTGATACAAAATGTAGGCCTGTGATTCTACCATCACTTTTTTCTCCTGTATAATTTTTTAACATCTTTTACCTCTTGAAGAAGCTAATGGAATTTGAAAGCTTTCATGACATATTTTATGCATTTCAGTTGGCCAATAAGGATATTGTTCTTTTGTGGATTTTGAATTTTGTTGTATTTTGCTGCATGGCCAACATAGCAACTCCTGAATACTTTTTATTAATTATTCACTCAATTATGAAGCTTTTGTTTTTGATCTTAAAGTGATTTGGTATAATTCATTTATGCATGCACACAAAGAATTTAATTCTAGACTCTAATAAAAGTGGTGGTTATGAATGAGAAGAGATTTGTAACTTATGAGAACATTTAAGTCTCCATACGCTTTATTTACATTTCACTCTTACTCGCTTAACTTTTATTTTAGGCACCGCCATGGGCATATATTGCATGTGCTTGTGGCCTTTTCATATACCAGTCTTTGGATGCTATAGATGGGAAGCAAGCAAGAAGAACTAATAGTAGTAGCCCATTGGGAGAACTTTTTGACCATGGCTGTGATTCACTGTCCACAGGTATGTGTTATATTACTGAAATATAATGAAGTCCTTTATAGTTTGGATGAGACTGAGAATGCTATACTAAAATACAAAGAAAAACTTAAAATATTATTAAGAATCTTCCTGCTAAATCTTTAGAAAGTAATTGAGTAATTATAATGAATCTTTTTTACCAAAAGCACCAAATATAATCCAGTTGGAATCAATGTCTGTTCAATTATCTGATTGAATGTTTTGCTACACTATGGTAACAGGGCAAAGAACCAGAAAAAACGTTGTAAGTAATGTACTTGGTAAGAATGCTGCTGTCACTATTGAAACAGAGGTCTCTGTTTGGCTGTGAACAGATGGTTACAGACTGTACAGGAATCATTGGTTGTGGTAACATGTGTTTTGTTTGTTTTCCATCAGAATGGTCTAGTGAAAAAAATACTGCCAATGAAATCTTTTCACTAGAGACTTATGGGAACTATGAATGAGAGACCTTTAAGTCATCTTTAAATCAACAGCTTCACTCAGGTCTTGCAGACTCAGTGCTTGATTTGAGTCTATCCATCTGCAGTGTGTTCTCTTTTCCTAATGCCTTCTGCCATGTCAAGCATTATTGTTTCTTCTAGTGAGTCATATCTCCTTAGGATATGCCCAAAGTACAGCAGTGTCAGTTTAGTTGTCGGCTTCCAGGAAGAGAATAGGCCTGATTTGCTGTAGGACTCATTCGTTTCTACTTTTGGCAGTCCATGGTATCAGCAGAACTCTTGACTCAGCACCATATCTCAAATGAGTTGATTCTCTTTTTATCAGCCTTCTTCACTGTCCTGCTTTCACAGCCATACATAGAAATGGGAAATACAGTGTGCCAGCATCATATGTGGGCATGCCACATGCGGGTTTGAGCTTGCGCGGACAGCAAGCCCAGGTCTCCAAAATGGTATGCACACCACACTGTGCGCAGGAGCATGCAGCCATTAAAACAGGATTTGAGATCCCATGTTTTTTACGTGCAAGGGTGTGTGTGTCTGGAACAGATCCCCTGCATATACAAAGGGTCATGAACATGAACAATCCTGACTTCGGTATTCAATTATATATCTTTTTATTTCAGGATCTTGTCTTTCTTCCTTCATAGCTGCCCTTCCAAGTCCTTCTGGTTTCTTGACTACAGTGTCCATTTTGATTAATGACTGAGCCAAGATATATAGGAAATCTTTTACTATTTCAGTGTCATCATTATCCACTTTAAAGTTATGTAAATAATCTGTGGTCATTATTTTTGTTTTCTTACAACTATAAAACTGCTTTTGCACTTTCTCTTTGACTTTCTTCAGTAATAATTTCAAGTGTTTACTATGATTTCATCTGCATATCTTAAATTGTCAATGATCCTTCCTGTAATTTTCACACCTCCTTCCTCTGAGTGTTTTGCATATGATACATTCAGCATACAATTTAAACAGATAGGGTGATGAAATGTAGTTTCCCTGAACCCATTGTCCATTGGAAACCTTTCAATTTCTCTGTCTTCTGTGCTGACATAGCCTCTTTCCTAATTACAAGTTACACCTCAGAACATTCAATGTTTTGGTACACCCATTTCTTTAGGAGCAGACCATATTTTTTCATGACTCACACAAATCCTTTGTTGTAATCTATAAAGCACAGGCTGATTTTCTTCAGAAATTCTTCGATGCACTGCATTATGCAATGTATGTTTTCAGTATAATTCCTCAGTGCCTCTGAGTGCAGCTTCCACATCACTTTCCAAAATTGTGGGTTCATCTTCAAATGGTTCTATATCATTGCATCTCAGCTTACTTTTGTAATATAAGATTCTAACCTTATCTAGGAAACTTTCTTTGTTACTATAGCCATACTCTTCTTTTGTCCATTATGTTGGTACAGTTATTGGCCTATTAGAGCTGGATATGAGGTAGTACCATGGTAGCATAACATGGATCATTGATTTATGAAGTGTTACTAGTGGTGAGAACCAGCATGGTGTAGTAGTTTAGTGTTAAACTGGGACTCTGGGAGACCAGCTTTGAATCCGTGCTTAACCATGGAAAACCACTGGGTAACCTTTGACAATTCACACTCTCTTAGCCTCAGAGGAGAGCAGTGGTAAGCCATGTCTGATTAAATCTGCCAAGAAACTCCTGTGATAGGTTCGCCTTGTAGTTGTTGTGTGCCTTCAAGTCATTTCCAACTAATGGTGACCCTAGCACAGGATTTTCTTGGCAAGATTTGTTCTGAGGAGGTTTGCCATTGCCTTCCCCTGCTAGTAGTACAATTCCCGTACATATTTACTTGAAAGTAAGTCCCATTGAGTTTAGTGAAACTTACACCTAGGTAAGTGTGCATAGGATTGAAACCACACAGTTCAGACTCAATATAGATGCAATATTGATCTTTAAAATACATGCCAATTTGAATTTTAAAGGAACTGAGAAGCTTTTCTAGCTGTAGTATTTAGGATGTTTTAGGTTTTTTCATGATATATTATGTATAAATCTTACAGGATACTGATCTTGAATCATAACAATCTGTGTTACCACCATGCATCAAGCTCAGAGGTTAGTAAGAACAAGAGAGTAGCAATTGCATATTGCAGGATGTTGAACATCTGTAATGATAAATTAGTGAATACATTTATTCATCTGTGTGCATTGGTTTTTGTAATCTATATTTATTTAACTGATTTTTGTCTTTAGTCTTCGTGGTTTTGGGAACGTGTATTGCTGTGCAACTGGGGACAAATCCTGACTGGATGTTCTTTTGTTGTTTTGCTGGGACATTCATGTTTTACTGTGCACACTGGCAGACCTATGTTTCTGGAACATTACGCTTTGGAATGTAAGTAAACAAGCTGATAGAAAGCACTAATGTTGTCTCATCTTTCATTAATAAATCCTTAACTCAATAAGTTTCTTTATATATTTGTAACCTGTATGATGAAATAATCTTATAGTTCTTATTCTGACAGCAATAATACAACTGGACACAGTGTCATCGTTTTATCAGCTTTAAAACAGTCAAATGATTTGTAAACAGCAAGAAATATTAAAAACAGTATAAATTCATAGTAGTCAATCAGTATCATAAAATTGCTTTTTCAGTTTTAATAAGACAAATATAATAGTTGTATTTTAAAAGCATTATTCTGTCATGGCTCTGATGCAGTCCTGTAGACTTAAGTAGGGTTTAAGCAAGAGTAATGTGGAGTAAGAAACCTGTGAATAAAATATTACTGGTAAAAATCCAAAATTTTATACATTATTGCTAGATAGACATTATTACAAAGAGAAGAGTATAAGTATGGTCCAAAAATATGGAATATGATCTTTCTGACAATGCTACTAGAATATTAGAGTTTTGCTAGCAGATGCCTGAGAAAGTAATTTCAGTACAAAATGCTGAGGAGAGCAGCATTGTGCTGGCACAACAGTTGATAAGTTCTGTGCTGAGCAATTATTTCCTTTTGCAGCAGATCTTCAAATGAGCCCCCTTAAGTGGGTTAACAATTGATAATTACAAACTCTAATTTTAAAAAAATGAAATAAAATACTGTCATTCTAGCTGATTTATGAGTTCCTTATCTTGACATAGGATGAGTGTCTCCTCTACATTGGTTTTTATAGCTAATAAGATGAGAAGTACAATATATGTAGCTTACAGGTTGGTCAGTGCTTAATTAGATAATACAGTCCCTGGCAATATTGACTTCCTTTTCATCAGTATCTGTCTATTCTCTTCTGAAAAAAAAATAATAATAATCATAATGTAAGCATCTTCCTTCCATTATTAGTTATTATTTTTGTATGTTTGCTTGAATGTCTTTGATGTATTTTGACATGCTGAATTCAAATCTGTACCTAGATGATGCACTCCAGTGCATATCATACAATCAAGAATGACAACTAAATTGGCCAATGCAAACTATTTAACAATGTGTTCTAATTTAAGCAATTTTCATTAAATTTTGAGTGCAAGTCTGTATTAGTCCTAACATCAATCCCAAAGGGTTTTAGAAACCCAAGCAGTAAAATTACAAAATGGTCTCCTATTTATTTATATTCTGAAAAGCAATGTGTAGAAAATATGTTGTAAAACTAAATATTGTAGGGCACAGTTGGGATCCAACCCTCTAGATCTGGGTTGGGCAAAGTAACCTGTGGGATGCATGTGGTTCCCCCCTGGCCATTTTAGAGCGCACACATCCTGGTTTCAATTTTTTTTATTTGTTCAAAACAATGTTTTTGCCCCAGGATGCCCTTTAGAGGGCATGGAGGCATTTTGCTATGTCTCCCCCACTTCATTTTAGGGCCAGGAGAGGAGGTTTGATAACAAAGGGGGGTTGCAGACTGCCAGAAATAGTGCAAATTGAGTCCACTTTTAGGGTTAGGGTTAGTGCTAGGGAATCATGGGAATTGGTTTTTTTCTGAGACATTGAGCCTTCTCTGTCAGAGAGCTCTGCTGCCACAATAAAATACAGTTCCCATGATTCCCTAACCCTAACCTTAAAGGGGACTCAATTTGCACTATTTCTGGCAGTCTGCAACCCCCAAAAAAGTGACTTCCAAGTCACTGTCTGTTGTAAAACAGGCTTCTCCTGGGGCTAAAACAGCTTGGGGAACAAAAACATGGCAAAAGAGCTCCCACAACTTCTACAGGGCATTTGGTGGCAAAAAGTATTGGGGGCTTGCTTATTTTTTGTCTGGAGTGCAACACACAGCTTCAAGATCTCCTGGGGAGCCACTGTGCCCCCTGATTTCTAACACGTGCACACCCCTCCTCTGTCTGTTCTGCTAGCATGGCTAATGGTGAAAGATTGTGGAAACTACAGTCTGGAGGATCAGATTACCCACACCTGTTCCTGAGAATAAAATGACCTATAATTTAGCATATCAAATCTGTGAGACTAAATTATGAATAGACATGCATATGATTGCTCTTCTAAATATAAGTATTTAATTACATTTGCCTAAAATTGAACTTTATACAGTTTTAAATGTATTGTATCCAGTTTTCTGATTGAAAAAACTGCAATGTGTGCATTAATATTATTTTAAGAACGTATTCATTTAACTTACATACTATTTGTCTTCTGCTCTCATATTTACATTCCAGTGTCTCTTAAATATAAAGTCATCAGGAATTAAGTGTATATGAAAAAAGAAAGAAGTTTGTTCTTCCTCAGCTGCACAACCACTGACTGATCAAATTTGTTTGTGCAAATCATCATACGTACCCATCCCAAAGATACAAAGTTTTGCTTCATCCTAAGCAACTAAGCCTTAAGAGGAATCCTTTTAATTGATTCAAAGCTTTGAGATTATAAATGAATGCATTGCTGTGTTCAAAACAGTGGTCTATTTTCTGATCCTTACAGCTTTCAAACCTAGTAATATTAATTGGTTTACTATGCATTGGTTTTTGAGGCAAGCTTAGGTGTGTCCAAAACATTAATCACTGTGTTTAAAACATTGGCTAAACCTGAAACTCGACAGACTAGAAACTGTTTTTCTTCAAGTGTTTTAAGTCTTATTGAACATACATGGGGAAAATATCCAGAAATCTGTAGATCAGCATTAAAAAGTGTACTTTTTTATACTCTGCATTAGATTTTAAGAATGTGAAAGTTTGACAAGGCATAAATATAATCATGATAGTGACAGAAATCATGTAGCTCTTCCCAGATGCTATTGGACTGCAGGTCCCAACAACCCTAACAAGCATAACTGATGGTGAAGAATACTGAGTTGTGGTCCAGAAACATTTGGAGGGCCACACTATTCTCACTCCATCTTAGATGCTTAGCCTCCCTCCATAGGCTATTATGGCTTATTCCACAAATAGGTATTTCAACGAGAGTTGAGTGCTTGAAAAATTAATATGATTTTTTACATACAGCTTTCTTTCTACAGTTCCTTTTCTTTGGAGATAAGTGTTAAGCAAGCTAGAGAACAGTTCAAGTTACATAACTGTAAGATTATGCTGTTAACTGATAATTAACCAGTAAAGTAATAAAATGGTACAGTTAAAATATTACTCTAAAAGTATAACATTCAGTTTCACAAAACATTGTAACTAGAACAATTGCACATAAAGGATGTTTTATTCTGGTAATAGTAGCTATATTCTGAGAATAATTGTGAAATATTTTTCATATCTTAAACATAATTTACGATAATTCAGAATTATTTATCATTTTAGTCGTGTGGTGTATCATAGTTATAGCTTTAAATCCATTATGATCTATCTGCCTGTTCCTAGTGGCATAGATAATACAACCTCAGAACTTTTGCTATAGATTATGCATGATATTTGCATGAAGTTATTTTAAGGCTGGAATTTAAAGTGAAAATCTTTAATTTGGATTTATGTGAGATTTTTGGCAATCTGTATATGCATTATGTTGTGCTTTTAGGATACTTTTTTATTATATTAATTACAGTGTAGAGTCATTCAACTCAATGAGAGTTTTGCTACTTACTTCAGTAGAATATGGATTCCTTCCATTTATTGCTGCTTTTTATTGCTCTCTGTGATTACAATTGTTCCTGTAACATCTTAAAAGAAATTTTATGATGTCTGTGTCCATAATTCTGAGTGAAAATCTGTTTGCATGATGCTATTAAGCTGAAGATATCTAAAGCATTTTTAAATGTTTCTTTCCCTCATATTTAGATTTGATGTTACAGAGTCTGAACTCTGTATTATAATAATTCACCTCCTCACAGGAACTCTGAGACCTGGGTTCTGGAATGATACGGTAACTGATAGAAATCAGTGTTACCCAGTGAACAATGGCATGAATTCTCTAGAGACAGCACCTCTTTGTCATGCACGCTATAATGAAAAAATGACCATTGTTTTCCTAATGATTTTTCCAAGACATTTGTTTCAATGAACACAGTCTGTAATGCCTAAAATGGAAATAAAAACTCAGATTGTGAAGCTCCCCTCACCCTTTTGTTCTAAAACATACATAGCTTTGTTTTGAAACTCTGGTGTTTTCTTCCCTATTGGCTATTGTAAAATATGCAGAACTGACTTCACCTCTTTGAAGAGAAGAATCCCAGAGTGTTGGAAGCATCTCTTTTCATAAGGTCTGGATTAATTTTGTTGGAACCACCTTTGGAATATTTCCTTCCTATTTTGTTAGAAACCTTTCCACCAGAAAAAAGAATGTCTAGATAGAGATATAGTTACCTTGAAATATATTGATGTTAGAATATATTGATATTAGAAAAATATCCCTAGTCATTAGAATTCCTTGCCCTAGAACTTAGGAAAGCCTAGGGTTCTTTCCTAAGAAGATGTGTAACAGTATTGTAATTTCCTAATAAGCAAAAGTTCTACTGTACAACTTTTCTCTACCTAAATATCGGTAAAGGAAATTGAAGCTCTTTTATGGGTTTTTATCATTTTGTTTTATAGAATTCGGCATAAATATGTTTTTTTCCTTAAGACACGTTTCTGCTAGATTCCAAAAATATCCAGCATGTAAAATACTAATGCAGGTTTTTGATTTAAGCATAATTTGATTAAATCAAATCAATTGAGGTTTTCCAAATCTCTCAAGATCTTATATAACTTTCCTTTCCTTCAGTTTCTTTTTCTGCTAATACTATGTTTGAACATAAAACACATTTCACATAGTAAGATTTCCCAATATAATTAGAGTGCAGAAAACATTTGTAAACATTTTTGTTAAAACTGACCCCAAATGTACTACTGTGTTGCATATTGGATGTTTACCATTATATTTAAAGCAAACATGTTTTTGTAGTATTTCTCTGAGTACATTGATCAAGGAGAGGCAGTCAAGCAAGGATCTCTCCCTGAAAACAATCGGCCCTCAGTATCCACAGACTTGCCATTTGTGGATTCAAGCATTCGTGAACAGCAAGCCCGCATTGTACCCAATGATGGTGCATGCACATGGCCGCACCTCCATTAGGGACAGCCCATGTTGTCCTGTGGCAGTGTGTGCACGTGGCTCTACCGCCATTGAATTCTGTTGTCCCCAATGGCAGCGCAACCATGTGCATGCACTGCCATGGGACAATGGGGGTTATCCTTAATGGCGGCATGGCTGCATGCACACACCGCCACTGGGGACAATGGAACTTGAGCATCTGTGGATTTTGGTATCCACGGGGGTGTGTGTGTGTTCCGGAACGGATCCCGAGGATATAGAAGGCCGACTGTATATGAACAGCTATCTGAAACCATGTCAGAAAAGAGATCATGCACATTCTGATATACATTATGAAAATCAGTATGTTTAGATTTTAAAATTTGGTATTATCTTTCTCAAGAAAGAGAAGATTAGGAATTTGGTGTATTGAATTATTTGAAAATTATTCCACTAAGCAAGGCTAGGATTTCTGCTGTTTGCCTAGGTACAAGGAACTGCGCCCTAGACATCAAAGAATGGCATGAAAGAATGGCTACTTCATAGGACATATTTTTCCTAAATGTCTTTATGGCTGATTTGATGTAGTGATGATGTCCACTTGGTGCCACAGTTTACCCATTAAAGGTAACTGTGTCAGGACCCTAGGGGAACTGAGATAGTGACATGCTGACAGTTTCGTAGGGATTGGAACTATATTGGAACTGTGAAAATGTTGAGCCATTTGAAAATGAAGAATACAAAATTGGGAAGTGAAGGTTTCATACATGCTTCTGTGTCCAGAAGATATTTTCCATAGACATTTAAGCAGATACAGGTGTTGTGGTTTTTTTTAAATATCAACTCAGTCTAATAGATTTAAGAATAATATTTAAACAGGTAGAACTTGTGAAAATGTATTGAAAATGGACAGCCAACTTCCTGCCATGCATCTTGGGACAAGAGTGTATTTTGTGGGCTTTGCTGGCCTAATGGTTGATAGCTACAGTTGCCTAAATCAGTCAGGAAATAGAATACTTTCAAACCTCTATTGTAACTGGCTACACTTGACAGTTTTTCATGGGTAGGAGATTCCTGATAGGGTCTTCTGCCATTCTGGGATTTGAGGTCTTGTAGGGGGGAGGATGCAAACTAGAAATTCTTCTGAGGCTCAGATTTTAATCCAAACTGGAGACTAATTTGGGGGACTATAGTGCTCACTACCTCTTTGAGATTAACATTATGACTCCTGCAGCTTCATAGCTAGGCCCAAGCCTGGGAAACTTCCTGACATTTCTTTCATGAATATTATAGTTTTTCCTCTGTGAAAATAAGTTGGTATAAGTTGGTATCATATTACATACTTCAAAGCTTAAATAATGTATTTAATCCCATCAGGCTTACACTACAATCTTAAAGAAACCTGATTTAAAGCAAAATAGAGTAAAATGTACTATAATGTGCCACAGACAATATATATATAGGGAGAGTTTATGTGTAACATCAGTTTATGGTTTGGGATACTCAGTTCCCTGTTACGTACGCAAGTGATAATGCAAGGTTGAGCATAGAGCTTTTCCTGATGACATGTACTTGATTTAGCATACTTTGTAAATATTTAAAGGTAGGTTTTTGAATTTTTTTAAAGAGTTCGTATTATCTTACAAATTCAACCTGTTTGCACCCTCTGATATTTTTTCTCCTATAAATCTTTCCAAGTATACCAGCCATTCCACTGACCCTTAATCTGCTCCTTTGCAATGCCAGG
>CM034706.1:230174551-230189376 GCA_020142125.1 Phrynosoma platyrhinos
GCCCTACATGGATCATCATTGGTCCCTGACTCTCTGGGGTCAAACCGACTGGCTTAGAGCCTTACATAGATCATCATCGATCCCTGACTCTCTAGAGTCAAACCGACTGGCTTGGAGCCCTAGCTGGATCAACACCGGTCCCTGACTCTCTGGTGTCAAACGGACTGGTTTGGAGCCTTACGTGGATCATCATTGATCCCTGACTCTCTGGGGTCAAACTGATTGGCTTGCAGCCCGACTTTGATACTCCTCAGTCCCTGACTCTCTGAGGTCAAACTGATTGGCTTGTAGCCCGACTTCGATACTCCTCGGTCCCTGACTCTCCAGGGTCAAACTGATTGGCTTGCAGCCCGACTTCAATACTCCTCGGTCCCTGACTCTCTGGTGTCAAACCGATTGGCTTACAGCCCTGCATTGATCTTCATCGATCCCTGACTCTCTGGAGTCAGACCAATTGGCTTGCAGCCTGACTTCAATACTCCTATGTCCCTGACTCTCCGAGGTCAAACTGATTGGCTTACAGCCCTGCATTGATCTTCATCGGTCCCTGATTCCCCGGAATCAAACCAGTTGGCTTGGAACCCTGCATGGATCCTCTATGGAATCAAACCGATTGGCTTGCAGCCGTGCATCAATCTTCATCGGTCCCTGAATCTCCAGAATCAAAACGATTTGCTTGTACTCCTATATCAACCCTTGTCAGTCCCTGACTCTCTAGGGTCATACAAATTAACTCACAGACTGACTTCGATCTTCGTCGGTTCCTGACTCTCCGAGATCAAACTGATTGGCCCTCAAGCAGTTTTATATGGCGCCTTCCCCAACCATTAGGTGGTAGCCAGGTCGACATCACGATGTTGCCACAATCTGGTTTGGATTTGAGGCTGTGGTTGCTCCCTCCATACCGAGGTCAACTCCCACCAAGCTTCCAATTAGAACCATGATTATTCTCTCTATACCGAGGTGCAATACTGGCTCACGCTCTCCCTGATTTGGGACCATAGCGTTTCCCTCTGTACCGAGGGCCACTACTCTGTCAAATTTGGAGCCATGCTTGTCCCTCCATTTCGAGGCCCATTGTAGCTGCAACAATTCATCCCTCGAGATACTGCCAGTAATCACTCATTCAGCCTCGAGCTATGGTCACCCTGGCATACACTCAGTCAGATTCGAGGCTATGATTATTGCCTCTATACTGAAGTCTACAATGGCATGCCTCATTCTGCCTCCATTCATTGAAATTCAAACTGGATTTAAGAATTCCTCCTTCAATACCGAGGGATGGCAGAGTCATCCAGATATGCCTCCATGTCAAAACCTGATATCATGGCTATCCTTTTATAGCTGATTCAGAAGATGTAATGTTTCCTCCATGCTGAAGAAGGGCACCACCATTCCCATGTTACATTTTTATGAGGATGTGCTTTTGTCTCTGTTCACCAGAGCACTCTCTATACAAGCAGTTCTCCACTCATTACAGGACTGGAGGATCAAATTTAACAATTGGTTTGCTCCCTCTATACGTAGAGACACTACCATTATGTGCTTGGTATCAGCACGATTGGAATCATCTTGTTCCCCCCACAGGGGGCTTTGGTACCATCATTTATCCTCTTACGCCAAGCTATATTCTTGTATCACTCACTTGATACAGATATATTCTGGGATGTGCTTGGTCTCCCTGTACTGGGACCAATACCATTACTACTCCCCCCCTTTTTTTTCAGACTGGCATTAATGTCTTCGTGCATCTCTATTGGTGGCTTTCAGAATGTACTGGTTCCCTCCACATCAGAGGAATGTTTTCACTTCCCCTATGCAAGTGTCAGTGAATGCAGTTGGTGTCTTCTTTTCAAGGGCCACTGCATATAACGAGGAATACAAGTCTATGCCCCATACACACACTCCTCCAAGGGGTTCTTCTCGGTGCCAGTCACATCTATGAAATGTGTGCAAACTACTGTTTGGCCTCTATCTGGGATGAGCTCATCTCATATACTGACCGCTGATTTCAGTGCAATCTTCTTGGGCCTAATTCAGATGGGAATTGTGTCAGTTCTTTCCCATTTGCTGCCATGGGCAGGAACATTCTCTGGGGACATTCCTCTGGGTCAAGCCTCCATTTCACAGATTTGTCCACCCCTGTGGAGACTTCATGATCTTGGGACATGCATACTTGTCCCATTTCTCCAGGTTGATTGATGTCATAACATCTGTTTTTTCCGGGCCTCAGGGGTCATTCTGGTGAGGTGGTGACATTTCAGGTCTCTACCTATAACCCTGCTAAGACTAACTTTGCACTGCAAACATCCTGGGTCTTCTCTCTCCTTACAGGGAAGCCTGTGCTCCTCCCGTTATTGTGCCCTATCACAGCGTACTTCATGTTTCATTAAGCACCCCATATCTATACGATAAAGGGTTTCACTCCTGGCTCGGAGCTGGACTGGTGGCTCCTAGGTCTATTCCAGCTCCCCTGTTCTAAACTTCTTCTCTCATGACCCATTCATAACAAGTCAATACCATATTGCTCCTGCTAGACTGTTGCTTATCAGTTCTCAGCATTCCTGCCAAGTCATGTTATGCTTGATACAACCTCTGCAGGACATCACAGGATGGGATAACATTCCCACAGGGATCTCTTTCTAGTTACAATGTGAAATTTCTTTACTTTTATAATGCTATGACTAGTCTTCTAGTCATCACACCAGCCACTATTATTTTCTCTGGAATTTTCACCAAGAACTGCATGTTTCATGCTGATAGCCTGAAACATTACATTCAAACACAGCATGTTTTGTGGGTCACAACAATTGGATATTGTGATATTCTCACTGTCTCTGTTGTCAGTGTCTTTGCTGTGACTAGATGAGGTACTATTCCTCTTCTCTGATGTCCACCACTATTCCAGAAATTGTTACTGCAGCTCTCCAGTTTGATGCCATTAGGCTCTCTCTGTATAAATGGACTATCCAGACGTTCTACTGCCCATTTGTGGTGCAGGCACTGTTTTCTGCTGCTTTTGCTGGTGATGCCCAACCATCTCATTGCTGTGCACAGATGGTCTGTTTCACATTTTATGTGAACGCTTAGCCCTAGATTGTTTAGCATTCTAGGTGTTGTCTATCGATGCCATAATCTTCAAACAATGGCTTAAAGGCTTTATCAGGTCACTGCCCTTTTTCCACTTGAAAGATTCCCTTTGACACATCTTTAAATTTGAGGGTTTGGTAAACCCCTCTTTTCCTGATTGCCAATGTCACGACCTGGGCAGCCTCGTACTGTTGCAACTGTTGCCCTTCGCATTGGTTTCCATTCATCTCCTGGATCAGACAGAGTCTGTATACCTTCCTTCTTGTTGCGGTATTTGTCTATTATTCCTTGTCCACTTGCAGTAGTGAACTGCTTTCACTACCTACTGGATAGCTGTGGTATAATTTCCATTGCTAATAAACCTGTGCTGTCTAGGTCAGAAATTCTCCCTTAACCTTAGCCATACATCTGCATTGTTATCACAGACCATCAAGGTCTATCAACAGACTGTGCAACATTTGGGTTAGCTGGCAAGCCTGTTTTTTTTCTGCCACTGGGCATGTTCTCACCTTCATTGGTGATGTTTCCACTATGTCTTGGTATGGGAATTTCAACTTGACTCATGTAGAGTCATATTAGAAGGACTGTTGCCCCTATATTTACATGCCTGGGGCTCAGACTCGCAAAGGGTGTTTTTGTTTGAGGCAATGTGCCGTCTTATGTGGCATGGCACTCCCTCCTCCACTGACCAAAGCTTGTCAGTCTAAATAACCCATTTGTGTGATTCGCAGGGACCTGTAACAGTATTTCTTCAAGTGGTCATCTGCGAATTCACACAAATCCCGCCCTTCCTCCCCTCAGAGTGGTGCCCTGCCTCTCCTTCGATTCTGAGCTACTGCTTTGGCGTCCATGGAACTGAGGGTTTAGGCGGGAAACCGGCCAATAAGGCAGTTGGAGAGTGGGTGGAGCTACCGCCAAAACGCATCTAATAGCTCTAAGAAGGTTTCAAAGTTTGCTGCGCAGGCGCAGAATAATCCATTTGTGTGAATTCGCAGATGACCACTCGAAGAAATACTGTTACAGGTAAGCAACCTGTCCATTCATTTCATGTGGTTCATTCACAGCTATATTACATATACTGTATTGTTATATAATCAACCATACTTTTCTCCTGAACTTATCTTCCTTAAAATACTTTATTAGCATTATCCAGTGTTAAAACCTTCTTTCTCCTCCTCTCTCCTTCTCCCTGTCTGGGCCTCCCCCGACCACATAATACCACTGCCCTCCAGTTCTTTCTTTTCTGAATCTGACGTTAAACAGAAGGCTGAAATGTGGGACATGTCCAGGAAAAAGGACATCTGGTCACCCTGGCCATAGCCCAGTCACTAAAGACAAATGTTGATCAAAATTCAATTGTTTACTCCATAAACTGTTGGCTGTTATTAACTGTTCACTAGAAGTGTTAAAATAGTCACCTGAGTAATTTTTCCTTACAGGTGGCGCATATGACTAAAAGTGAGATGCATCTGCATGACACAGCATTCATAGGCCCAGCCCTTTTGTTCCTTGACCAATATTTTAATAGCTTTATTGATGAATATATTGTACTTTGGATTGCCATGGTAAGTATTTCCTTGTTTCTCTGGGCATGAAAAATAGTGTACATTATTTCAGGTGTATGTGTACAGGCTGCATTTTGTAACAGTAAGTCATAAGTGGAGGAGAAAGAAGAGGAGAGAGAAATATAGCTGGTTTTCATACATTATATTCAGTACAGTGCATAGGTTAGCATTTAGAACTTTCCACAATGCTGGGTCATACTAGCATATACCCATAGTTGTCATTCTTATGTGTACTGAAAGCATAACATTTCAGTCAATATCCATGTTTTAATAAATCATTGTACATGTAATATTAATGCATTTAGTGAGAAAGGCCTGTGATTGAGTTAATTATTTCACTTCATGTCTTTAAGAATGCAGAGGTAATTAGGAAAATGGAATACCTTTATCAACTTTAATTATATTAAAACTTAAATGTACTCAGGTATACTATAATTAATGTTTTGGATTTTTTAAAGAAAAATTTGGATTGAAGTTATGCTGTTATTGCTTCTTGTATCACATATCTAAGTTTACTGCATATTTACCATACCCTTCCTACAAGGAGTAAAATTGTTCCACCCAGCACTATCATATTGTCATCAAGGAAAACTTGCAAGTTACATTAAGCTGAGACAAAGTGGTTTGCCAAAGATTATTTAGCAGATGGGAATCATGTGGTCTTCCAGAAGCTCTAGCCAGTGGTGAGGGATGATGGATGTTACAGTGCAGCAACATCTGGAGGACCTAAATGCTTTCTTTAAAGCTAAAATATGTAGCTGTGGCACTCTCAGTGTTATTAGACCACAATATTGGCTAGCCTAGAGTTAATGGGAATTGCAGTCCAAAAATATCTGGAGAGACACAGTTGCATAGTCCAAATTTAAATGAAAAGTTTAAAGCTTTTTGTCTGAAACTCACACATAGCTGTGTTCTTTTTTCCAGATATTTTCTCTTTTTGATTTGCTCCGTTACTGTGTCAGCGTGTGCAATCAGATTGCTTCCCACCTTCACATCCATGTTTTCAGAATCAAGACCTATTCCACATATTCTAATCATCACTAGTGAATTTGGTGGTTGTCACAATAACAACTGATCTCTACTGGAGAGAATACAAATGTACTGAGGAGACCATGGAAACTGGAGCATACAGGAACAAATCTCATTTATAATAATGTTGTATAACTTTTACTCTTTGTTACGGATGACACTCCTTAGTTAACCTCCAGTGAAACAGGAGTCCTAAGCACTCTCCAGTCAAACATGCATTGTTTGCTCTGCTGGTGGTGTGCCCAGGAAAGCATGCAGAGAGTAAAGCTTTGTCTTTGTAATTACCTTGACTACAGGACAAACTCATGGGTATATGGATTCCCAACAACAGGAACTTCTGTGTAATTACAAGCTATACGACAATTTGCTTTCTAATTTTAATAAATCATCTCTTAGTAAAATACTCATTTAGAACCCACTCAAAAATAATTACTAATGAGTTGAGCTTGTGTGACACACAGATATCCCACTAGCTTGTGTGGCTGGAATGTCTTGGACATGAGTCTAGATCTTGATCTCATTATTCACCTATTGCTGATAACTTAAGTAGGTTATTAAGAGTCCAAAATGACACTTTCACATTGCTCCCTTGAAACTAGGCCTCTAAAAGTGCCACCTTTGGAAGCAGTCCACCATGGCTGAGCAGTCTTGTTCATTTCAATTGGGTGGTATGGGTCTGCTGAATGCAAGTCACTCAGCCACTGTGCTTGATGAATTGCACTTTTGTCATTAAAGTTCTACCCCCAATACTCTGTGATGGCAGGTGGGGTGGGTGTTGATTGTCAGCATGCAGTACAGTGTGGTATCTGTCAGTTTATTTTTTAAAATAAACATTTAAAGAGTTTATTTCTCCATTTTCTTCAGTGAAAAGTCTAAAAAATTACTTTTTTTGTAAAAAAATTTATGCAAAAATTATTTCTGCTCTTTAATAAATATGAAAATTCTCATAATTGTGTCTTGTGTTCACATTGTTTTGAAATTATTCTGCAAAATACTAATTTGAACTGATAATGTCTTCATGGTATCAAGAGTGCATATTGTACTTTTTAATACAACATAGTATAGATTTTCATAAAGCGGACCGGTATAGAACAAGTCCTGTGTAATTCATACATGAAAGAATAATAATTGTAGTTTTTATTCATTTGATAACGGTCCACTAAACTAATGAAGCAATTATTGGGAGAACTTTGTCAAAGATACAAGCTAAAAGTAAACAAATAGATCAAGAGATGTTCCTGTGATTTAGCCAAATAGTGGCAGATAGATTCTGGATTATATGGGTGAATAGCCAAGAGTATTTCCAGCAGAGCTGCTTGTGAATAAGAGTGGTGTAAAAAAAGCTCATTTTTGGAAATGCAACACTTCTAAGGAATACAGCTCCCAGTGGTCTGGTCTTTGGGAGAAAGGGGGGATATAAATTCAGTAACTTTTCTTTTAAAGGGAGCTATTGCTAGCACCAGTGTGTCATTTTGCTACATGTGAAAAAGACTGACCTTTTCTCTTCCATAAGGAAGAATTTAGATGGTCTTCCATCAAGGTACCTGAAGAGGAAAAATGATACAGCAATGATACATGCTTCTGATAATATTATGAAATGGTTCCACATCATTTGAAAAGATCAACAACAATTCTAGTTGATTTTTCTGTCATTAAGCTGATTGTTACTTTTCCAAGTTACTAAATCTTGTGTATAGGAAAAACGTATCCTGTAAGAGCTGCACTTTAAGACAACTGGAACAGTTAGGATGTACAAATCAAGCACGTGGGTTTTAAAAAGAGAATTGTATAAAATCACATTGGGTTAGGTACATGCAGTTCCGTCCTACTAAAAGAAATGGGACCTAAATCCACCTATTGGGCAGGGCAGTCCTACTGGGCTAGCAGAAACTGTGGCAGATGAAATAGCATATTCAAAGACCTGCTGGTCTCATGTAAGCAAGAAGATAGGAAGACAGCTTTCTGCCCCCTTTTTAATTGCATTTTTAAAAAGACTTCCAAGAATTTCCCATTCATTTGAGAAAACATGCCGGTTTCAGGCCTGGTACATTTGCCATTTGGTCTGGGAACAGGAGAAATAATTGCCTCTTGGAGTTCTTTGCCCTCTTCTGGAGCTCCACAGCACTCCCTACCACCACAGACCTTTCTGTGGTGGCAGGGACAGACCTTCCAAAAATACCCCTCTATCATTGAAGAGGGAAATCCACAGAGGCCCATGGGAGGACCTCCCAGAAACCATAGGATTTGGACTCAATACACACTCTGTTTCTTCCAACTTGTCAGAAAAAGACCAAGGTAGGTCTACAAATAAATACTGAAAGATACATAAAGTATTTGCACAGAGTCCAATGAATGCTAAGATATTTGGCTAAACTGAGAAAATTCCATCACCTTTAAAAGTACGGTAGTTCATTGTTTGATCATCTTTGATGTTGGGTCCAACAGCTCCTGTTGGTAACAGCTGTCATCTCTTGCTATAGTACATGGTACAGCACCATTAAGAGTTCCCAAACTGGAAGACTATCAGCCATTGTTTACACAACATGCCAGCTCCCACTTCCAGTTCATACGTGCTAGGTGAATGATTCCCTTTCCAGGAACAGGATGCCATGGTATACACAGAATGCCTTCCAACATTGTGATTCACTATAATTAAGCTGTACATTCACCTTTACTATGATGCTATGGAATAATAGGCTGGGCGGGGGGGGGGGGGGGGGGGGGGGGGGGGGGGGAGGCTGTAAGAACTCTTTCCTGTCACTTCTATTTCTTGCTATTCCCTGCAAACCACTTTTGAAAGCTTCCTTTCATCCCTTTGCATGATATTGTTCCTTTCATACTTCCTGCACTTTTTTAAAATGGCTTTTTAAAAATGTTCTGGTTGAGAAGTTCTTGGGGAATAAACACAGTTGTTTCTTGGTTCTATGTAGAAAGGCATCTGTATAAAACAAATTTGAAACACCTCATGGCAATAACAGAAATCCATCAGAAACAAGTCATATAGGCGGAAGCCTTTGGACTAGAAACCATTTTAATGACAATAAAAATGTTTCCAATGAATTTGTTTCACACT
Organism: Phrynosoma platyrhinos; assembly: GCA_020142125.1. Taxonomy (NCBI): domain Eukaryota; kingdom Metazoa; phylum Chordata; class Lepidosauria; order Squamata; family Phrynosomatidae; genus Phrynosoma; species Phrynosoma platyrhinos. The sequence goes on from CM034706.1 coordinate 230,183,309, forward strand.
CTGTCTACATACAGTCTGTCGTCATTAACCACCCCACATCCCCATCAACTGACTTTCTAGAGAAATCTAGAGTGCTATTCTGACCAGTATGATCATTTGATTTGTTAAATTTTTTGCACTGTTATTTTCCTACAATGTCTTGACTGTCAGCTGAGCTACAAAATTGCAGCCAAACGTTCTATGATTCTCACAGGAAACTAACAACAAAGTGTGATGGCTGTAGAAGGGGGAATCAAAGGAAATTGTAGATTGGGGGCAAGTGACTGAAACAGGAAAACTGGGCTGTTTATGAATATTTACTCTTTATGACTATTTACTTCCTTTCTGGAGAGATGGCAGGGAGATAGGAATTGAGAAGGGCAAACTTCAGAGCGCATCTTTAAAGTGGGCAGATAGTGCAGGCTACAAGGTGAGGTGGGGCTGGACAAAGGATTTTAAAGTGTTGTTTAACTTGGGGAAACTCAGAGTTGATTCTAACCATTGTCAGGCAATTTTGTGTGTCTTAGAATCCAGAATAAAAGCAATAGTTAATTTTCACTACAATGCTAGCCTGGTTCTTCAGGTCTTCAGCTACCAAACATGACACTATATAGATGAAAGAGCAACTTGTAGTGCCAGTCTTGGGAAAGGTGGAGAAGGTAGTAAATTGAGGCTGACGCCACTTTGCCCTCTCATAGTTCACAACCGAAGTCAAAACACTTTCATGAGTCAGCAAAGGAAAGGCTGCTCTTCCTCCCAAGGAGTTATTGTGATCCGAGCAAATGATTACTCAAGCCACAGGCTTGCCTTTCCACTGGCAGGAAATCCTTTTTTCCAGAGCACAGGTTCAGGACAGTCTCCTTTGCTTTTTTTGCTCCTGATATTCATTTAACTTTTTCTGAAAATAATCTGTGGATGAGAGGGAAAATGCACCAGTTACTACTACATTTGGATGCCCTGCATGCTCTCGAAAGAATATAATTGGTCACTATGTTATTTCAAGAAGTTATATGTGGGTGGAGATGGCGTAAGTTAGCAGAGCAATTAAACTCAGATGAAATGGTAGCACAAAAAATAGAGGTGTAGAGGTCTGAAAGGTCTGGAAGACAATCTTGCATAATTCCTGATAAAGCATATGTGCTAGGAGAATGAGTGAACCTCTACCAGCATCCTTCCACTAAGCTTCCCCTTTTATTCCTCATGTGCAACCCCCAAGTGATGCCAGTGTCTGCCAAAGACAAATGGAGATGGAGGGATCCCAGATACCATCCAGCTGCAGTTATGAAACTAAAGAGAGAGAAAAAAAACCTCACCTTCCTAGACCTTCACTGTAATTGCAGTAATCACTGGAGGACCAGGAGCTTTATGGCTCTTCTTTTTTCCTGGCTGCAAAACTGCACCCAAAATGTGCTCAGGTTCTCCCTGCCAGCATTAACTATTGATTGACCATGGGATTGTGTCTGTATGTATGGACACACTATGACACCATCAGCTAGGGTTGTGGGGTAGTGCACAAGGAGGTATTGGATACCTCTTTCTGTAACAATCTTCAAAGCACATATGCTAGTATAACAGGGAGTTTGTACCAGAATATATCACCGACACGAAAGCCGCCAGAAAGTCAGCCAAATGCACAGTATGATCCTGCCCTGCAATCCTCAATCCTATTGAGAGTCCCGACTAAAATCAACCCATTGAGTAAACTGTTGAATAGTAAATCATTTACATAAATGCCACTAATTTAATGAGTCTACTGTATGCGACATTACAAATGTTTCATGTCATAGTATGCATTAATTATTTATTTACTATAGGTGATCCTGATTTCAAAATATCCTATGGAGAGCTTTCCATTTTTCAAACTAACCTTTTTTTAAAGTAGGAAATGCAATTTACTACACCATCTGGGGGATATCAGCACAGAATGTAGACACAGGGGATGCTCCCTCTCTAAGGAATACCAGTATTTCTCACATCAATGAGAGCTGACAGTTTTGTGGCAAGCTAGGCTGAGAATAAGCTGTCCTCCAAGTGTCCATGCATTAGTGGTCAGCAATCAACAGGGGCCCTTTCACAGTACACAGCTATAGAGCTGTGATTCAGGTTTAACTGTCATGGCTGTGTCCTGTGGAATCCAGGGATTACTTTGGTAAGGCACTTTGGTAAGGGATGCAGTGGGTTAGTGGTTAAGATGCCAATTCTGACTATTGGAAGATCAGAAGGTTGGCAGTTCGAGGCCGGAGTGGTGCATGATGGGGTGAGCTCCTGTCACTAGTCCTACCTTCTACCAGCCTAGCAATTTGAAAGCATGCAAATGCAAGTAGATAAATAGATACCACTTCAGTGAGAAGGTAACAGCATTCAGTGTAATCGTGCTGGCCCCATGAGCACCAGAGCAGTCCTTGGACAATGCTGGCTCTGGCATAGAAATGGAGATGAGCACTTCCCCTTGCAGCTGGTTACGTCAAGGGACTACATTTATCTTTAAGGCACTAAAGCTTCTCTGACAGAATTCTAAATATACCTCCTCAAATGGCAAATCTCAAGATCCCATAGCATATTGTGATAGCAATTAAAGTGGAATCATAGCCCTAGAATTAACTTTGTAGTGTGAAAGGGTCCCAAGTCTTCATCAAAACTGAAAAAACCTATTGAGCCCTTGTGTTCAAGTGAACTGGATGCAAACTCCTAAAGCAAAAATTATGCAGGTTTAAAAGCAAAAATGAAAAACTCAAAACTACAGACTAGGAATGTACCTGCTACACACTTCTTGCTCTGTTCTGCTTCTTGAATAAATAAGGAAAACATCTGAGTCTTCACAAATTTTTTTAGAAACTTGCGTGTTGTCTTGGAGGTGGGGGCCTTGCAGAAAGACCGCTCCTGGAAGCAGCCCTGTCCGCTTCGATTCCATTTGATGTGTGCAGGATAGTGGCCAATTGTCTTGACAAAAAATTGCACAAAGGCATCTGAAACGCAGACATTGAGCTCCTCAGGTGCTTGAAAGAGAAAAGAAGAGAGAATGTAAACTTCATGATGTTTCTTTCAAAGTCTTAGTTATTGAACTGTCTTTTCTGCTGGCTCACAAGTGGAAAATTTCAGAAGCACAAGCTGCCACCTGACTGCAAAAATCATTTCAAGCTGTGATTGTTGCCATATGGTGAACTGTTTATACACACTGAATCATAGTGAAGATTTGGGGCACCTCCAGATGGAAGAGTTCCAACACTTAACAACCAAAATACATTCTGCAGCTAATATTTCCTTCTTAATGGTTTTGTGTGTGTGGATGTATGTGGATAAAACAAAGATGGAAGAAGTGATGTATAAACAAAAACAATAAAGTCTACGAATGAAAAGTGGCATTGTCTGGACCAACTGTATAATGAGCAGATGTCTTACCTAGAAGCATACACTGTGGCTCTCTACTCACCACCAGAGGACTTTTCCATATGTGGGAGGTACAGCTTGCCAGTCAATCTATACACTGAATTGCTGCGTATCACAGCTCCATCAAGGGAGCTCATGTCTTCTAACTGGTGCCATTTGCACATAAAAAGGCCCCAGGGAGCAGACATCCTTACAGGGTCTTTCCAGAGTTCTCAGACACTTAATCTCTGATGAGGATTATGGCAAAATCATGTAGCAAAGTCAATTTTCAACCTTATGGGGCTTTTAATCAAAAACCTTTCAAGCTCTGCATAGTGATTCAATAATGATGGTGTTTTCAGCTCATATATATATACAGTGAAGGCAGCATGATATGGAGTCCTTGAGACATTAAATTACTTTTCTGGGATTAAATTGCTATAATGCTATTATTATGCACATGTAAGAGATTCTAAAAAGCTGCCTGCTCTCAGAATTAGCATGTACTGTAATTTGCAAGGACAGAGGTACTGAGAGATGTCAGACAGTGATGGTGATGATTGTCAATAAAGAGGCTTCCTACTGCACCAGTTCCAAAATGTCAGATACAAGATGTTCCTCTCTGCCCCAGTGTCTTAGACATTTATCACATGTCCTGCAACAATGAATGTCATTTTTTTCTGTTTTTTTCCAACTCCATGGGGAGACCCTTTTACTTTACACAGAGCTTATTCTAAACTTGGGAGCGAACCCATATTCTATTTTCAAGGCCGAGCCTTCACCCTGAAACATGTAAATTAAAAATGAAAAGTTTTGAGCATCTACAGAGTGCATTTCTCTCATGTCCTTGCAGGAACAGACTGAGAAGCGGTCCAGTCTAGCATCCTGTTTTGAATGGAATGCAAAGCAAAATTATATATCCCCAGCATCTGATATTCAAAAGGATACTGTTAATAAATATGAAAATTCAATTCGGCTAGTAGAAATCACACACATGTGCAAGTTTGGTTTTATGAACACTATAACTGTTTCAGAGAAAAATAATCCCTCATGATATGAACTGACCTCCTCAACCATACTTTGCATTGGTACCATCCAGAAAATCATGTGTATGCAGACAGATTTCCCAGACTTCAGGACAAACACCCCAAAAGAAATCAGATGCAGTTCAATGTGAAGTTGATTTGGGTGGATATAGGAACAACACCAAAAATTCACTCTGAAAGACATGCCGTTTCAATTTTGGCTTCCCTTCATCATGTAACTGCTTGTGTTTTATTCCAACTTCTTTCCTAGGGGGAATTTGTTACTTTTTTGCAGGTATGTACAGTTGGCTCTCTGTTATCTACAGTTGGCCCTCTGTAGCTATGAATTTTTTATCTATGAATTCAAGTATCCATGGCTTGAAAATATTTTTTTAAAAAACATATGAACTCCAAAAAGCAAACTTTGATTTTGCCATTGTGTGCCATTTTGCCACATTTGTATTATGCCATTGTTTTTAATGGGACTTGAGCATCTACGGAAACAAACCTCAGCAGATACCAGGGGCCCACTGTACTCTGTAGAGTATGGCGACCCTAAGGTGAACCTATCATGCGGTTTACTTGGCAGTGAAATTCCTCATTTTCCCATATTTTTAGCATATGAGGAGACTGGGAGGCAGAGAGAAGTCCTTACTTACTCTGTATGTTGTTATTCATTGCAGGAAGAGAAGACAGCATCTCAATCTGTAACTTGGCTGGCAAGATCTCTTCTTCATCACCAACCTAAATAATGTTTTAAAAGAGATCATACAATAACCACCAATGAAAAAGTAGCCTGGAAAACAATAAGGAGTTACAGTTCCAAAAAAGCATTTTTTTCCAATAGCACAGTCAGATCTGTAAGGGGCATGGCTAATCTCCAACTTCCCCAAGACATAATCTAAACAGTATGTATATAAATTTGCCATCTGGATAAGTAACTTCTCCAGAGCTCATTAGCTTTCACTAGGACTATTAGCTATTCCTTGATACCAGAGAGGGAGTTAAAGATGCATTGTATACAAAGGAAGAGAAAGCAGTCTTCCTACAAAGAGATAACGAAAAAAGGTGAGATAGCAACCTGAGAGAAGAATTTGCTGTCACATCCTAGTAGCCTGGCTTAGCAAAATGATGATGTAGCAGATGTCAGTGTGCAAGACACACAGGTGAAGAGCTTCAAAATGTTACTTCTGTCAGGTTAAGTAAAGGGTTCTACACAGGGGGAACCTGTGTCGGCTCCCTCACCACCCTAAACGGTTCTGTTGGATGGGATTCCACAGATGCAATACGTGCAGAGGAGAAAGATTTCCTCGCTGCACGTATTGCCTGTCGATAGGAACGAAGAAATTTCCTATGATGAGTCTTGTCAGATAAGAGTCGAATTTTCTGCCAGGTGCGCTCTAGTCATTGTCCAATCCGTTCATCTTTCTAAGTTCATCTGTGAACCAAGGTTGATGATTTGGAGCGGGTTGGAAAGGATGCTTGGGAATGATTGTGTTGATAGCCCTGGTAAGATCGATGTTCCAGGTGTTAACTTCGACAGAATCGTCAGCATTGGCAACCTAGGAACCATCCAAGGCTTTCTGGAGTCCAATTGGCTCCATTACCCTCTGAGGGCAGACCATTCTAATAGGTCCTCCACCCCCGGTAGGGTGGACTGTGGCTCTTAGTCCAACCTTGACCAGGAAATGATCTGTC
>CM034706.1:230189476-230218577 GCA_020142125.1 Phrynosoma platyrhinos
GCCCCCTTTGAGAAAAATTACCAAAGAAGTATACCCCTACAACAACAATAGAAGGAGGAAAAGGCTGCATTTATTTAATTTACCATATACACTCAACTATAAGTTGACCTCATGTATAAGTCGAGGGCAGGTTTTGGGGCCAAAAATATGGATTTTGCCAAGACCCATGGGTAAATTGAGGTTAAAACTTGGAGGCACCTTCAGTGTGTGTATGTGTACACACAGCAAGAGGGAATCTGACTGAGGCTTTTTGCTTCAGCGTTTAAACTTTCGTTTCAGCCTTCACTCCTCAGATAATGGGATTTTGGGGTCAATTTTTGGGCATAATTTTTTAGACTTATAGAGGAGTATATATGGTATATACTGCCTTTCTCCCAACCCAGGATCCAAGACAGTGTGCAATGTTTTAAAAGCACAATACAAAAACAGATTGGAAGACTTATAGCTGTCTGAATTAGATAAAATCAACAGAAGAGAGATACTGAAGCTTAGTGTGGGGAGGAAAAGACTGAGGAATGTAGAGGAGAAGACTAATAGAGGCAGATGGGGTATGTTGGGAAAAGATACAGGGAGAGTGTACAGAGATTGCAAGAGATTATCTCTACAGTGCCACTAAAGAAAAAGGGAAGGTCAAAACTTGAAAATATTCCTTTTTTGGAGTGTAGTTCTCAGAATATAGTTCTCAGAATAGCAGAATCACAATATGTATGATTTTGGAAGTTCTAGTTCAAAAAAGTATCTTTTCCAAACTTTGAGTGAAAAAATGAGACATTCTCAGTGCAGACAGTAAAATATCATTGCCTGGGGGTCCTCATTGATGTCACATAGTTGGAGATCATGTGGGATTCCGGCTGAACTTACCACTTTTAGGAATTTCTCTTCACATAGATCAACAAGCAGCACCTAAAAAGACATACCAATATCTGTGTTTATTCATCCAGCACTGCTCTAAGAATAAACAAATTAATAAACAGATGAAGGGACTGAATAGGATAGGGAACACTAGAAATTTCATCCCCTCAGAAGACCCTGATGAGAAGCCTAAATGCTTATCTATATCATGGGGTCTGGCTTCTAGATATAAATTTAACTGTTTAATTAAATTTTAAAAAGAAAAGATTTTCTACTTTAAGACTGTGGTATTTTATAAATCTCAGAGTCAGCCCAAAAGCCATGTATAAGTTAGGGGTTGCAAATTTCACAGGGTCTAGAGGGCTTGGATAGGTATCCCAGGCTTACCATGGAATGCAACACCCTACTATCAAAACTAAAAGTGATTGGAATTCCACTTCCAGTTTCATTCCTTTTAAAATCTGTTTTTGTAAAACAAAAACAAAAAACCCAACCCTCTTTAGAAGGGCCATGTGCCTGAGACAGTAACATCTTTGGTCAGTCCTATTGATATCTTGGTTGCTTCAACTTGAATACTTGGACGACAGTACCTCTTCCATGGGTTGATCCAGAACCTCATCCAGGTAGCGCTTTTGGATCCCCACCATGAAGGGTGTTGGACAGCAGACAGTGCTGAGAAGTTTCTCTGGGACCACTGGGATGTATGTATGGGCCCAGGTAAAGGGGTAAAGGAGAGCTGCAGCAGCATGAATGCATTTGGAGAGGGAACTGAAAGGGAGACACAAAGCTGCTTAGAAGAAAAATACACTCAAGATAAAGTGATCACAGTGTACAACCTAAGAGCCCTGCTGGATCAAACCAGAGGCCCATCTAGTTCAGTATTCTGTTCTCATAATGGCCAAACAACCATCATGACTAGTAGTCATGATGGTTGTAAACTCAATCTTACATGAAAAGAGTTGTGTTGGATTAAATTAAAGATCCAGCTAGTGCAATGTTTTGTCTCACAGTGGCCACCATTTGCCAGCAGGATCTAAGTGTAACTGCATCCTATGTCTCAGATTCCCCAGCAACTGATACACAGAGGCATGCTAATTATGGTGCTAAAGATGATAAGACAGCCATCCTGAACATTAGCCACTGATGGCTCTAAATTCCATGATTCTATCTATTTCCTTTTAAATCTGGTCAAATACACTGCTGTCACTTTATCTTGTGACGTGAATTGCATGGTTTTACTATGCACCATATGAACCAACACCCTTTGTTATGTTTATTAACTTGAAAACTCAGGGTAGGTTACAATTTTAGCAGTTTTACAAACTAAATTTCAATTTTACATTTTTAAAACTGAAATTCAGTTTGGTAGCTAAAACTGTAAGAATAACTTTAACACTTCTCAAAGCCTAATCATGGTTTGTAGAAACAACCAACTTTGGTTTTGCAGCAAACGGCAGAGGTGGAAAGGTTAGCTAGCTCAGCATCTGTCTCCAATAATTCCACAGTTTCTCTCACCCAGCTCCCTTGGGAGCTTCCCTCAGCCAACCTACCCTCCCTTCCCATTTGCTCTGGAACAGAGTAAGGAGACCTGATTTGAAAAAGCAGATAAGCCAGCGGAAGCACCTGCACTCTTTGTTACTGCACTGCTGTTATAGAGAAAGGTAGGAGTTGTAGTACTAAGTACTCCCAAGATCTGGGTTTCTTTCTTTTTAAAAAAATAATTTTTATTAATAATATAATATACATAAAATAATGAAGGAAACATTTTATACATAATATAAAATCTTATACATAGTATTACATATGTAATATGTTAACAATCACACTAATTATCTATTCCTAATTATATTATCTAAATCTTATTCGTATTAAACCATTTATTGTTAATTAAACTGATAAGTTTCAAAAAATATTATTGATATCTTCATTCTTGTTTCTATTCTTTTTCAAAATACAGTATTCATAATTCCACTAAAATGTAATACTACTAATTTACCACTAATTAACTTATCACTATAACAAAGTGCACCCCATCCCCAGAGCCTAATATCGGGGGGGGGGGGTGTTGCAGACTGCCAGAAATAGTGCAAATTGAGTCCACTTTTAGGGTTAGGGTTAAGGAATTATGGAACTGTATTTTATTGTGGCACCAGAGCTCTCTGACAGAGAAGGCTCAATGTCGCAGGAAAAAAAAAAAACCAATTCCCATGATTCCCTAGCACTAACCCTAACCCTAAAAGTGGACTCAATTTGCACTATTTCTGGCAGTCTGCAACCCCCAATTGTCATGTTATTCTACCTTCCATACCTTTAACTCTTCCTGTGGAGTTAAACCACCTGCCTCTTTTACTAAGATCTTTTTTGCAAATATCTTTGAGTTCTGGGTTTCAAAGGGACTTCAGCACAATTCTTTTCTCTAGACTGAGTCCAGGTGTTTACCTGAGCTCCTCTGCCAGGAAGACTATCCGTCGTTCCAAAACTGCAGAAGCAAATATGAAGAGGATCTTCTCAGGACTGAGGCGCTGCAAGAGGGCTTGAAATTCCACATGTTCCAGGTGGGAGTCTAGGGGACGGGTTAGCTCAATTTGCTGTAAGGAGGCAATGGAGACCACATTATCATATGAACAGGTGTTTAGCTTCCTTGGTTTGGTGGAGCTGCTTTGTTTCCCAGCTGCTGGCGGGCAGTAAAACTCTGTATGTTTAAAATCAAGAGGAACTAATATGGAACTATTATTTAATCTTCAGAATTTAACCAAGTTTTTAAACCCTGTGGCAAAATAACTGTTTTCCCTGAGTTTGATCCTAAGAACTTTTATCCATCTATACAAAAAGACAGTATAGGAACTTCCAAGCAGCTTAGGGCCTTTGCAGACTGCTAGAAATAATGCAAATTGAGTCCACTTTAACTGCCCTGGCTCAGTGCAAGGGAATCATGGGAATTGTGGTTTTTTCTGAGACATTGAGCCTTCTCTGTCAGAGAGCTCTGGTGCCACAATAAACTACAGTTCCCACGATTCCCTAGCACTGAGCCAGGGCAGTTAAAGTGGACTCAATTTGCACTATTTCTGGCAGTCTGCAAAGGCCCTTAATTGCAGAAACCATTTGATTTCTGTAGAAAGTTTCTCCTTCCCCAGAATGCCAAGTCAAAAATTCTCTGGTGGAAAGATATATTTCTGTATGCCCATTTAAGGGTAAAGAAGAGACACTGATGCTTTTCAGGAAAATGCACTCAGTATCCACTATCTAACTCTTCCAGCTGTCTGAAGCATTGAGCAAGCCAGGAAACCATACCAAGACTTCATATTCTGACAGCTGAAAGAGAGAAACTTTGAACATCACAACAGGAAATGAAGAGTCACTAGCAAGTCAGTACACAAGAGAGATCAGCAGCGCAAGCCAAGTTGTTGTCTGTGGCCCATCACCTACAGAATGTTCTACACCACAGGATATCATTTTCTCAGAGAAGAACTGTGCTGCAGACAAGAAGAGCAGCCAAGAGGGAAGGACTTCTGCACCATTCACAGCTGCATAGAAAGAGGGGAGTCTCATAAATGCAGACTGATATGTCATGGCACTCCAGAAGCATGTGCCCCAATTACTTCTTCTACACAACTATTTAAATGCTCAGGAACATCTACTGTAGTAGATTCTCTTCCATGGTAGAGAAGATTTTTAAGGATACATCTGCATTGTGCCCCAATAGTTTACAACACCAATGCAAACCTTTCAAGTTTTTATCATGTCCATACAAGCAATTTCAGGAGGGCAACCAAGTGCTGAGGAGATCAGGGCTCCTATACGCTTAACACTCATTTAGATTATGGGATTGGAAGAGGCAGCTGCTGATATTTCCTTTCCCAACCGATTATTAAAAGTCTTGCAAACTTGTCTTTCTTAGCATCTCATATCCTTGAGTGACACTACAAGCATCCAGAGCTGTCAACATCTAGCACATTCCTGACAGCTCAGACCCCAAAGGCATGTCTTTTGGAAAACGGCTAACTGGCAGAGCACTTCCTTTGCATTCACAAGATCCCAGCCTCAATCTCTGTCCTATTCAGGTCATGCAAAACATCTTTGTTCAAAACCCTACAGCAAAGATTAGGTAAATTCTAGCATGCCACTTCTGACTGCCAGCAGGACCTCCTGTGGACTGCATTAGCCACCTAAAACAAAACTGGAAATAGCTATAGATCCACTTGCCATTTGGTAAAATTCCTTTTGGGGTGTAAAAGAAGACACAAAGGTGGGTGCTTTTAAAGAATTGTCGCCTCGTTTTTCTGTGGCCCTTCAAGGTATTTTTCAGAAGGAGGCATCCAAATATCTAAAAAAGAGCCCTGCAGCTGCCATGATTCTCATTCCAGCTACAGCAAGCTCTGATAGTTAAAATAAACAGTACCAAGCTCCACAGACAGTCTGATGTGGTACAAGGCAGCTTATTTCTTCCTGACTCTAGACTGTGTACAGAGTTTGGAAGAGTTCCTTTCTTTGCACTAAAACTGATGACTATTCAAGTCATTTGTCACAAGAACAAGCTGTAATTTTGCATTCTATTTTGTAGCAAGCAAAACTGTAGTTTGTGTCCATAGCAAATGATCCACACAGTCCATGTCAGTGGTAACATTTAGGCAAACATTTTAAAAAAAGGGAAAGCATGACAGTCATACACAGACTCAATTCCACATGAATGCAAAGCCATGATCTCTGTTGCTAACCATAGTGAAGAATCCAAACAGTCTGAGATGCCAAACATACAACAGTAAACCATGGGTTAGAGCTTCTTGTGTGCTACACATCCTCAGCTGCTCTGTTTACTTCTCTCTCCATGTTGCAGCAGCCTCTTGAGGTGCAGCAGTAGTCCTAACTATGGTTTATCAAAGGTCTGTGAACAGATGAAGCTTGAAGCTATAGCAGCTCAACTTATGGCTTGGGCAAACAGTGTTTTCGACTCCTGCCTTGTCTGCCCCAAACAAATCACATTTTGTAGGCAGGTTTGTGTTCAAAGGCAATATGAAACAATGGTTTCATACCAAATCTTGAACTCAATCACAGAGTATTTTGTACTAGCTCTTACCCTCCTCCACTCTTAACTGAAGCTTTCTAGCTGTAATAGAACCAGCTCAGATTTTTATAAACATTTACAAACCTCTGTCCCAGAGTCAGGGATGAAGCTTTTAATGGTGACAGTTTTTCCTGGTGCTGGGAAAGGAGATTCCCGTAGACCCTGCATAAAAGGGTAGATAACTGCTGTAGAGATCTGCCGCCTTTTCTCCACCTCATCTAAAATCTAAAAGAAAAATAGTGGTTATCAGTCAAATAGCAGCCACACTATGTCCACTTCTGCAAACAGTTTTTATGCCTCTGGGACCCTTTGAAAGAAAGAATTCTAAGCACGTAACCTACATCAGATGAGAGAGAGCATAGTGTAGTCATTTCCATGTTGGACTACAACAGTGAGAGACCAGTATTCAAATCTCTGCTTAGCCATGAAAATACTGGATGACCTTGGGCAAGTAACACTCTCTCAGCCTCAGAGGAAGGAAAGGGCAAACCCCTCTCTGAACAAATTCTATCAACCCATGATATGTTAACTTTTGGGTAGTGACTTGAAGGCAATCAACAACGGCAACAATCTATGGAGCTTATCACATGCCCTAAAGAGGAGTTTTACCTCTTCCGGCTTCAATCCTTGATTGGGGATACAGTTGGATGTTATCAGACATAATTCACCACCAATTCTGCCGCGATGTCACCATCCGAATGCAGCCCTGCTTGAAGCTGTGCTCAGCCAGCACTTTTTCAGAAACGAAAGTTTTCCAACTTAAGAAATTGGCTGGCTGAGCGATCCTTGGATCCGGGTTGCATTCGGCCAGCGGCATCACAGCAGAATTGGTGGCAAATTATGTCTGATAGCATCTGGCAGTATCACAGATCAAGGATTGAAGCCAGAAGAGGTAAAACACCCCTTCCCTAGGGCATGCAATAAGTTCCTACATCAAGATGGACAAAAAGTTCCCTTTGCTTCTCCACCATACATATTGTTGCACCAGTTACTCATGTTTTCTTGCAAGGGTATTTCATTCTCACAATCATTCTGTAAGGCAGCGAGACTTAAAAGGAAGCACCTGCATTCAGATGATCATGTTCTCAGCTTAATAAATCAAGATATGAATGAGCTTTCTACATCTGCCCATAGCCATTTCACTTTGTGTAAGTGGCGAAACAGGCTAAGAAGCCACAGAAAACTATAACTTCCCACTAAATCTGGATCAAGACACTACAATTAAAGCCTTCCAAATAAACTGGAAACAAAAGGCATGGTTTCAATTTATCTTCCATATCCTGGCTTATTTGAAAGCCATTAATCATCATTCCTGGTTTGGATATACCACAAAGCTATGACTTAACTGCAGGTTCCTTACTTCTTCACTTGCACAAAATGACAAGCAAGTAACAATGAGCCACTGTTTTCTGTACAGATACATAAAGAATACATTTCCACACATCATTAAAAACAAAACCAAACAGCCAATCCCCAGAGATCTGAATAGTGGACATGGTTTCCAAGCAAAATTTAGGCCCTTCTCAGTCTCTCTCTCTCACACAGAGATCAGTAGAAAGATTTTTTTAAAAAGCTGGTAGGTTTAGCCATGAAATGAAACAAGCAAAGCCAAATGTATTCCTTTCTGTGCAAGAGGGTAAAGGGATAAGTATGTATGAAGACAGCAGGGGAAATGAGGGGCAGAGATCATCCAGAGCTCCACCTACCTTTGAAAACAGGCCAAAACATCCCAGGCAGCTCACAATGCAATAGACCTCTGGGAGACGAGCACCCCGTCCAGATGGCTGAAAAATCATTTTGCACATTAAAAAGTTTAACCACCTCTGCATTTCATCTACCAGTGACATGTTTGTGTTACGCAAATATAAAAAAACATTCTCAGCCAAAAGAAGCAGCCAAAAGAATTATCTTAAACCACATGCAGAACTAAGATTCCTAAATGGACGTTTTGATGACTGAGTGGGCAAACAAAAATGCAGAGCGCTATTTTAAATTACCTCTGCCAGGGGGAAAGGGGCAGGAACGAAAGGAAGAGGAGGACATTTCTTCTTTTCTACAACATCTGGATCTCTGTATGCACACATCTTGTCATTTCAGTTCATAAGGCAAATCAGAAATAGAGCCCAAACTCTCTAGTTCAGTGCCCTGGGCACAGAAAACTGTGCCTTACTCTTTCTCATATCAATAGACACTCAGCCCATGGAACATACAACATGAGGAGGAAAAATTCCGGATGACCCGGTTTTAAGGAATTCTCCCACAGAATGTACAAATTGGATTTAACAGCAGGAAGGAACACAGTGTCAGCACACCTACGAAAAGCAAAAGCAAGCAGGCAGGCAAAAAAAACAAAATACTCCTGGTTTTCTCAAGCTACATAAATCCATCATAGTTTGTTTTTGAAGTCCAGCTGTTTCCTTTCCAAGGGACATTCTCATGACACAAAAGGCCCTTCAAGCAACCCCCATCCAAGGGCTTTTGAGACATGAGACTCTGCTAGACACAGAACAAGACAGATAGTGAACAAGAAGTTTCTGTATATACTCATGTATAAGTCTAGAAATGTAGGTTAAAAAATTGATCCCCAAAACCTGAGTCAACTTATCCATGGGTCAATGTACGTATTGTACTTCCACTCTTTATTAAAAAGGAACCATCCCTTGGTGAAAGGCAAGAGTGTAATCTGCACTGGAAGCACTGATCCTCCTCTATTCTCTCATCCATCTGGCCTTTAGGATGATGGCTGCTGAGATTTTGTAAGTTCTTTGTCATAGTTTTCCTTTGTTCCATCCTTTAAATCATTTGTTACATGCCCCTAAGTTTTACCCTCGAATTATCCATGGGTCATATCAAAATCCTTAATTTTGACCCCCAAACCTGCCCTCGACTTATACATGAGGTTGATTTATAGTCGAGTATATACTGTAGTCTCTCCTCTGCCTCAAAAGAACCCAAGTTGTGCAATGTTTTAAGTGCTTAATATCTAAGAAGCATTTCTCCATAGATCAGTGCTTGAAGAACTTAGTTTTAAGAGCACACTGTTGGCTGCTAACAGCACATTATCTGTAAATGCATGTTGACAGAGACCTAATGGCATGCTGATTCTTAAAGAAGAAAACATGCTCAGAGATGAGGGGTTGGGGACATGGTAACTGAGGGGTGTTGCAGACTGCCAGAAATAGTGAAAATTGAGTCCACTTTTAGGGTTAGGGTTAGGGAATCATGGGAACTGTAGTTTATTGTGGCACCAGAGCTCTCTGACAGAGAAGGCTCAATGTCTCAGGGGGAAAAAAAAATTTCCCATGATTCCCTAGCACTAACCCTAACCCTAAAAGTGGACTCAATTTGCACTATTTCTGGCAGTCTGCAACCCCCCTGAGTAATGTTTTTTTCCTTCAATTTCTCCCTCAGATCATATCCCCCACAGTAGCTCTCCCTCTCCTCCTCCTACAAGGTTCAAAGCAAGTACAGTATTTGAATTCAAAAAAAGTTACAGGGATGAGGTTTGGATCAGAAAAATTGTGATCAGGAAAAAGGTTATGCATCTTCCCTTCCTGACTCAAACTCCCATCTTCTGAGGTACTTTCCTGAGAGACTAAAAGTTACTAAGGATTTATTATGCACATTTGTACATAACATGCAGCTGTCACCTTAAAGCCATGAAAGATCTTTCTGCTATGGGTATCCAGTCACCCACTCTAGATTACATGTATATTCTAAAGCGAACTGAACTCACAAGAAACTGGCTCCTTTTGTTTAGAGGAAACATTATTTCTGCTGAATACATATTATATATATACACATATAGTAACAAAATCTAATTTCAAATTGTATACAATGCACACATTGTTTCTCCCTGGGCAAAGAAGCAAGCAAGCCAAACCTTGGTTGAAAAAAAGCAAACAGAAAGCCAGTATACAATCTCTGAGAAGATCCAACAAAATGACGTCCAAAATAAGCTGCTATAGCTCAGGTCAGAGGGCTAATGCATCAGCAGACTGCCTTCTTCTCATAAAACTGGGGGAGTGGTGAGGAGGGGACTGAAACAGCTTTCCCAAATCTGGCACCTTTCAGGTGGCAAATGGCTAGTTGGGAATGATGAGAGCAACCCATCTAGTGGGTATCTGGTTAATGAAGGCTGATCTACAAAATAAGCATCTCCAACATATAAGTGGATAATAGAAATATTCAAAATACATTCAAAGATCAAGAAAGAGAGGAACAACAAAATGTCTAGTAATAGAAATTAATAAATATTCTGCTCCAGCACCTCTAACTTCAGGAAGTACACAAAACAGACTTCCTCAAACAGAGGTCATAAAGCTGATGTGAAAATACAGCGAGGATTACAAGCAATGAAAATAAAACTCCCTGTACTTGACAGAGCAGAAAGAGGAAACAGACACTGCCTTGTGTTAAAATGGAATAATCTATTAGAACAGTGGTATGGACCTCCCTTTACATCAACATGTGGATATCGCTCCTCCCCCACTTGACACAGTATATGAATAAAACTATTGTATTTTGTTTATTTAGTGTGCATATTTTTATTTGCACATTCTTGTATATTCATATTTTAACATTTTACAGTCAGTCCTCCATATCCACAGTTTCTTTATCCATAAATTCAAGTATCCACAGCTTGAAAATATTCCAAAAATATATAAATTCCAAAAAACAAACCCTGAGTTCGCTTTTTTATATAAGGGATACCATTTTACTATGCTATTGTATTTAATGGGACTTGCACGTCAACAAATTTTGGTATCCATGGGGAGTCCTGGATCCAAACCCAGGGGATTCCAAGGGCCCACT
Source organism: Phrynosoma platyrhinos (assembly GCA_020142125.1). NCBI lineage: Eukaryota > Metazoa > Chordata > Lepidosauria > Squamata > Phrynosomatidae > Phrynosoma > Phrynosoma platyrhinos. The sequence continues at coordinate 230,200,206 of CM034706.1, forward strand.
ATATAAGGAAATAACACTGTTCAAATTAGAATAATTTTAGTTAAGTAAATCCAATATTTAACTCAATGCATGTGTAAATTTTACATATTAAAAAGTTTGGGAGGAGGAGGTGGAAGAGATCAGGGTCTCCAACTCTCAAGCCCCTCATGAGCAACTCTTGTGCCCTCCCCCAAGGGGTCCAGCCCCACCATTTGAGAACCACTGCATTAAAATGAGTCTTACATCCAAGACTGAAAGACGAAGGTAGTTGTAGAAGGGTCCCCGTTTCAACCCAATTCAGAGTGGCCAAGAACCCGTTACTTGAACATTCATGCGCAAATGCACATAGCTTTCCCTCAATATGATATCTTACCACTTTCAACATTCTATGTCAATATTTTTTATTATGAGAGATAGATGCATAACAGCTAAGCAACATCACCTACTTCCCTTTGACTTGCAGTGCTGAGAAATCTCCACCTGGAAGCATCCCAAGCAGATCAATATTCTTCTCCCCAGTTTATCCACCCCAATATTTGAACTTACACTATTTAGATTTTAGGAATCTCTCTTAGCTTCAGGACACTTCTTATTACTTGTAAGTGGGTGCCCAACAAGGAAAAAGATTAATCTGGATGTTCCAACTGATGAACCTCCAGGTAGGGTAGTGGAGACAAGATTGTATTGCATTGTCTGTCCCCAAGCTTCTGGTATCAGATGCCACAGGTAAGCAAGCCTTTTTCCACAAGAGCAAAAAGATCCCCCAATCACTGCTTTAAGAAGCATAACCGTGGATTAGCAAAAAGAACCCCCATCCCAACATCACTCACTGATAACCTGTGAGTATTATGTGACTTACTGTATTCCTCCATAAAATCTTGCTCCTCACCGTTCTTTCATAAAATCTGAAAAATTGCTACATGGACAGCAAACCAACCAATGCAAAGAGAACCTTACAAAGAGTCTTTGGTTTCCCTGTTGAGGCCATGTCAAGGTGCACTGTCCATAAATAGCTGAGGATTTAGCAAGCCTAGTATGAGACTGAAACATATATATGAGGAAGCAAGTCCTCTTTATGAGAGAGTGGCTGAAAGGCTGGTCACGAAGGCTAAGACATAAGGAGCCAGAAGAGAAACTAGTGAAACTGAAGGCAAGCTGGAGTGAAGAACCTGACAGGAAAGAGAGGAAAGAAGTTAGTGAAGGAAAGAGAGGCACAGTGAAACTAAAACAGAGTAGCTGAGGGATGTTTTATACATCCATCAAGTTTTTTTTTTGTGATGTACCCTCCCAGTGAACTCTGCAGTATTCACTAGGAGATCTTTTCCTACTGATAATAAAAACGCAGAGATGGGCGCCAACCAAACCTATAGGAGAGAGTTCCACATCACTGAGAAGGCTCTCCCATGTGTCCTAACCAAATACAACTGCAACAGCAGTCAAACCAGAAGATCTTAATACTTGGAACAGCTCATATAGGGAGATACAGTCTTTCAGATAGTCTGGACCCAAGGTCATTTTGCAGCACTTTGAATTCTGCCCAGAAATGGACATGCTGCCAGTAGAGCAGTTTGAACAGGGGAGTTATTGTTCCTTGTAACCAGTCAGCAGCCTAATGGAGGAGAACCAACAAAGACGCCTATCCACTTTGTAATTTTATGTTAATGGCTCAAGGGATCTGTCACTCATGGAGTCCTTTTTAATTATGATTTGTGTGAGAATTTTTGTTAGTGAACTCTCTTCCATGTGTGAAGGATTTGCTCACACCTCCTCAAATATTAAATCTGGGGCTACTATAATACCAGCACAGACACTCAGAGATATAGCCTAATTATAAATTATAATCTAATTATAAATGTCTTTCATGGGCTTCAGTTCACTCCATGCATCTGAGGAAGTGGACCAAGGCCCCAAACACACTGCAGAAATAATCCAGTGTGAGACCACTTTAATGCCCTGGCTCAATGGTAGGGAATTCTGGGAACTGTAGTTTTCTGAGACATTTAGCCTTTTCCATCAGAGAGCTCTGATGCCTCAATAAACTACAATTCCTTGGATTTCCTAGCATTGAGCCAGGGCAGTTAAAGCGGTCTCAAACTGGATTATTTCTGCAGTGTGTTTTGGACCCAAGTCTACAAAAGCTTATGCTACAACTTATTTCACAATTAATCTCAAAAGTGCTACAAGATCCCTTTCCAGACACTGTGAAAGAGGAGTGGGAGATGTATAGCCCTCCAGTGTTCTTGGCCTGCAGCTCCCAGCATTCTTCACCAATGACTATGCTGGCTAGGGATTCTGGGAGTTGCAACCTTACAACATCCCAAAGAACCCAAAATTCCCACTTCTGCTTTACAGCAACAAACAACTTTGGTCTTACATTGCAATTAATACTTTATATAGATTTACAAAGGCACACATTTTTCAAAAACATGCACATCTGAAGAGTGATGGAGAACCAACTCAGTTCTTTGGTACCATGGTCTGCACACCTTCTGTTGCTACAATCCCAGTCTGCAAGGCTTTCACTCTAAGCACCTAACTTTTATTCTGCTTTTCTCTTTTAAACTCATTATTTGTTTGTTTGTTTACAACTTAATTAAAAGCTTGGAAGTATTACTGTTTTACTATAGCTCCAGAATCCTCTGGGCTAGTATGGACAAGGACATGGCAGCTGAGCTATTCTGGAAGATGTATTTTTAAAAAAGTAACTTTTCCCACCTTTGCCTTAAGAAAGAAAAACAGGCCAAGGCCTTTAATTATAGGTTGTGCATACTGGGAGGCAGACTGGAGGGGACAGAACCTGCTTGCCTTCATAAAATTCCTACAATCTGCTTCTAATGCATTCTAGTACATTAACATCTGGGTTCTCTCCATGATCTGGAGAGAACCCAGATATTTCTCCCCTGGGTATCTTTCCTCTACCACAACACTACAGCAGTGTCAGGAATTTTCACCACATTCTTTGCATGATGTCCTAGCCTTTGGAAACAAATATTCTATTAGTGATAAGCCAGTATTTTTGCCCAATATACTGTACTTGGCTGAATTTGTCATCCCTATTTTTAACAAACTGAATTTAGTAAGCAGTACCGAGCAAGAATGGTCTAGTAGTTTGAGCAATGGGCTATGACTGAAGACGCTAGTCAGCCATGGAAATCAACTGGGTGATCTTGGGTGAGTCACACTCTCTCAGCCTCAGAGGGAGGCAAAGGCAACCCTGCTCTGAACAAATCTTGCCAAGAAAACCCTTAAAGTCACCATAAATCAGAAATGACATGAAGGCACACAACAACAACAACAACAACAACATGCAGTAAGAACATTCTTCTTTTCCAGTTCTTAATATACATTTAATGTTCTTTTCTAATTTCTAAGCAAGTGAAATGTGGAAACTATTTCTATTGTGGCATAATAATAACTTATCTCAAAGCTGAATGTGGCTGCAAGAAGTATCTACTACCTAAACGCTATAAAGTTAAAAGAAAGGGATATTTACCAAGAGCCGTCTACAGTAGCCAATCTTTCGACTCCCATCAACATTGGTGAGAACAAAAGAAAACGTTTCACTGCAAAGAATAAAAGACATGATGTTTTATAAAACTGGTGATTACCCTATCAGAAACAAAGGTGCCACAGTTTTTTTTGGTGGTGGTATACAGAGGAATTTAGCACCTCCATCTTTTATGATTCACTCCCTGAGACGCCTGTTTCCTGGGTAGGCACCCTTGCTCAAAACAATTCAGAAAAGGTATTCTCTTTCACCTCCCAGGGTTCCTCAAGAAGTCCCAGTGGAGGATATCATATTCTTGCTGCTTGCTGCAGGAACCCAATCAGTTGGCTGCCCCTTATCCTCCCCTGGCCATTGAATAACTGTGTGATGGGGTGTCCATCCAAAAAACAGGTAGATGGGGAGGGAGGACAAGACACAATGGTGTAGCTACAGCAGAAGGATAAAATAAGGGCATTGCACCCCAAATGAGAATTTTGCTTTCCCCAATTAAAATTTCCTTTAGTCCCCAGATCTCTAGCACTGTGGAATGAGACATTCAAAGTCACCTAAAACTTTTATACAGTAATAATGTATTCACATTCCCATGGTAATGCTGCCTATCCCTTTTCTTTAGATGTCTAAACTATATGCCTAACTGAAGTTTTTAATTACTATAATACTAGAAATTTGGGGTATGAAGGACATTTCATTTTAGCAGCATAATTCTTTTTAGGGGGACAATGTCTTTATTTTGCCACCCCCTCTTCCCAGTACCTACACTCCTTGTTATATGTAACTGTGGTTGGTGGAACTTTATGATCCCCCAGTCCAATGCAGGATATTAGCCATGAATAAAACCTGCTCAGGATCACTGAAAAGAAGAAACAGAATGTAGACTGGAACCCAGAATCTCTACAGCACACAGGAAGTACGCTTTCAAGATGGGGAGCTGACAACTCTAGCCACATATGACTGGCCTAAATGTAGATAAAAACCACCATACCACCCTGAGCACACCTGATCTTGCCTGGTTTTGGAAGCTAAGAAAAGTCAGGCCTGGTTAGTACTTGGATAAGAAACCACTAGATTATCAGGGACATCCAAGTTAGCTTAGGAAGGAATCACAGCAAAGGCAAGGCAGCTTCCTATGTTCCTATGTAAAAACCGGGAAGGGTGAATTTCTAAGTACCAATTCATACTGCCATTGGCTGATGTAGCATTCCTTCCCTGCCACATCTGAATCATGCTTAGGGCAAACACACCATCCGAACTATTTTTTGCTATGATCTTGCACATCAGCCCAGCTCTCCCAAATTTTAGATGCACTTGACAACCACACTAGATCTGTGATGGGTTCATAGGACAGTTACCTCTTACATTCCATGAGTGGTGCCCATTCATTTCCATCTGGAAAGCAGAATAGAGGAATAGCTTGCAATAGCCGCTCCTCTTCTTCACGTTGTCCCCTCATCAAGTTCTCACGCTAAAACAGAAAGCAGAGAGGAAGATGAAAGAAGTTTCTGGGTTACTCAGATGAGATGTAAAGAATGCCTGGGTTTGCCAAGGACTATAAAAGTGATGATCTGCTCCACTGATACTGAGGTCATGATGCCTATAAAATATGCATGTGTCATGTAAGATATATTCTTGTGGTACAAGCTGAGTATCCTTTATTCAAAATGCATGGGAACAGAAGTGTTTTGGATTTGTAATTTTTCAAATTTTGGAATATTTGCATGACGTAATAAGAGATATCTTGGAGATGGGACCCAAGTGCAGACTTGAAATTCATTTATGTTTCATATACACCTTATACACATATCCTATGTATAATATTTTTAATGATTCTGTGAATGAAACAAAGTTTGTGTACATTGAACCATCAGAAAGCAGAGATGTCACTAGCTCAGCCACCTAAGTGGACAATTTTGGATTTTGGAGTATTTTGGATTTTGGATTTCCAGAAAAGGGATACTCAACTTGTATTTGCACGCATCATGGAGGATGTATGGAGGATAAAGCTATCAGTGGCTAATAGTCATGATGGCAACATATCAACCCTAGTATAAGTACACTTCTCAGAATCAGTTGCTGGGGAACATGAGAACATGCCACTTATGGACTTTGCAGAGGTAACTGAATGCTCAATATGGGGACAGAATGCTAGACTACATAAGCCTTTGGTCAGATCCAGCACAGCTGTTCTCATAAAAGACCCATCTAAGACTCCATGAAGACAGGCCTACCCTGAAAAACATGCCCACCAAGAAAACCCATCACATATTGGTAAGGGTCATAGCTCAGGGATAAAAAAATCCTTTGCACACCAAAGGTCCAAAATTCAACCCCTGGCATCTCTAGTTTGTTTATCAGATAGATCATGGGAAGAACACATCTGAGATCAAAGAGAACCATTGACATTCGGATGGCTCAACTTGATGGTTTGACTCAGACCATATATCCTATGTAAGTTGATACTGTGTTAACAACTAGCAGCAGGCTGTACTTTGCAGAAAGCTCACTGGTCCACTCAGAGACAAAAACAATTGCCAGTTAGCAAGGATACCTTATTGGCTCTTTCCTCTTATTCTGTCAATGAAGCAGAATATGAATGCAATTCTTTTCTGGCCCCAGGCAGTGAATAATCTTCTCTTCCCTGAAGCAGATGGGGAGAGACCCAGATTAAATATTCATCTGAACACAACAGGGGTGGAGTAGGATTGGAAAGCCTGTGGCCCTCCTGTGGAAATTGAACTCCCAGTTTCCATCAGCCCCTTCCAAAATGGCTAATGGTGTGGATGACTGGAACAACAGTTCATCAGTATCAAGACAGAAACAGGTTCCTGAGCCCTGATGCACAGATGACAATCCCAATGAATGTCTCTTGACCAAGGCTGTACCTGGATTTTAAGGCACCAGCAGAGATCTCTGCACAAAAGAGGTGAGCCTGAGGCTAAACAATGAGTTGCACATTAAGTGTATCTTATCTGTTTCTTACCTTGAATGCTGGCCTGTGTCTCAGAGTTACCTGCAGCACAGATGCAAGATAAGCACCCCCACCCCCCTCTTAATATGAAGCTATTCTGTATTTTCTTTCACATGACAAAATGAGGGGTGAAAAGATATACTCAGATAAAGCCAAACTGCTGCAGCATGAAACCACAAAGGAATAGGTTTTTATTTTTTTCTTCCAAAAGAATGTGGCTGCACAGACTTGCACAAGAGCTGTCGCATGTGAAAAACAATGGGGATAAGCGAGACCGTTTTTCACATCCTCTCTGCAGAGACCAGCTGTTCCTCAGTGGCACAGATTCTAATACCCCAACAACTTTTTCAAGCCAACAGGGTAGCTTTCGTGATGTGCAACCTTAGACCAGGAAAAAATGGGGTTATGTGATCAATCCCTTCAGAATCAGGGGACCATTGAGATGCAATGGGCTACCATTTGCTCATTTGTTCTTTCCAGTTTCTTTCAAGACATTTTCAAAACACAGACATGCATTGGGAATCCTCCAATTAAGACAGAGAACACTGTTTTCATGAAGGCATAGCTTGCTCAAAGGCCTGCTACCAGCAGAGCTTCAACAAGTTACTTTTTTGGACTACCATTCACTGAAATGTTCCCCACAGCTAGCATGGCAATATGATGCTGGCTGAGAGATTCTGGGAAATGTAGTCCAAAGAAGTATTTGTCTGGGAGCAGTCCTCTTAGACAGGCTCAGAAACTGTAAAATACTGATGGAGTTGCAGATGGTCTAACCTAGTGCTGCTATAGGGAGTTAGTGCTTGGAAATATTACTTCTAACTTTTGGATTATAACTCCTAGACTCACTCAGCCAGTCTGGCCATATAGCCCAAAAGAACGTTTTGGGAGATGTAGTTCCAAGACAGACTTTTCCAAGCTCTGGTAATCATTTTGTTGGGCCTAAAGTCTAGTTCTCACAGTTGGAAAACACGTGTCTGAGATATGTCACCTCAAAGTGCTCATGAGAGCTCATGACATAATGCTCTTACATCTAAATACCCAAAACAAAACAAAAACAACCCTCTCCATGTAGGAATCTGACATGTCAAGGGAAGATTAAATTAGAACATTTCTCCCAGGCATTTCAGGCTAAATCTACATGAGAGTTGTATCCCAGCCCCAATGTGTAGTAACCCTGCCCTGTCCTGACCCCCTTTAACTGCCACAGACACCTGTTTTAATCCAAACTGAAACCAGTTTGGAAAACCACATGGTATCCTCATTATGTAGCCACACTGGTGCAAGGAAGTATTTGTACTGTGCTTTCGCTGTATGTGTTTATGCCTGGTCACACAACCACAGCAGTGGCAGGGTTTGGTTTTGGGCTTTTTTTTTTTTAAATCTTGCCAGACATGTGCATATTTGCTTAATCAAATAGTCTTTGTTTCTCAGTCATTCTGACTACTCACATGCACTTCTATAAAGTGAAGCTAGTAGAAAAGGCGATGGTGAAATGCCTGCCTGCAAATGTGTGCAATGGTATGAATGCAAAGTTTGCAAACACCAGATAAAAAATTAGTCAACACCACCTTTTATGGCACAGACACAAACAAAGAAGCTACCATTCTGTGACAGGAATAACTGAAGTGATCATGCAGCAACCTGGCCCTACTGACCCCCTAAGTGATTCCAATTTGGGGGGTCAAACCACACATTTTAAAAAACCAGTTCTTCACCAAAATAATAGTAAATCAGAGTTGTTGTTTTTCTCACCTTAATCGCTTTCAGGCATCAGAAAGAAGTGTTTTCACATCAAAAAGAGAGGAATGCTATGTGTTTCAACAGGATTGTGATCAACACATTATTTAGCCCATGTAGATTTAGCCTTAAACTTCTGGTTGGTCTCAATCCTGTCACACCGTTCTCCAGTGTGGAGCAGAAATGTGTCTCGGCAATCAGGTCATTCTTTATAAACATTGTCAATACTTTGAAGATTTTTGTGAATTTTGTTTGTTTGTTTGTTTGAGAATTCTGGATAAGGGATACTCAATCTGTACAGTTGCCCTTCCGTTTTCATGGGGATCCGTTCTGGAACCACCACCACCCCGCGAAAACAGAAAACTGCAAATATTAAAGCCCCATAGCTTTAATGGGGGTGCATGCTCCATTTTATTCCCCTCTGTTTGCCCCCTGCGAACAGGTGAGGGACACGGACTTGAAGTCCGCAAAAATGGAGGGGCAACTGTACTCCATTGTGTTGTGCAAATTAAATTTTCACAAAAAGTCCTGGAACACAAAAAAAGCACAGGGGCCAGGGAACTCTACGGACTACATCTGATCCAGGGGCCACAGGTTCCCATCTTTTTGATGCCTGATACAGTCCTTCTTTATGTTCTTGTCTTTAGTAAAGAAGCACTTTCTGCAATGCAGCTTTAACACAATCAGAGAAGATACAATGAAAGACGCTTCAAAAAAGTGAAGCAGCAAGGGTCACTTCAAAAGAGTATAGTCAGCTTTCCACATTTGCAGCTTTGACCTTTGAGGATTTGATTAATATGTTCTCTCTAGGAATTTTTAGGGCCTCCAGCCCGACTCTGCTGGAAGTTGACCACAGAGTAATGCTGGAGGATGTAGAGATTTCTAGAGAAAACACTTCACTAGGCATTTGTAGCTCCTCCAGCATGATTCTCTGGTCAAATTCTGGTGGATGTTGACCACAGAGTTGCACTAGAGAACTTAGAGATTCCTAAAGAGGTGTTCTCTCAGGTAAGAAAGAAAAAAAAGGGTAGGTTTAATTTGCAAATTTCCACTTTCACAGGGGTCCTGCACACCTAACTCCAGCAAATGTGGAGGGCCCACTGTACAATTCAGCAGGGACTGGCTTTTGTAAGCAGGATTTTCTGCATCTCTAAAGATAAATCATTTCCACTGAAATTTCACAGAATGCTTCTCAATGCAACAGAAGCTCTGTGGAACTGGAGAGGATGGAGGCAAAGATGACTCAAAAGATGCAAGTTCCTAGCCACTATATTCTTCAGGGCTGATTTCTTTCCATCATTTTCTAGGAAGGATTTGGGCCTACCAGTGATAATGGCAAGAGCAAAAGTGATCTCCTGTTCATCCAGACTACCCACAATTCTTTTTCAAATAATTCTAGGCTGTTTCAGATGACACACTCTCTCTTCTAACAATATACATACACAAGTACAGTACAAGCACTGTCATATTCAGGCATGAAAGATACACACTTAAGTTGGAGCAAAGCCTGCCAACACATACCATCCCTGTCTCCCAATTAGTTCAGTTGGCCCTCTACATTTGCGGCTTTGACTTTTGCAGATTTGGTTATTTGCAATTTTGATTAATGTATTCTCTCTAAGAATCTCTAGGTCCTCCAATGAAACTCTGCCAGAAGTTGACCATCGAGTTTGCTGGAAAACCTAGACGTTCCTAGAGAAAACACTTCTCTAGGCATTTGTAGGTCCTTCAGTATGATTCTATTATCAACTTCTGGCAGATGTTGACCACAGAGTTGCATTGGAGAACCTGGAGATTCCTAGAGAGGTGTTATCTTAGCTAAAAAGAATACCATAGTGTTCTTTTATTTGTGATTTTTCCACATTCACAGGATCCTTCCTCCCTAACCCCAGCAAATGTGGAGGGACTACTGTATACACTGCATTCTTGGAGGTACTGCATCTGGAAAGAGCTCCCCACAGACATGTTTATTTGTTTTATTCTTCCATATTAGACAATCATGCTAGAATTCTTACCTTTGGAAATTGATAGGTAATCTTGGGCTCATAATTTCCATTAACGTTCTTTTTAAGGGAGACGACAATTAAATACTCAAAGAACAAGTGGCCGGCAGAGTTAGGGAAGCTGTTTCTCTCACCAACTGCAGGTCTGTTTTCTTTTGGCAGTGCATCCTGGGCTTCATCTGTAATGCAAAATGACAATCACTCACAAGATTTTTTTTTTTTTAAAAAGGCTTTACACAGAAAGGTTTGAGGAATGCAAGGCCATTTAGTGAATGAGGAAGCTTTGTCTCATGCTGAATCTGACTATGGCTTCATCTAGACAGCACTACTAACACACATGGCAGTGGCTCTCCAGGGTGTCAGGTAAAAGCCCCCCCCCCCCGGCTCACCTGGAGATGCCAGAGATTGAACCTGAGAACCATTTGCATTCAAAGCATGTGCTCTACTACCAGATCTTAAAAATATTAATGGAAAAGGTTTGAACCCACATACATTAATGGAAGTGAGGTGGCTTCAGAAAGCTTTGAATGTATGTTAAAACTATTTTCACCTCACTTTATAAAGCAGTACACTCGTCCCTCCACATTCACTTCGCGTTGGAATGTGGAAAAACTGCAAATAACAAAAACACTATGGAGTTTATCACATGGGGGAAAATTGGGAGATTAAACGGTGATTGTCCTATGAAAATCGCGCATTCAGAATTAAGGTTGAGATTTGATTTTCACACACAGCCCACTTAAAGAGTCATTATCCTGGGAATAACCAGGGAATAACCAGGCAATAAAGAGCAACAAATCATTCACGGGATTTCCCCATTAATGATTTGCTGCTCTTTATTGCCTGGTTATTCCCAAGATAATGGCGCTTTCATTGCAACCTCATGTGAAAATCTTTAGCCCTAATGCATGATTCTTACGGGATAATCACTGTTTAAGCTTCCAATTGGACCAGTGTGATAAACTCCTACGTTTTTACCTGAGAGAACACCTCTAGGAATCTCTATGTCCTCCAGTGCAACTCTGTGATCAACATCTGCCAGACATTGATCACAGAATTGTGCTGGAGGAGCTACAAATGCCTAGTGGAGTATCCTCTCTAGGAATCTCTAGGTCCTTCAGTGAAACTTTTGGTTAAAGTTGACCCTAGTGTTGCACTGAAGGATCGAATAAAATCTATGACTAATCAAATCTGCAAATGTGGAAGGATGAGTGTATCAGGAAGAACATCTCTACTGCATGAATTCTGCACACCATCTTGCCATATTCAAATCATTTAGAGTCCATTTGGTTAACTATGTACGTGAGATAAATATGTCACAAATATGACGGTTAATACAATCCTTACTTCTTCTGGCCAGTTTACATTGAGGTTATTATAGCATGCAATATGTAATGGTACACTAGCTGTGCTTTGACCGCTTCATCAGCTAAATTAGAAATTCTCATTTACCAACATGTTATTTATTTATCTGAGACATGCTAGAATGAATTATTGTTTCAAATGGCAAAGTCATGCAAAAGGGATTTTGTTATATTCATGCTGCATAGCAAATGTATGGTTTGAACCCACTCTCACACATTACAGATTGATATTCACTATGCCATCAAAAAATCAATGGTCACAAAAGGTTGCTCTATCATGGTAAATATCAGCCTTTGGTATGTGGAGCTTCAACCAAGCATGCCATCATCCATAGGAAACCAACATGGTAAAACAAAACAAAACATATTGGCAATTTCATTACATGAAACAATAACACATATGATCTCAAAATTTTGGAGAAGGATCCTGCGAAGAGCTTTCCGTTTTCTTACACTGAGTCAAGGACAAATAATAGTGACAGTAGGTTGGGCTGCTAAACTTTTGGCACACAGCTCTTGACAGACTGTGGCACAGTGCTTCCAAACATAAGTTGTGAGCTTGAACTTCCTGGTTCAAATCTCAATTCAATTTTGAACTCACCAGAAAGTTCAAAGTAATTTCCTCTATATCCTCTGCACCTTTCCATCAAGTAATAACACGGGAATAACAATACTGACCTACTTAATAAGTTTGTTTTAAAGATTGCTGAAATACTATGTGTGAACTATTCCAAGCACTCAGAACAGGAGCTGGTACACTGATGTGCTATTGTTATGTCCTCCTACAAACTTATTATTCATGCCATAGAGTTGCCCAAATTTTATTTCTTTCTCAACAATTACCCAGAGATCAACCAACAAGACCCTCCAATAATGTTCTGTTCACTCTCTGCCACTGGGTTATTAACACAAAGGGCATCCAGTTAGGTGATCTGCCAATATGTTATTAATGCCTCCGCAATTGGTTTTGAAGTTTCATAGCTTTCTATATGCGTGTTTTGTTGCTGAGCAGAGGCATGGGTTTTTTAAAATTTTCTTTTTAATTACAGCAGGAAAGTTATTATGTCTCTGCTACAAAAGAAAAGAATAACCACAATTGCATCAGACAGGCCGGGTACAGGAATGAGGAGTTAACACCCACCCAGGAAGTCAGTTCACTTCAGTGTACTCAGAAAGGACACAAAACAAACAAAATGTGTGAGATATTTGCTAACACAACGCTCTTCAGCAAGGGATGGGAGTGGGGTTATCTTTCAAAATCTGATCTTTGCAGCTGTTGCAAAAGCATCTTCTCTTCTCTTTTTAATCTGCCTAAAAGGAGCCTAAAAGCTGAACATTCAGACTGGACTCTGGTCCCACAGTAGGTTACACTTGAGCAATGGTTCTTAACCTGGGTTCAATCGAACACCAAGGGTTCGGTGAGTCAGTCTCATGGGTTCGGCGGAAGTCAAGACACACATCCGATTCATATGATTCATGATGACACGCCCCGCTCGTCCATCATTGGCTGCAGGTGATAACCTGTATACGTTTTATATGCCTCACTATTTATATGCCCCATCCAACCAAACCAGCTTGCCCCGCCTCCACCGACAGAAGTGGCCCTCTGATTGGCTGTATGGCATGATTGACAGCGCGGCGGCCCACTCCCCTCACTGGACGGTGCTGACGGTCCGTCTGTATTGGCGGTAGAAGGGTTCGGTGAATGCGTAAGAATCGTAAGAAGGGTTCGGTGAATGCGCATATGAAACTGGTGGGGGTCAGTACCTCCAACAAGGTTAAGAACCACTGCACTAGAGTATTTAGAGAGATTTCATCCACAAGGTCGCCATGGGTTGAGATTGACAACAGGACGGTTAACAAGAAGAAGAACAACAACAGGAGCCCCAGGAGGCAGGGGCTGATGGTGTCTGCTCTGTTGATGTTTCTGCATCTTGGTAAAGCAAAACGTGAATGAAGAATAGATGCAAAAGAAATGAAAGATACAAGTTCCAATGCTGTCTTGAATTGTACTGTAACCATCAAACACAGCTGCACAGATTACGCCTTTAAAATAAAAACATCAATCTTAACAGTTAAGGAAAACACACACAGATAAAAACAACACATATATACACATTTTACAAAGTAGTGCTCTCACCCAGAGGTTTCTCCCTTGTGTCTTGACAGTCAGATAAGAGGGGCCAGACTTTAAGACTTGGCAACCATGGGGTTGCAGACTGCCAGAAATAGTGCAAATTGAGTCCACTTTAAGGGTTAGGGTTAGGGTTAGGGTTAGGGTTAGGGAATCATGGGAACTGTATTTTATTGTGGCATCAGAGCTCTCTGACAGAGAAGGCTCAATGTCTCAGAAAAAAACAACAATTCCCATGATTCCCTAGTACTAACCCTAACCCTAATTTGCACTATTTCTGGCAGTCTGCAACCCCATTCCTAAAGGCCATTAGCAGCAGGTGGCGGTTTGAGTGTTGGCTTATGACTCTAGAGATTCAGGGTTCGATTTCAATTCCTGGCTTGGCCTTAAAACCTTCTGGGTGACCCTGGGCAAGTCACACTCTCTCAGCCTCAGAGGATGGCAATGGCAACCCCCCTCTAAAGATATTTGCCAAGAAACCTTACAGTTGCCTTATGGCCATAAGTTAGAAATTATTTAAAGGCAATAGAACACACAACACATTACAGTCATCCCTCAACTTTTGTGGAAGTTAGGGGTGTAGCCCACCCTCGGCAAAGTGGAAAAACCATGAATATAGGTCTGCTGGGTTTTTTTGTTTTTGTTTTTACTTGAGAGAACTTTTCTAGGCATCTGTAGGTCCTCCAACAGGACTCTAGGGTCAACGTCCTGCAGAAACTGACCACAGAATCGTGCTGGAGGATCGACAGATGCCTAGAGAGCACATTTATTTTTGGAGGCAGGGGAAGATACAGTAATTCATGAATAATCAAATCAACAAAGGCTTAACCTGCAAATGTTCAGGGATGACTGTAGTGTGTTAATGTAGGATTGTTGCCCTACAAAAACAAATACTGTAGAGTGTGGAAGTTTAAACCAGTGGGTGATCAGATGCAAAAAAGGAGGGATCAACTTCAGCACCTCAATAGTTGTGTAGAAGCTTGAAATGCAAGCCACGCCTGCTGACTTTTCTTCTGTACACATAGAGAAGCCCCTGTTCTCTTTCTTGTCTGATCAACTCAGCCGGTGAGTCTATAGCAGCAAAAGTGAGGCAAGCAATTCCTCAGATCATCTACAGGCTATACAAATTCTAAGCATGTGTTCAGAGTGAACATTCAGGATAGCACTGGAACTTGTAGCTTCCATTTCTTTTGCATCTACTCTTCATGCTTTGCTTTACCAAGGCGGAGAGACATCTGAAATCCACCAGTCTCAAGAAAAGTGTTTATAAAGGCCTAAATGCCTTCCCTAACATTTAAAAATAAAAGTGAGTTTCTTTCTTTCACTCTCTTTTAAATCCCAAAGCACCTTACAGCGCAATCCTATATGCATCTACACATAAATAAGCCCCAATGGGACTTACTCCCAAGAAAGCAAGTACAGGATCTTTATAAAGACAGTTCTTTTTTTGTTTTAAGTCAGCCACTTAAAAAATTAATAGCATTTATCTCTTCGCAGCTAGTTTTCAAGTCAAGATAGACTCTGCCCTTATACGAAATAGAAACTTTTCCAGCTAGTCTTCCACATTCATGCACCTTAATGATTATTTCCAGAATTTACACACTGCTTTTAATTTTTAAAAATCCCAAAGCAGCACAAAATAAAAATAGGCACAGTGAAAAATGGTTTAAAAGGCTAAAACATTAAAAACAGTAAAGTCAACAAAACCCTTCACTAAAAAAAATAAACAAGGATAACCGTTAGGGAAATGTTTGGGTAAGCAGTTAGGTCTCCATTTAGTGGCAGAAACACTACATTGAAAGCCTACCTGATTTCAGTGGGAAACCCACTCCAAATGATGGAAGTAAAAAAGAGCCAGAAGTCTGTCCTTCCCACTACAGAAAAATGAGCCTCACCAGGCTTTGGTACAATAAACAGAAGCCCCCCAGAATGCAAAGACCAGTCAATCTATATAGGAGAAGGATAACCTGATACTGAACTGAGATAACCAATCAATAAAGACAGTTTGGAAGCTGTGCAGTGAACCCAGACAGTAGTTTTCCTTCCTCTAAAATTAGTACTGCCTTCTTAACAGTCCTTTATCACTACTTCCTAAGATCAGTCCAAACTGCAACTTTACAGTGTGTCAACTGAGTTCAAATTTACATACATTGAACCAAGTGTCTAGAAATGGGCATAACTGGCCCAATTTCATCACTGTTCAGTGTAGTTCATAAAATCAGAAGTATCCACATGACCATCTCCAGCAAAAGGTACACGGATCTGGGATGTGATATGGAAGCAGCCTTCTAGGATACAAATATTTGCTTTGAGTGTTTATCAGTAATAAGCTGGACACAACTGACAGATTGCAACAAAGTAAATGCTCTCTCACTATCTTGTTTTTTTAAAAACCAGGAGAGCGGGGTTAAACTTTCCCCAGTCATGCATGATGATTCAGATATAGGCCAAGGACACACACACTTGGGAGTTATCACACGGGGAGTTTCCACTTTCTTCTTCGTGGTCTCTGCGAATCACACAAATGGGTAATGACTGCGCATGCACAGCAACTTCGGAACCTTCTGGAATCACTAGGCAGAATAAAAGTTGCAACTTTTGCCTGGGCTGGACTTAAGTTGCAACTTTTTGACGGTAACTCCGCCCATCCCATCCTCCACCCCCTTCAGTTCCTTTCGTCCGCCGCGTTAGTAGCTTCAGAGGAACCTTTTCTTGCTCTATAGCAAGCGCTTCAGTTTGGAATCACGTTTTGACCTTGGACTGTTTTTGGATTTTGGCTTGGCTATCTCCTCCATTCTTGTTGGCTCCTGGTGACTTCGGCTCATTCTTGACTTCAGCTTTTGATTCTCTGACATACTCGTTAACTCCTGGTAACTTCGGACCATCAACTACTCGCAATGGCTTCCAAGTCGTTTAAAAACTGCCCCAAATGTAACAACAAAATTCCTAATTCTGACCCTCACTCTCTGTGCTTGCTGTGTCTGGGTCAGGGGCATAATCCGAAGGCTTGCCTTCACTGCCGCTTGATGACTTCCCAGGCATTAAAGAATAGGGACAAGCGGCTCAAGGCAGCTCTCTACGAGGAGGCTCTCCGTCCTCTGGTGGATGCCCTCCCAACGGATGCCTCAGCAGGTGGTTCAGCCTCTAAACCTGCTTCGAAGATTACCTCTGATGCGCCTGTGGAGCAACCTAGAAAGGCCTCCAAAAAGGCCTCTTCTGAGCACGCTCGTTCTCCAGAGCCGCACAAAAAGACCTCAAAAAGACACCATTTGTTGGAAAAAGAGGCATCGAAGCCCGCAGACCCGGCTGCCAAAAAGCTGCGGACGCAGCCAGAAAAGGCTAAACATCGCCTTGCATTGGAGACCGAGCCCCCGGTATTAGCTCGTTCTAAGTCTCCTTCACCGACCCTGGGGCCCTCCTCGGCGGTTTCCATCCCGCCACCACGGATGGCCACTTCTCCTCCAATTCGTGCTCCAATCTCCGACTCTGAATCGGAAGGCGAGATTAGGGACGAGATCCCACCACTTGAGATGGAGCAGACCACAGCCATCCCGAAGGATACTGCTAACCTTGGGACCGAGGCCGATGAAGCCTTCCTCGACCTTGAGACGGACCGTCTCCTGAGGGATAACCCGGATCTGATTTTCGATTCTCTTACCAGGAGATTTCTCCAATATGTAGACCCGGCAAGCCTCTCTGCCAAGTCTCGCCAGCGAAGGGCGTCGCCATCACCGCTCAGGACTGCAGTTCAGCGTCCCCATTGTTCTCCATCCAGGCGGCTGTCTCGATCCCGATCTGTGTCTCCATCTCCACCGAGGCGTCCGCCTTCGAAACATCAACAGTCTCATCGGGAGGCTTCTCGATCCCGTTCATCCTCGCAATCGAGATCGCCCTCCATTCTCTCTGTGGCTTCTTCGTCGCTGACACTATCTCCGGCTCCACCGCAACTCAGCTCGGCCTTAGTGGACTACCACCCTGCTTCGCCTACTGACGACGTGAGGTTTTTTACAGAGCAGGTTGTCAGGATGGCAGAAGCGCTGGACATCGAATTGGTGCGTTCGGACCATCAACCTAAGGACTCAGTGGAAAGGAGGGTGCATGGTAGAGTCCCAACTCCTCCTGCCCTTGGCTTCCTCCCATCTCTGCAGGACATCGTGGAACGCTCCTGGGTAGCACCTGTGTCAGTGGCATCTACTTCCAGGAAAATAGAGAATTTGTACCGGATCGCTCCTTCACAAGCGTCGTGACTTTTTGAGCATCCAAAACCCAATTCGGACATTGTCGAAGGAGCCCAGCCGGCACAGGTCTCCAAGTTCTCTTCTCCTACAGACAAAGATGGGAAGAAGATCGATGGACTTGCAAAAAAGTCCTACGCTGCTGCTGTACTGAACATGAAAGTGGCTAACTACGCCGCTTGCATGGGAGCGTACCAGCAGCACTTAATGGAAAGGATGCTGCCCCTCCTTGACGACTTGTCGGATGATAAGAAGGCCCTAGCAGTTGCCTTGCAATCAGAGGCTCACTCGGTAGCAGGACAGCAGATTGTTTCAGCACGGCACTCCGCGGATTGTCCGGTGAAGCTAGTGGCAGGATCGATCGCGCTTAGAAGATTTGCCTGGCTACGCACATCAGACCTGACCTCCACTGCGAAGGCAATGATAGAAGACCTGCCCTTTGACGAT
>CM034706.1:230233292-230245307 GCA_020142125.1 Phrynosoma platyrhinos
ACTGTCCTGTTGAAGAAAGGGTTCATAGTATATCAAGGCAGAGGTCAAAGGATTCAACTATTTTTGATCATCTTCAGACTAAACATTTTCACAATGAGAAGTCATACAAAATGTACATTTGTTGTTATACAAGATCTCATTTCTAATCCCCCCCAAAAAAACCAACCGCATATCCAAATATTCCTGATGCAATATACTAGCACCTATCCAGTTTCTAACAGCCAAAAGTTAATTATGTGCTTTTTTTAGATACATAAATAGCAGCCAAGGAGAAACTTAAGGAGCTTAACTCTTTCCCTGTCACAGTGCCCCCATGGCTTATCCAAAACTACTATTTACACATACGCACACACCAACACTCAGGTATCCCCTCAGTTGCTATTTATCTAAAAACGGGATGAGGAACCCTTGGTTTCCCAGATATTTTAGACTACGGTTCCCATAATCCCTTATCATTGGCCATACAGGGTGGGGCTGATGGGGATATTTTAGGCTGCAACATTTGTTCCCAAGCTTTCTCACTTCAGCGTAACAGAATATCAACATTAACTGCTCCTATGTAATTAAAAACTTACCATCATTAATTTTAAAGGGTTGCCAGTATATATGAACAGTTTCTTACTTTCACCAGGCAGTTCAAAAGGACACTGTCTTTTGTTTTATGTGTCACTTATTTTTCTCACAAGATCTACCAAACTATGATGGCCTTAATTGAAAAAAGATGCATGATCCTAAGATATTGCTATGTGCACACATTCAAATCGGGATTTTCTTTTCTTTTAGGCATGCATGCATGCTCTATCAGACACCCCAAATTAAAAAAGAGAAGGAAGGATGGAAAGAAGGAAGGAAGGAAGGTCCAAGCATTCTTTGTTTCTTGCTTCCACTGTGCATAACAGTTCCTCTATAAGAGTCAGTAGTTCATATCTACAACCCAGTAATAACCCATTAATGAACTTCCATAGTTCAAAGGTATCTATTTCTGCTGCCTCATTAAATGTGTTCTCCCAAGCACTGTTCCTCCCATCACCACTCCATCCTGCAGCTTTACAATAATTGTCCAATGCTTTTAAATCATCAGCAAGGAATTGTACACACTCATTTGCTTGTAGATTTCTATTACACTGTTCTTTTACCAATGAGTATCTTATGTCTAACTCACTCCTCATTTTTTTTTCCCAGTTGCACACCTTGCCTCGAGCTGCATATTTTTTGTCCAAATGAATGCTTTAAAAGACTCCCTGCATTCAAATGGCAGATAGACATGTAGAATACATCCATTGAATATCAGTCACTCAAAGAGCTGTTGTGCCTGCTTATGTGGTATAGTTGGAGAGTTTGTTATGAATGGCTTGCTCTTACATCCCAGTGGAGGGTGTCAGGCTTTGACAAATCCTAGTATTCCTCAATGCCTTGCACATGTTTCCAGTGATGCTGTGAAATTTAGTAGCTCTCCCAATCATGTAGTTCTAAGAAAGCAAGACAGAGAATACTTTAAAGGAATATATTTCTATTCCCAATATTTCCCAGCAGAATGGAAGGGATGAGGGAATAGTTCTCATGCCTAGGTTTGCCAAGAAATAATTACTTAGGCTGGAAACCCTTTTGGTCAATCAATTTGGAACTCTTGTTTGAGCCATTTAATAAGTTCTGATAATCCCTAAGTATTTGTTGGCATTTGAAGCCATAATTTATTCTGTGCCTCACCACATGTACTTTCTGAAAGGCCATGCTAAGTTTACTCTGGAGCTTGTGGGATCAGATGTCTATTACTACTTTCTGTTTCCAGACTTGGATTTGCAGATCCTGACTGATTTGTACACTTCATCAGCAGCTTCAAATGCCACACAGTATACCACATATTAACCTACCTCAGAATCCTAGCCTTGCTGGAGAAAATAACATACTCTCTAACATTTCACAGATGGAAACACATGGCCAAGCCACACCAGAGTGTGGTCAAGATGGCAAATGTTATTAATGAGGAAGAACACACAAGCTAAGAGAGGATGCAGCTCTTTGCTTTTGTCTGAGAAGATTATCACAGTATGTTACAAACTGGCTTACCTGAGCTGGCTTAAAATTAGAAGTGGGCAGCATCCTTATAGTGTCAGATGCATTTAACCACCGAAATCACCGCCCAGGTACAGCCCAGCTCCATTGCTGCTCCAAGGAATGCTCCTCGCACTTCTCAAAGTCAGGAGTTTTCTGGCTTGAAAAAATAGCCGCTGGAGGGCCCCTTTGAGTGACGATGGAGCCAGGCTGCACCCAGGTGGCAATTTCGGTGGCTAAATGCATCGGATACTATCAGGATGTTGCCCGCTTCTAATTTTAAGCCAGCTCAGGTAAGCCGGTTTATAACATAATGCGACAGTCATTTGAGTCTACAGGGAAGGGCAAGATTATGCCCCTTCTTTTCTTTGCTCCCATGCTGGATTAATTGAGTGCAAACTACTTTGCTACTTTGAACTCCTCTCTCCTCTTCCCACTTTCTACCTTTGTCTTACTCCCATTGTTCTACACTAAGGTAGAAAGTGGGAAGAGGAGAGAGAAACTGGGACATTTTAAAAGCAAATGAAAAAGTAGGAGGAAAGAGGATTAACTTGGACTGTCCCTGTCAAATCAGGGCAGTTGGAGGGTGTGAAATAATGACTTTCTGGGGAGAGCAAGAAAATTGTCTTAGGCAGCACAAGACAGATGTGAGAAGTTCCTTACTCTTCCAAATCAAATACAAGGCTGATGGAGTGGTACTTCAGAAGGCTGATGGAGTGCTTCGGACATTATTTACACAAAGTCCCAGTTCAAGCAGGTCTCAGTCACAATCATAAATTTTTCCAAAGCTGCCTCACACTAAACATATTATCATACAAGTGTCACTCTCACCACTATAATGTTAGGGAAAGGAAAGGGATACATACTGGTTTGGGACCATTCATTGTTGCATTCATCTGGGGCTGTTTTTGCCATTGACAGTTCCTCGCAGTCTCTTCCACACTGGGTAGGGCATAGGACAGGAAAGTGTGCTTTTCATTTGTTAAATTTTAATTTTAATGCAATCCTGGAGTTATACTAATGCAATTTATTTTTTTTAAAGGAAACAAATTAGGCCGTGGAATTAGGGAGGAAAACAGCCTGCTTGGGAATAGCAAGGGGGAATGTGGATAAAGTGAGAGGAGGAGATACTGACACAATGTGACTGGCAATATCAGAACTGCCTCAGAAGCTAAATTTCACACCTGAAGACCAATGGAAGAGCAGCATGACAGAGAGCTTATTAATGGGTGTTCTCTGTCAATAAAAAGGGATGCTGAAAAGCAAACCAGTGATGAGATGGAGATGACATTTTGCAATAAGTATTACCAAAGGTGGTTTTAAAGCCTCATGGATAGTCACATTCTTGGCCCATCTAACTTAATATCATCTATACCAGTGGTGGGCAGATTTTAGGTTTATGGTATCTGAGTTTTTTACTAAAACCAAAAGATCTTCCAAATGGATCATTAGGCAAAATACATACCCTTATAACTAAAGAGTTATAAGCCCCTGCTCAGCTTGTTTGAGTATGAGAACTGAATGCAGCTTGCAGTCTTTTCTGCACAAATCTGTGTGTAGTTAGCCCAAGCTTTCTTCAGTTGTACAATTTAGGGTGAAGGAATCATTTTGTTATCCATTAGATAGCTGTGAGTCAAAAATCCTTGCCAATATACTATGTATCAGGCAGAGATTTGTGTACCATCTTCTCTCCATTCCTAATCTATAGTGACTGAGAACAGTAGTCCTTCCCACTCCTATTGCTACCTGGAGATGCCAGGGAATTAAACTAGGCCTTTTGCTGGCAAATTATAGTCTCTGCCACTGAGCTACCTGCAAGGGAAGTGTATTTCATTTTCATAATGTCACAAGCAGCAAGAGTTGTAACTGGGACTAGTTGAAACAAACATATTATAGCTTGTTCTGGCTCCCAATTTGTTTCCAAGCCCAAAGCAAAGTGCTGATTTTGACGTATAAAGACCTACCAAGCTCAGTGTATGTTAAGAGTGCTTCTTCCACATGTGCCCACACATATAGCCCATGTCTAAAGCCCTTCCTCCAAGTGTCCATTTATTTTGAAATTTGGGACGTGGGTATTAGAGAGGAAGTCCTCTGAGTGGTGGTCCTTTGGTGATGCCTCCACTGGAATGCTTTTCCCAAAGATATGTAGCAGATGAACATGGACTCCAGAGTGCCCCCACCCCCATTATGCTGTGCTGAAAATATCAGATAATTGGACCACCACCATCTCTATGTGGTTGAGCCCCTATAGGAAATATCAGTAGTGTTTGAAAGGATCAAATAAGGATCAAATAATTTTTTTAATTATCTATTGTAGATAATAGACATTTAGTGCCTTCGCAGGAGCCTGCACACATTTTGCCCTGTGCATACTTACTAGGAGAGGATTTCTAAGTATTCATCATGCTGGTAAGTTTTTATATTTCAGGGATGATTGAATAATAATGGATAGGAGAAGTAATTTGCCCTCTTCCTCCTGACTATGCATTTAGGCACTATGACAGCTGTTTTGAAAGTCTGTCTGGAGATTCTGGATCACAGCAAGAGGTAGACTGTGCTACTTTCAGTTGCCTTTGGAAATAGCTGTGCTCTTTAGTTGTTTCATTGGAGATTATCACACACAGATGGGATAGGGATAGGATTGCTCCCCCATCCTTATCCCATCCATGACAGCAATTGTGCAAAAGCCTTTCATAACATAGTGCTGATCCTGTCATTATCCTGTCATTGAAGCAGCATTGCATTAAAGCGAACTCCTATTAATGCAAAATGCCGGGCAATGCCACTTCAGTGATAGGACAATGACAGGATCAGCACGACATCATCTGAAATACTTTCATGCAATCGCTGTCACTCGCGCTTTCGGGATGGGATAATATCCAGATAAGCACAATGTCATATGAAAGTCCTTTCCATGATCACATGAGAAGAATGAGACAGAGGATAATCTCCATTGTCAGAAGTAGGAGAAGGGGACAGGGGAGCTTGTAGCAGCCATTTGTACTTTGTGTGGTAGAGATACATCTGAAAATAAAAGGTCTGCTACTGCATTATAACTCAGTCATTCTTGACTGATTAGAATCCACCAAGTATTTTTTCTGTATTTTTGTGTACACTCTGGATATGATCTGCATCTAGTTTCTCTCAATACAGGGATTTGGGACATTGAGATCTGAGTTAGAATCATAGAATAAAAGTGATCATAAAGATCATCTAGACCAGCGATTCCCAGACTCTGGCCTTGCAGGTGTTTTGGACTTCAGATCCCAGAATCCCAAATCACTGGCCAAGGTAACTAAGGCTCTGGGAGCTGAAGTCCAAAACACCTGGAGGACTAGAATGTGGGACTCACTGATCTAGACTAATCCCCTGCCAGTGCAGAAAATTTCAACCATGACTCCCAGATCCTTTGGTCACCCACTGCTAGCTCTCACACAGTCAGCGTATATATGAAAGTTGGGATATTTATTTTGTCCCAATATGCATCAATTTACACTTGTTTTCACTAACTTTTCATTTACCATGTTAAAACCCATTCACACAGTTTAGAAATATCCTTTTGGAACTCTTTACAATCTCTTTACAATGTTTATTTTTATCAACAAATGTTATCACCTCATTATGCAACCCTAATTCCAGAGTATACATCAGAATTTTTTCTATGCCTCAAGCTTGACAGATAAATGACAGATAAATGTGTTTTGAATTTTCTCTTGAGAGAATTATGTGTGCAGTCCTGTATCTTCTAATCTTCACAGGTTTTGCTTTTAAAGTAGTGTAGCAGAAGAGCAGATGCTTTAGGAGATCATGTAGGCATCTTTACATTTACATAATAGACTGTTACATATTTTTCTCTTTGCTATATATCAGTAGTATTAATTTATTTTTATTTATTCAGTTTTGTAATGCAGTATTTAATTTCTGATTTTACCATTGCTTTCATGGTATAACTGTTTCAGTTGGCTGTTTTTGTCCTTCTTGTTATTTTAATACAATGTATTCTGTGTTTTCATGGTTTTATAAAACCATATGTGAAACTAGGCAAAATTAATAATGACCTGTTTGCTAATGTTTAACTTCCAACCTTAAAACAGTTCCAGGACCTCTGCACATGCCAATATTATGTTTTATGCAAGGTTAAGACATTTTTCCTCTGCTAGACCCTTTAAATATTTGCTATTCTAATCTCTATTACATGCTAGTTTAAACTCCTCTTACATTTTAAAGCTTTAGGTTTGCTGCTGCTGCTATGTATTTTATCAGTTTGACTTTGTATTCTATTTTTGTAATGTTGGATCTTGAATTTACTTCTGTATTTTCATTGTGTTGGTTTTATTAACACAGTTGTAGAACATTTTAATTATGTTTTGTTTGTTTGTTTGTTTGTTTGTTTGTTTTGTGTGAAGCCCAGAGGTCATGTTTTGCCGTTGTCTCAAATGTTCAGATAATAAATATACAAATACATGGACACAACTGGCTATTTTGCTTTTGGTTGAACTGCAGTGCCTTTAATAGGTAACTGAGAACCAGAAATGCAGCTTAAGTTGCACTGTTTAAAATGCTTAGAAGTCTGATCCTGGCATCCTGGTTTTGTAGACATTTTAAAAAGCTAGGGAACACATAACTGTCATCCCATGAATATTATCCATAACTCCCTCTACAGAACCCTTGATTGACTATTTAGAAGTACTTATTGTGTGTATATCAGCAATCATATCTATTCAAGACCCATCCAGTGCCCATGATATAAGTTATGATCTGTCAATTTTCTTGAGGAGTGAGAAGCTCTAGGGCAGCACATTTCGGCTTAGGTAAGGATGTGTGAGAAATTTCATTTGGTTCATTTTCTGATAAGAACTTATCAGAAAAAAAAACTTATCACAAAGGATGGAAAGAAATGCCTATTCAAATATGGGAGAAAGCAAAACTAATAGATTCATCCATACAAGCAAAAAGCACGGAGTACTCTGGTCTCAAAAGTCTGGGGATTGCATCTCTCTTGTATTCGGACATACCATATTTATGGTGCCAAATCAGATGTGCCACCTCTTCCCTCTTACAGGCTCCTCATTTTAACAACTACATATCAGTTAGTGCTTACAAGTACATTGTGGTTTTCTCCAGGCTGGGAACAGCTATACTTCGGTGCAGATGGGTCACACTTTCATTCAGTTAATCCTTTAGAAATATATTCACACATATTCACTTACTTGTTAATAAAAGTTATAGAAGGAACTTGAGATTTTTTTTTTAAAAAAAAGTTGCAAATGGTGGATAGCAAAAATGACAGACTCCATTAATCTCTAGCTTTGGTCAGAGCTTGAAAAGGTCCCCCCCCCCCCCACAGACTACAACTTTCAGAACCCCCCTGCCAGCATGGCTGGCTGAGAAATTCTGAGCATTATATCTCCAAAAAATAACTTTTCCCAATCTCTGGTTGTGAATTATTGTTGTTTCAGGATGCAAGAGCACTAGAGATGTATACCCTCGTTATAATCTTTAGTTTTTTTAAAAAAAAACATGCATAAATGAGCATAAATGGAGGTTACAAGGCATAGCTATACATAAAGAAATGTACTGCCTAGCCTCAAATGCTCAGGGGAAAAAAACCCTTCTTTTAGGGTACTGGCTCTTATTTTGGTTCTTACTCAGGAAACATCAGCTATTAGCCAAACACCCTTGGCTTTTAAACTATGTAGAATGGCTGAGGTCCACCTGGCAAATGCTTTTAAATGTAACAGGCCACATGGGAATCATTCACCATATTGTATGACTTGTAACACCTCTGTAGCAACTGTAATTAATGCAGCACCTTTGACAGAACTGTAACATGTACTGTAGCCTTTAATCCAAAGTGTCAAAATCCAGAGGAGTTTCAGTTTAGGTCTGAATTCTTATGGAGCATTTGAAGAGGCTAGACTTGACGGCTTTAGTGGGTAAGATTCTTGCAGAATTAATTCTACTTTTCCACATACAGCAAATGGGAATTTTGAAAAGCTGGCCTGTGCTGGTATTCTGTGTACATTTTTGTACACAGTGTACACCACAGCAACGACTCATCAGCAACTAGTAAACCTTGTGAGAAAACAGGTGGAGGCCATGCACATTGTATATATCAAGAAGGAGAAACAAACTGAGCAGTTAGCACATGGGCAAATTATGATTGCTATTAAAATATTAACTGAAAACCTTAGGTGTAGGTTTCTTCGTGAGACATACTGTCTGGCTGGGAAATGAAATAGTCTTTTGCAGGATCCTTCAGGGCCCTCAGGCTGTTTATGTGTTGGCAAAGAAGGCATTCAGTCCATCTTCTGGAAAGTATTTCAAAGATTCTGCAATAAAAAGACCTGCCTCTGAGGCGATAGAGCACCCCTTGTTCCCCCTATGATACCAAAGATTTACAAGTTGCATATAATACATACCCCTAGTGTTCCTGCAGTTCTCACCCCACAGGATCCCAAAGGACTTTACAGGCTGTAAAGTGAAACCTATCTCTCACATTCCTATGAAGGCTCTCATTGGCAAAGTCCTGAAGCATTTATAGAGTCTGTAATAATAACTGTCCCTGCTTGCAATCTCTCCTTTTAGCAAGATTGCCAAGGAGCAAAAGGTCCTGCTTCCTTCAGTGTTATCCACCAGTTGATCATGGATTCAGTTGGAGGTTTCCATACTAATGTCAGCTGAAGGTATTTAGAGTGCCAAGGTGGCCACATCACAACCACCACCATCACTACTGTTAGTGTTGGGATTCCACAACAATGTGTATCGGATAACACAGGGGTAGGCAACCTGTGGCCCGGGGGCCGGATGCGGCCCCATGAGGCCTTTGAACCAGCCCCAAGCCAGTCCTGCCCCCCCGCCATGATGATATTGATTATTGTTGTTATTACTTGTTCTTGGGGTTTTCTTGGCAAAATCTCCACAGGAGTTTTGCCATCATGGCTTTTCTGGGGTTGAGAGAGTGTGCATGCATATTTTTAAATTTTATTTTATTTTATTTTTATTATTTTTATTATTTTATTATTTTGCTTCGGCCCGCCAATTGTCTGAGGGACAGCAACCCGGCCCCAAGCTCAAAAAGGTTGCCTACCCCTGGGATAACATATTTTGAGAAAGAAAAGCAAAGCTTGGAAATGTTAAATTTCTACTAGTCCACCAAAAGCTATGCTGGCTGGGAGATTCTGTGAGCTGTAGTCCCCACTTAAATAAAATGTGTGTGTGTGTGTGTGTGTGTGTGTGTGTGTGTGTGTGTGTGTGTGTAGTGCAGGGGTAGGCAACCTTTCCCCTTTAAGGGCTGAGGGACTTCAGCTCCCAGAATCCCAGGAACTATTGGCCAACGTGGGACTATTGGCCAACATGGCTGAGGCTTCTGGGAGCTGAAGTCCCTCGGCCCTTAAAGGGGAAAGGTTGCCTACCCCTGGTGTAGTGCCTTCAAGTCATCTGCTGATTTATGGCAGCCCCATGAATTTCATAGGGTTTTCTTAGGCAAACATTCCCAGCAGAGGAAGCATCCACAATGAGGCTAAGTTCATAACAAAATCAAAGTTCTTGGTAGCAAATGTTCAGAAATCAGAATATTCCCAGAGGTATAACAAAGTTATTGAGGAGTACAACAGAAAAGACACATTTATTTTTCAAGAGAAAACTCAATAGTAGATAGAGATCTTTTGAATGGAGCTGCATACTTCCTTATTCTCTCATCCAAGTCTATCCGTGTTTTGGGATCTTCTGCGGAGGCCCTTCCCTCTGCCCCAGCACTCTCACTAGTACATCTAGTGTGAGCATGGGAGAGGGACGTCTCAGTGCTGTTCCTGGGTTTTGGAATCATCTTCTTAGAGAGGTAACACTGATGCCTTCCTTGCAGTCTTTCCCCATGCAGGTGAAGAATTGTTTCAGCAGACCTTTGAAGACTGATTGCTCAAAGGGAAAAGACATTGCATAATGTGCTGTATTGTCTATTTGTTATTTTATTTTGAATGGTTATTTTTTAAAACTGATTTTAATGTTATCAATCATTGTTACAAGTTAACCTTTTGTTTTTAAATCTTCTCCTTCTCCTCCCATGGTCATTTGTCCATGGATGAACTTCAGGATCCACGAAATGAATGCCAATATTTTTTACTTGTTTCCTTCAATTTCCTTTGCGCTACTTTGAAAATTGTAACTGTTTAGGTCAAATTATGTTATTAAAGGTATAGTTCCACTCCAGAGAAGCACAGCATGGTATGAGATGCTACTGTACAGGATCATGTAATGTACAGTTGTCATTGTCACCATGTTATGAAAAGGGTAATCCATAGCTTTCTTCAGATTCTCAAAGGAGTCTGAGACCACAAAAAGCTTAAAAACCACTGTGTCATGTTTTTTAAAAAATGGACTGCTCTGTACATTGTTACCAAAGATAGGTAAAATAGGTAAAGGTACTCTCCGTTGACAAGGTTGTCAAGTCGTGTCTGACCATGGGGCGGTGCTCATCTCCATTACTAAGTGAAAGAGCCAGTGTTGTCAGAGACTACCCTGTGATCCTGTGGTCAGCATGATTGCACAGAACACAGTTTATCTTCCCACCAAAGTGTTACCTATTTATCTACTTGCATTTGCATACTTTCAAACTGCTAGGTTGGCAGAGGCTGGGACTAGTGACAGGAGCTCACCCCATCATGCAGCATCTGGGCCTCGAACTGCCATCCTGCCGATCTTGTAATCAGCAGAGTCAGCATCTTAACCACTTGAGCCACTGTATCCAAAGATATATGCCAAAGACAGCATTGGGTTAATCCAAGCTTAGTTTAACTTAGAGCAGATTCAGTGAAATCAAGTATATAAATTAGTGATTACTAACTTAAGCCCAAAGTGATTCCACTAGGAGAATAACTAAATCTGGAACCAATTCACTGGGAGATGATGGATCAGCTGTTATCTGTGATATTTCAGAGATGGCCTACCAATGGTTCAACCCCGGGAAGGGTAACCTGTGGTCCATGCAGTTTCCTCACTCAGCCTATGGAGCATCTGGGAAAGCCTCTTCCCTTCCCTAAATTGACTGGGAAAGAGACAGTAGAAGTGAAGCTACCTTTCAGTGTCTCTGAAGCATGGATCCATTCATCAAATCATCTCTTCTATGGAGAGCTGTGGGTTGTGTAATGTAGCCCCTAGCTCTCACTCAGTTTTAGATCTTCATCCTGGCTTCTAGAGGTCATTGGGCAAATCTCTCAGTTGGTTCACTGAGTCCAGAGTCCCCTTAACAATACCCAGAATAAACTGCTGCCATAAACTCTGTAAGCAGAACTCTCCCTTTATATGCTCAATTAACTACATGATCAAAGCTAGCACCAGTGCTCAAAAGAATTAGTGTTTTTGGACTAAAACTTTGAGAATCCCACAGCAAACATGACTAATGGGAGTTATAGACCAAAGGACAACTTTTCTAAGATTGCTATCCAGTGCAAAGTTCATAGGGACCCCCTTTATAGGAAGGGAATAGTTCCTCAGGTTGCTTTCCAGCTTTGTGATTCTATCATTCTCAGACCTTTTTCTTATTTTGCACAATACAGAGGAAAAGCACAAAGGTAGCACTACCACTGTGTATGGTGATGGCCCACCAAGGGATCAAGTAATACCTGTGAGGAAGGATTACTGGCTTTGTTTATTTAATTCAAAAATGTATACCCTACTTTTCCTCACTCCAAGTGGCTTACAAAAACATAAAAATAAGTAAAACACATCTGCAATGGCACCAGCAAAGACAGGATAAAATCCCACAGCTAGTAATCAGTATATAAAATTAAATTACCAAGAATTTCTTTCTTCTTTCAAGATCTACAGTGAAAACAAAGTTTGTGTCATATGTAAAGAGTATTAATGCTTTTCTTGTACTTTTCTTCACACACACACACACACACACACACACACATAGGACGCTATCACATGGGGGAAATCTGTTGGTTAATCCACACAAATCCC
>CM034706.1:230295153-230306308 GCA_020142125.1 Phrynosoma platyrhinos
TATCCCATATTTCCCTAATAGAATCAATGTATGCCTAACTATGCAGCTATCAATTTCTTCACCATTGTATTAATAGTAAAGAACCTGATGTAAGTGGGTTGACTGGTCTTTTCCATCTGCAGCACTTGCAGCCCAGCTGGGAAGCCATAATTTATTTCCCACACAAGGCATCTTGCTCACATTTCTGTGCTTCACCAAAAAGGTCCCCAGCTCCCCATCCTCCCAGTTAGAGAAGACATGACTCCTAAGCAAACAAATGGAACACCTGAATACCCTGAAAGATTTACTTTTCTCATTCACAAGGTCCAGCTCAAGCATTGGAGGCACCCGGGAAAAACCTGAGAGTCAGGCAGGTGTAAAAGGAGTAAAGTTTAATTCTAGGTGGACAATTGTTGTTGGAAATCAATTGCAAATGGCAGTGTCAGGTTTGCTTTTTGTTTTTTTAAGTAAATGGCTGGTGGAGAAGGCTGCAAAATGAGGCTTGGGAGAATGCATACAGCCCAGAGGCTGCATTTTGTATGTCCCTGACTAACCCAGATGTTAACATATGAATGTATTTGTATGTACAAAAACTGCCTGTCCCCCAAATAATGAGAGGAGTACAGAAATATGAGGGCAGTAGATGGGGCAAGATTCTATTCTTCCTTGAGCATAAACAATGAATTCAGCACAAGTCCAAAACTGCCAAGATATCTGGCATGATATCTTGCTGGAAAAGGTACAGAAGGTTGGAGGAATCTCACACTCAGCTGACATTGAGGGTTCCTGCTCCTGGTCCAGCAGCTGTATGCTGTCTGTTCCAACCTACTCTATGGCAGAAAAAGTTCAGATCTGGCTCGGGGTATGAACCATAATATCTAAAATGATTGGTATTCGTCCATTAGTTGCCAGCAGTAAAACAGTAATGCATACATGAAAGTAAGAGCTCTGGTTGTTGACTGGATTGCACATTTATATATATTATATAGAGAGAGTCCATATATATATAAATGTGCAATCCAGTCAACAAACAGAACTCTTAGTTTCATGTATGCATTACTGTTTTACTGCTGGCAAATACTGGACGAATACCAATCATTTTAGATATTATACTTCAGACAGCATGTTGAACTGTGGGAGGAGGGCAGCAAAATGAGAGCATTGCCCCCCCATAAGAATTCGACCCCTCTGAATGAAATTTTATTTCAGTCTTCACATTTTTCACATTGCTGAAATTTAAAGCTCCACTTGAGTGTTAAGAAATAAAGCTACATCATCTAAGGAAAAGGGATTTCTTTGGTAACTTTGTCTGCCTCTTTTCTTTGGATGCCTAAAGGACAGCAAAATTCAAATATGTAACTGTGGTTCTTTTGTCATTTGCGAACACACACAATCTGCCCAGATCCCCTCTGTGTAATCTTGCCAAGAGATGACCACTTAAAAAATGCAGTTACAAGTAAGCATCTTGATCTTTAGGTATCCAAATAAAAAGGGCAGGAACTTAGCAAGAGAATGTGAACATAGCAAATATTAGAGTTTGAGGTATGATGTATTTGAGGCTGAGGGAAATTTTTGTGGGATGGTGATGGACAAATTCTTATTTGATGGTGCAATACTTATACCCCCCCCATCTACACCACTGGGGTAGGTTTAGCCTGTTGCCCCAGCTTCAGCCCATAAAATAGCTCCCCCTCACTTCACCAAGATCACTTACTTCCATACGTACCTACTTATGGTAAGTCTTAAGATCTTCAGAGTCCTGCTCCAAGTGCCTCTGCCACAAAAAATCTGCCAGATAACCACCAGGGTGATGGTCTTTTCTATAGCAGCCCCCTGCTTGTGGAACAACCTATTCAAATTTATAACCTTTGTGATATTTTCGATCTCAGCAGAATGTTCACTCTCTGTTCATCTAGATCTTTTAAAATAATTTGTTATTAGTCTGGTCCTTTCATTCTAAATCTGTATTTTAACTGTGTTCCTTGTTTTTCATCACTTTTCATCATTTTAAATTGAATTTTGCCTTGTATTTGAGCTGCCCAAAGAATCAGCATTAGGTCGTAGCCATACAGATTTAATCAGTAAATACATTTAGGCTTAGACCAGAGATCCCATTTGCAGAAATGGGAATGTTTTTTGGTAAACTAGATGAAGAGTCCATGAGGCTATAGACTGGATCCAGAGATGCCAAAGGCCAGAGGTTCCAAACTCATCCCCTTCCTCAAATTAAAGGTTGCATTTGAATCAGTATCTTTTTATGTATACTTGGATTCCAATGAACCTATGGAAGTTTGGGGATTTGTAGTGACTGTTGTATAATATCAAGAGTAGAGAAACAAAACTCACATTCCTGAAGCAGCCATGCTGCATTTCTTTCATGAATGAACATTAGAAACAGAGCCAGAATGGGATTCCAGAACCAGTAAAAGGGTGTCAGTATGTCCACACAAAAAAACCCAACACAAATAGGAGAGGAAATCTACAATTCAACAAGCAATTGACTGTAAAATATATAGTCATGTGAGGATACAGAAGTGAAGCAACAAGGGTCTTTAAATGTATTGTGTATCAAATGTAGTGCACTGTCTTCTAAGTACCCTTCTGAAAGTTTGAGTTAGCTAATTATCTGTATGTGTTTTTACATTTTGTTCTGGTGGAACCTATAAAGAAGTATTTTTGTACAAATGAAGTTCTCTGCTAAGGAGTAGATTTTGTCTGCTGCCTTGGAACTGATCACAGTTGCCTCCCAAGGGTCTCCAGTCCCAATATGCAAGAAATGCAGTTCACACTGGCATTTTTTGGATTTGAACTGAACTGCTTGCCACTTTAATTTTGAATGTCAGAATTCAGGTTTTCACCACAGAAATGCAGAAGAGTTATGGCATCTTTTTTAGTACTAGGTTACCAGACTGATAGATGTTAGTCAGTTTGCTGCTTCAGTCTTTTTCTCTTCCACTTTTACATGGCATATATTTGTGCTCCCACTGATAGTGCTAGCAGGACAAAAAAGACACATATTTCATGAAGAAGAGAGCTATGCGAGCTAACATTGGTTGTAACAGTTCTTGTTTTTCTGTAGTTCCAGAATGAAGATGGCACAATGAATTGGATGAAGATCAAGGTGTGTTTAACTGCACTTTAGAGATCATTCCAACTTAAATGCCAGCCCAAATATGTTATATTAAAGAGTCCATGTTTGGAATTGGAGACAACATTGGTACAAGACTGGTAACATTTGACATTGCTCAGTTGCATTTAGTGGATGGTGCACGAACAGAGATGTAAAGAAATGAAGTGAACAGACCTCATATAAATTTTTTATAGGGATCTTCTCCTGCCTCTGCTTTTTATGCTCAATCCATTCATATTCTATATCATAACTGAAGATCATATTAGTTATTGTACTCTAAAAGCCTTCATAATGTAACCTAGAGCATACACGATCAATAAAGACAGATCAATATGAAGAGCAAAAAGGGAGGGGAGAAAAAGCAGAAGGGTGGGGTTGGGGATAAAAGGAAAGGAAAGACACTGGCTTGTAGATTCTGATTTCCTACATTCTCCTGCATTTCTGTCCATAAAATCAGGTCGAGCTTTAATACTAAAAGAGTAGATAGGGTACCTTTTAAAGTATGCTAAGTACCATTGGCCCAACTAGTGTAGAACCACTGAAGCAATTGGATATACTCATATATTGTTCAACCATGGTCTGAATACTTTAAGTTGTATTAACCAACAGGATTCCAGTCATTGTGGTTCAAAAGCAAACAAATAGTTCAAAAGCAACCAAATAGTTCCTCTCTAAGATCAAAACAGTATATAACAACTGAGTCTCTTAGAAGTGTTGAACCACATGGGTAAAATCGTGCTCTTTAAGGTGAATTGCAATATCACTTTAATGTAATTGAGAATTTCATGATATGCAGCCAAGAAAAATAAAGTTCTTTAAAAAAATCTTAAGATCTAATAAGCAACCAGCTCCTTTGGCAAATGTTTAACCATATAGCACATCCTGGAGAGTATATGAACCAGGATTGAAAGATTTCCTTGAACCTATTTATAAGAGAGAGAGAGAAAATGGGAGGGAGTGGCAAGGAAGCAGTCAGCCCTTAGAGCAAGGGGAGAAAAAAAATCCACTGCTTTGTAGTGGTGAGCCATAGGTAAGTGAGAGCAAGCACTAAATTGAGCATGTTGAGTTCTGTTCTGGGTGCCCATCACCAATTTCTTACACTAACTGCAGTATTTTGTTTTGTTATTTACTGTTCAAAGCCACCCGAACCCTTTAAAAATTCCCTCTCAGTCTCACTGGGCTGAAAACAATATCTTATATTTACTTTCATTTAGTGGTTCTTAGAAGGGATTCTGTAGCTTGAAGATGAAGACATTGTTCTGTCTTTTCAAAAACAGATGCTTCACTGAGAATACAACCTACTACTATTTTAGCATTATACAGAATGCCAACCATGTTTCCTCTGACCATGAAGCTATTACTTATGTATTTCTACTCTTAACCATGCAATACAGTCAGTTCTGAATAAATGTGCACATAGGACTGAAATTAAAACAATTCCAGCAGAGAACATGGGAGGACCCCCGCTGACCGGCCCCCGCCAACCCCCCCCGCCGTGCGCGTCGTGGCTGCCATTTTGTTTGCCAAAATGGCGCCCGCAACTTGTTTGCGCATGCATCGGAGTACTGTGCATGCGCAAATGAGTCATGGCTGCCATTTTGGTAAACAAAATGGCAGCCGCAACTCATTTGCGCATGCGCAGTACTCCTGCACATGCGCAAACGAGTCACGGCCGCCATTTTGGCAAACAAAATGGCAGCAGCAACGTGCGAGGCAGCTGGCGGCAGGGGCTGCGCGTGCCGCCATTTCCCCCCCCAGCCCGGCAGAAGACCTGGGGACCAGCGACTGGCCCCAGGTACATTAACGTTGCCGACCCCTGCTCTAACTCATCAGTATTCAGTGATATGTTCTGCAGACCACTTGAACAGAGCTCATAGACTAATAGGGGTACATGCCCTGTTAAAGCCTTTGGTTTAATGCCAGCAAGTTTGATAAAGGATTTCATAAACAGTTGTGGATTGTGTAGCTAGACAAAAGAGAGACAAGCAGACTTGAGCCTTGTGGTGCAAGGAGGCTTTTTGAAAATCTTCTGAAGATTCCCAGTTCTGCCCAACTGTTTGGTCAGTTGGCATCTCACCAGCAGTGATGTAAACCCTCATTAGAAGGCACCTCCTCCCAACATTTAATCCTTTGTTATCTGGGAGAAGTCCTCTGATAAATGGAGGACTCCATTTATCACATAGTATAAGAAATCTTGTGGTGGTAGGTAAAATTGGAGGTGTTATACAACAGCCTCCACTCTCAAGTATTCCTTTTTTCCCTTGGTAGGCCTCAAATTTAGGTAGCATTCAGAAAACAATCCCATTAGTTCCCCTTCCTCTTCAGCATCATTATGGGTGCTTTTAGAGATGACACAAAGCATGATATTTACTGTATATACTTATGCATAAGTCTAGAAATGTTAATCAAAAAATTTTAGTCAACAAAACTGAGAGGACCTATCCACGGGTCAATGTAAGTAGTGTGCTTTAACTCTTATACTTAAAAAGGAACCTTCCCCTGGTGAAAGGTAAGAGTGTAGCCTGTCCTGGAAGCACTAACCCCCCTCTACTGTTTCATCTATCTAGCCTTTAGTGTGAGCACAAACAGTTATACTTGCTAGAATTTTGTACGTTCTTGGACATTGTTTTCCCTTGCCTCATCCTTTAGATCCTTTGTTTAGTGGCCCTAAGTTTTACCCTCAACTTATACATGAGTCATGTCAAAATCCATAATTTTGGCCCCCAAACCTGCCCTCGACTTATACATGAGGTTGACTTATAGTTGCGTATATACGGTAGCCTAAAATGATCCTCTTGTAAATATTGTCAGTTATGAAACAGCAGATAAAAGAGTGGTTTTCAGCTGAATGTGTGTAATTTCTGATCAGTGTCATCTTTTTTTTCTTTTTAGCTACAGATAGTGGAAACATGTGCAAACCAATTTAAGAGACATTACTGAAAATTGGCTTTGCCAGATGTACCAAATGGATTTGTTGCTACATTTGCTTCTTGGCTTCAACAGTTGCATATTTGTTAGTATATTTATGATGTTTATATAGAATGGAAGCTATTCCAGATGAAAAAGCAATAGTGTCACACAGTGATATCACCCAGCCTCAGTTGGTAGCCTAGCAGCTCCATTTTGAACAAATGGAAGTTTCTAAAGCATTTACAAATGTAGCTTCATTTGCAGTTGCAGTAATCCCAACTGGTTATCAGAGTGTAAAGACCATCAAGCTATTGCTGTCCAGATATGAACATAGCTAGCAGTTATCAGCTGAAGCAATGACATTTTACAAGTGGGTACCATTCATTTCCACCTTTATCCCTGAGGACCCCAGTAAGTGGCGTCTCTGGAAATGGCTCTGAGACCTGTCTATGCATAAGACAACAATGGTAAAGAAATGGTTAGATATTTCTGTCACTATAATATCAAAATCAATAGAAAGACATGAATCTGACAGTGAATGGTTGAAGGTGTTCTGCTGACTATTTTGTATGACATTTTGCTTCAGCCTCGCTGTACAGTCCTCCCATGTCACAGCATCCACATGCCACAGAATAACACTTCATGCATCTGAGAAAGTGCACAGCATCCCTAAACACTTATTCAATGATCCATTTTGTTAATAAAAAAAACCCCTTAGACTCAAGACTCCTTGGAGGAAACAGACTACATGGTTTTTCTCTACAAATTTATTTCCTCTTTATCTGCGATGCACAAATATTTGGTTATAGTGATATTACAAAATCTAGTCTCTATTTCTTCATGCCTTGGACTCAGTACCCTAAATCAAATACTCGTTGACTATTAATTGGAGCTAGCAATAGAAATGCAAAATGCAGAAGATAAATTCATGCCCATGACAGAAGATCCCAGGAACAGCAATTGAATGATTCATGAGCTTTGCCTTCAGAGGGTACAAAGTCACTCTATTCCGGATCATCCTGAATGAGACTAAAGACATTTGGCTACCTGAGGCACAACAACAGATAGTGCCTCCCTCCCCCAATTAACCAAAGAATGTAGTATACAGAGCCAACTTGGCTATTTTGATCCTTAAGACAGAAAGTCGTACAATCACCTTTCACCAACCCTGGCAGTAGAATTACAGCAATAAAAAAAATAACAACCCCAAAACAATAAGCTACCTTTGCAGGTCAGGCAGATCTGCTGCTGAGACAGCCACCTCAATCTGCATAATGGTAGGGCCAGACTTGTCACAAGATGATTATTACCCACCATTCTTCCTTACATTCTTAATCAGGTATCATCAGGTCCTCAAAGCAGACATCTGCAGAATAGTGTGCCCTCATCAGTTTGGTCACCAGATGGCACCATACACCAATCTACCTCCTGAGTGGGAGGCTCCATTCAAGCAATCTCTGCACACACAGGAGGATATAAAAAGATCTCCCTATACCCTTCAAATGTGACCAGGGGCAGATATTTACAGACCCCATTTTTGAAACTTGTATGCCACTGTGATCAAGCTCCTGATGTTCTCCATCAAATTGTATTGCTCTGTCCATTCCTAGGAGAAAATTGCTAAGGAGGTTATTGGAAATGAATATCTGTTTGGATGGGTTATCAGTGGAATACTTATTGGAAGATTGGAATCCTCATATTACTAGGCTAATGGCCAATTTTCTGGTGGAGGCAACAAGAGTATGACTTAAATTTTATAATAATGATCCTGAGGTTTTATTGTAAATGTATTTTATTTTATTTTATGCCTAATAAAGGTTGAATGAAATGAGGGAGGGGGTATGAATGAATGAAAAGATCTCCCAGTTTTCAGAAAGGATTAGACACAAACAGTGGCACTGACTTCAACACATTTTTGAAAACAGCTATTACTATTGTCTGCTACTTTTTTGAGCCCTTAATGTTCACCACATAATAAGCTGCTTTGTTAGCCTGGACTTACAATTAATTATTTATGAATTACAGGATTTGGTTCTGTAAGGTCTTGAAAAATCTGCGATGGATACAATAGCAATACACACACAGTGAACCCCCCCCCCCCATACACACAAATTGCATAGCTGCTGAATTTTCAACATCTAATATTAGATTCATTTTTGTATTCACTTTTTCACCTTGCATCAGGACCAATAAATAGGAAGAGCACATCCTCTGTGGCCTTATCCTTCCCAACCCATGGTCAAGATAGGCCATACTGTACTATTTTATCTGCTTGTTAGATTTATTTCAAGGATAGGAATCATGGCTTTCCAAAAGTTGTAGAACTGCAGTTTTTAGTAGCCCTAACCAATGGCTATGGAGACTGTTGGGAGTTGCAATCCAATAACATTTGGAAGGCAACACAGTTCTTACTACCAATTTATATCTTGCATCTCCTCTATTAGAATCATGGAATCATAGAGTTGGAAAAGACCCCAAGGGCCATCCAGTCCAACCCCCTGTTATGCAGGAATACAGAATCAAAGCACCCCCAACAGATGGTCATCCAGCCTCTGTTTAAAAACCTCCAAAGAAGGAGGCTCTCCCACCTTCCATGTTGAACCAGCTCTGTTGAACAGTTCTTACCATCAGAAAGTTCTTCCTAATGTTTTGGTGGAATCTCTTTTCCTGTAGCTTGAATCCATTGCTCCTAGTCTCTGGAACAGCAGAAAACAAGGTTGCTCCATCCTCAATATGACATCCCTTCAAATATTTAAACATGGCTATTATGTCACCCATTAACCTTCTCTTCTCCAGGCTAAACATTCCCAGCTCCCCAAACCACTCCTCATAAGGCATGGTTTCCAGACCTTTGATGTGTGGGCAACAACAACTGGAAAATAATAATAATAATAATAATAATAATAATAATAATAATAATAAATAGTAATAATAATTTTTATTTGTACCCCGCCCAACTGTAAACAATCGGGGCTCACAGCAGTTAAAACTCCATACATAGCAAAACCCAAAGAGCTTACATCACTAGAAATCATGATACTTTAAACTAACCTGGAAGAGCCTAGACAAACAGAGACGGAAAGAAAGGTCTTTAACTACTGCTATGTGTTTAACGTAGTTTGTAATCTGACCCGGAGTTCTTTGTGAAGTCAAATGAGCAACAGACATGCTGAAGTAATGAGTGTATGCCCTGACCTGCTAATTCCCAAACAGAATAGCATTCCCTTGGGACTTCACTCTGCAAGCAAACTCCTGGGAGGAAAATCTGGCAGAAACAGCTGAGAACAACAGCCTTGAATTTATGGGCAGGTCGCCCTCAATGCCTCTGAACACCTTTGCAGATCCCAACTGCTATGTTGTTTACACAGCCAAAAGGCCACATTCTACAAACCGTATTCATATAGTGGAATTCAAATGGCCCAAGGGCAACTCCTGAGGGGAGCATGTTCCCTAGGGTGGCTTCCTTGATGTGGAAGGGCTGCCCCTTTGGCCTCTCCAGAGTGTTCCCAGGCAAACAGTGGGTGGCACAGTGCAACAGTGTTAGCTATATTTGCTCTTCTGAAATGTCATTGTTAAATCAAGACTGCCTACCCTTAACCTCCCTTCCCTCTGTGACAGATGTAGCCATATATCAATATCGGAGGGGATGTACAGGATCTAGCCTGGGGAACTCAAATGTTTTTGTAATTTGGTGACACTTGCTAAGCATTGAGGAGTTGGAGATCTGACTACAATGGGAAAGTGGTTACCAGGAGTCCTATGCGTGGTTATTCAGCAGAGTCCTTAATCTGTCTTTCGGTTTTATTTGTAGCTTCTTTGTAGACCTTAAAACACATGACCCCCCCCATCCACACATTTACTACAAGCTGTGGACAACCTACCTAAGTAGAGCTGGTCAAGTTTTGGGGC
Organism: Phrynosoma platyrhinos; assembly: GCA_020142125.1. NCBI lineage: Eukaryota > Metazoa > Chordata > Lepidosauria > Squamata > Phrynosomatidae > Phrynosoma > Phrynosoma platyrhinos. Next base: position 230,305,082 of record CM034706.1, read on the forward strand.
CATACTATTGACTTGGGACTGTTGTGGGGTCAATGTGATTCATATCTTACAACAGCTACACTGTTGTCCAGTTTGATCTAATTTGGTACCAGGCTATGTAAAAGACTGCATTTTCCTATATGAGTTTGCCCAGATTTTGAAGGTGGCCTTTCTTTCTGTTCCCTTACTGTCATGTTTGATGAGAACACAAGAGACGACCTTCCAGTGGCTGCTCCCAAAATCCTGAACTCCTTGCCAAGGGAAGCCATCTTTGTTGTCCTTCCACCAGTAGGAAAATATTAATTTATTAACTAAATCTATGTCCCATCTTTCCTCCAATGACCTCAGGGCAGCATATGTGGCTATCTTCCTCCCCAGTTTATCTTTACAACAGCCTTATGATGTTGGTCAGGTTGACTTGGGACTGAGAGAGATTGACTTGATCAAGTGAAGTTCATGGCTCACTGCAGATTTTTACATATTCGCATCAACATTTAATTGTTTTCACTTTCCTGTGAAAATTCACCTTCCCTCTGCTGAAAATGTGTAGGCATGCAAATAAAGGTTAAGCAAATGACTAATCACATGCACATCTTTGTGGATACGAAAACTCTGATAAAAACTGTGAAGCCCTTTTCTGCAGAGTTTGTGGATTTTCTTACCCCCACAACCCAAACTTTTCCAAATCACATGTGGCAGGATCACATTCTATTCATATTGAATGTGGAGTACAGTCAGCCTTTTGTATCCACGGATTTTTTTTATCCATGGATTCAAGCATCTACAGCTTGAAAATATTCAAAAATAAATAAATTCCAAAAAGTAAACCTTTAGTTTGCCATTTTATATAAGGGACCATTTTACTATCTATTTACTATCAATTCATTTCTATATCAAGAGAAGTAATAGTGCCACTGTATTCTGCTTTGGTCAGGCGCCACCTGGAATAATGTGTCCAGTTCTGGGCACCACAATTCAAAAAGGATGTTGAAAAACTGGAGCGTGTCCAGAGGATGGTGACTAAAATGGTGAAGGGTCTGGAAGCTATGTCTTATGAGGAATGACTTAGAGAATTGGGTATGTTTAGCCTGGAGAAGAGACGATTAAGAGGGGATGTGGTAGCCCTGTTTAAATATTTGAAGGGATATCATACTGAGGAGGGCGCTAGCTTGTTTCCTTTTGCTCCAGAGAATAGGACCGGGAACAACGGATGCAAGCTACAGAAAAAGAGATTCCACCTCAACATTA
>CM034706.1:230306408-230327548 GCA_020142125.1 Phrynosoma platyrhinos
TTTTTCTAATTTAAAGTCCCGTTTTTGCATGGGATTTCCCCCGTGTGATAAACTCCTAAGATTCTATGATTCTGTTTAGTGGGACTTGAGCAGCCACAGATTTTGGTATCCACAGGAGGTCCTGGAACCAAACCTAGCAGATACCAAGGGCCCACAACTTTTTAATCATGTGTAGACAAGCTCTCAGTTGGGTCTGGAACCAGGATCTCAGTTGAACACTACACTACACAAAGGATGTTTTGTTTTTTTTTTATTCAGGCCAGCATGTGGATTTGTTTGCAGAAGTATCTTTCAACTCATGGGCCAGTTTAGTTCTTTTTCACTGATGTATTTTTAACTGAATTACTTTTATATATTAATTATGGTTTGCAGAGGCAGGCCAGGTTAACTTCAGGTCTTTACAGGCTGTCAAAAATAATGCAGCTTGAGGTCACTTTAACTGTCCTGGCTCAGTGTTAGGGAATCATGGGAATTGTATTTATTTATTTTTTTTCTGGGACATTGAGCCTTCTCTGTTAGAGAGCTCTGGTGCCACAATAAACTACAGTTCCCATGATTCCTTATCACTGAGCCAGGACAGTAAAAGTGACCTCAAGCTGCATTATTTCTGGCAGTCTGTAAAGACCTTTCATCTTTGATGTTTTTCTGCCAAAAGGCATATATATATTTATTCATTCCATCTTTTGGCATACATTTTGATGTTGTGCTGCAGTATGTTTTAATCTGGTGGTTGCAGTTTTCTTGTTCCTGACGTGTTTTCATGGGGCTGGGTTTTTATTTGATGCTTTAATTTCAGTGTTGTTAAAATGTGGTTTTAACACGGTTAACACTGCCAGCTGCTCTGAGTGCTAATTTTAGTGATAACAAAATTGTTTCATTCATAGACTGCACTTACAGAGACTGCATGTGTACAGTGAGTACATCAGGAACTGGCAAAATGTAGACCCCTGAAAGTTATTGACTGAAATGTCCATTGGCCACTACCAGCATAGCCAATAGTAAGGAATGCTGGAGGATGCAGTCCAATAACATCTGGAGGGCTGCACTTCATCCACCTTGGTCCACCGTGGTTCTGTTTGCAACCTGGGGTTATGGCATGGATAGGAAAAGCAGGGCCAGCAGGCACAATCATCCCTTTGCCTACATGTTGGCACTCCCACATATGTCATCCGAACTAGGCTAAGGAGGAGAGTAGGAGTGTTAACTAGGTGATATTACACATGCACATATTTGTGAGCTTGTGCATCTGCATGCATATGTATGACTGTGAATATAGCCACCAGTGCTATTTTAGAACTGCGGATAGGGTGGCAGAGAAGCCAGTTTTTGGGCAGAAAAATCTTAGAAACCACTTATCCTGGTAAACATAAGCTTGGAGGAAGTGGGGATCATTTGGTTCCTGGGTTTTGTCAGTCTTTTCAGAGAGAAAGGAAAACATTACAAAAGATTGGAAAATATGTTTAAATGCATTTCCTCCTGCCCCCAGAGTTGAAAATGTTCCCATTTGATTAATATCCCTCTCTTAGTATTTGCGCATAATTTCATTTAGAGCCCCAACAGCTGAGTTATAACAACATACATTGCCTTTTCCCAACTGCCTGGTTTCATTTTATGGAGGAGAAACAACATAGCTTTGTTATTTTTTACAACTGCATCGAACTACAACCTCTAGTCTGCTATGCAGAAGGGTCAGCAAATACTTTCTGCTTTGATGAACCAGGAGATACTTAACCATGTTAGCGCTGAAAATATGCACATTGGCAGCTGATGGTGGTGAGGGAAGAACCATGCCCATATGATTCAGGGACTTTGTAGGTGGAAACTCTTAGTGATTTTTGGCAAATGCAAGTCGAACAATTCTGGATTGGTTGAACTCACTCCATATTCTCTGCACTCCAAATTAATAAACAACATTTATGTATAAAATTCAAAAGCACGTGGACTTAGAAACAAGACACTAAATGCACCTATTGATTGTATTGTGTAATTGTCCCATTCACAGAATTTTACAGGGTAAGAGGACCCAAACAACAGCATCTTCCATTTGTAACCCTCCCATGTTTCCCCACTGCTTTTCCTATCTGCCTCCTCATATGATAATCAGTTTTGAAAGCAAAGATAGATTGACTGCACCACATCTCTTGATCAGAGCTTGAAATTTTTAAAAAAATTCCCAAGGGGATACTGGGAGCTTTAGTTCCAAAACTATGCGAGTTGGAAGACAATGGCAAGATTAACACATTCTAGATTCACAGAATGGAAAGTGAGCAATGTCAAGTCAGAAAATTAAACAATATGTTTAACACATTTTTACAGAAGGTGTTTACCCAAGTGTTGAAAGATATCTGTCTATATTAGCACACGATTTCCCTTTCCTATGTATCTTGCTTTGTTTACTGTACGATTGATCACAAAAGGTAAAGACAAGCTTAATTTGCATCTCTCATTGCTTGTGCACCCCGAGGAAATCCAAGTGTGGGAGAGAGAGAAAATGCATTCCTCTTGAATTTCTAGTTTGAGCCCCAAAACAACAAAATCAGTGAGGCATGCTACACCCTGCACAGATAGTCAAGAGCATTTAGTGCATGCATATGCACTCTATTGCATTCTTACCATTCAAAGGACATTGTTCACATCTTACAGCTAAAAACACTGAGGTACAGCAATACATGATAGCAATAACAGAAAAGCAGCAATTTCAGAAGTGGCTCTGAGCACATCCAGAGTGCTTTCTCCTCACCACTGAGCAAATATCTACACATTCAGTACTGAAAGAAAGAGTGGTATTTCAGCAGGGGTGTGCAACATATTGGCACTGGGAGGCTATATTTGATTTCCTTCCCCTCAACAGAATGAGGTGATTTGACTCCTGATACTGCCAAATACCAGCAGCCACCAATAAGTTCTCAAAACTACAGCTGAAATTCACATTATAGTGAACCTTATTGATTTAAAATAAGACAAGATCAACAGTAATTGGAACTTTGACACTATTTCAAACTTTAATGACATAAAAAGAAGAAGACAAGAATAAGCAGCAAGATGGACAACAATTTAACAAGATGTAGAGTAGACAGAAATGAAAGGATAATAAGATGGAGCAGTTAGCTTAAGTTAGTACAAAATATCTTAAGGTGGAAGCTCAAGGAAGTAATGAATAGAAGAATGATAGAGAAGGATATGGATGTAAGTGATTGTTTTATGTATTGTTTGTTTATGAAATTTTAAAAACTGAAAGAAAAATTATATAAGAAAAACTTCAACTGAAATTCAAGAGGAACTGTATAGTGCAGAAGAATGCTAGAGTGCTTTTCTCTGACATAGAGTTCTGCAGACTCCTTCCCTAGAGCATCCCCATCCCTTCTGATGTGTGTGTGTGTATGTGTGCCTTCCGGTTGCCTGTCTACTTATGGAGATCCCATTAATTTAATAGGATTTTCCTTAGGCAAGGAATACTCAGAGGTGGTTTTGTCAGTTCTGTCCTCTGAAATATAGCATACAGCACCTGGTCTTTATCGACAGTTCCCCATACAAGTCCTAACCAGGGTTGACCCAGCTTAGCTTCCAAGATCAGATGGGATCTTGTGCCTTTGGGGTATTTAGCGCTGTTGTGTGGCACTATCAAAATTCAGCAGTATGCTTCTAGCTGCAGCCTATGGTGGCAGCAGATGCCACAGAAATGCCTAGGACTGCTGCATGCAACCCAAAGACCACGTTCCCCATCCTTGGTTTACAAAGTAATGGCATCCCCTCTGCCACAGATGTTAGCTCAAACATCTCTTTTGAAATTAAGTACAGATCCTATCCCCAGGGGGAACCTATCACTGTGCAGGGATTCAAACCCTTGTCTCCAGATGTCTTCAATGCTCAAACCACTACACCACACCTCTCCACAATCATATATCGCCCTAAATTTTTTTAAAAAAAGAAATATTTTCTCAGTCCTCTCCCACATCTTCATTTGTCTTTCTAGCAGTTAATGAAAAAAAGATTATTTTCTTTCTTTGGTTGTTTAAATGAAACTAGGCTTACTTTTCAGCACAGTGGAGGGGAAAGATTTTTTTTTTCATTTTAGCACTCATTTGGCTGTAAATTGTTAAGATGAGAGAGGAAGTGCATCACATTGTAATGTAAATAAATAAAAGCCACCCTTTAGAGAGCCACTGCACTCCCAAACAGTGCTGTTAAATAGCCATCTTCATCTACATTCTTTTGAAGCTAAAAACTGAGGAACCACCTGATTTGTTCTGAAGTGAGGGAGTTGCCAGTTTCCAACTGTGGAAGAAAAATATTAGTGAATTGAACTAAGTCTAGGAAGACAAGGCAGAGCGGGAGAAAATTGCATTCTGGGGGAATACAGCTTCCAGAATCCCCCACCTAGCATGGCCACTCAGGGATTCTGAGAGTTGTAGTCCTAGCAGGAATATTGGCTCCCCTCTCAGCTGTGAAACTCACTGGCTGGACTTGGGCCAGTCACACTTTTTCTCTCAGCAGAATCTACTTCTCAGGGTAACTGACACTTTACATCCTAATATTTTTTCAACATTTTGACACCGTATCAGCTGACCTGTTTGTTTTGGATATGATTTCATGACTGCTTTGTGTTTTTCTGTTTGAATATCTGCATGAGGGCACTTGCAAGTTGGATGTTATCATACATACATACATACATACAGGGAGGATGAAGATAAGAACTGTGCCTTCCACCTGAGACCTTGGCGAGAAAGATGAGACAGAAGGGCGTTTTCACACGGGGCTTTAGGCGGACGCTAGCCTACCTCCGTCCGGCCCCACTCCGGCTCCTTTGAAAATTTTTCAGACGACGTCGCAGCAAGCCCCGCCCCATCCAGCGCCATCCCCGGGGTCTTGCTCCGTGTGTTCACACGACGTCGCAGCAAGCCCCACCCCATTTAGCGCTAACTCCGGACGCCCACCGGCATAAGCCCCGGAGCTGTAATTCCTTTTTTAAAAAGGAATTAGGTTGCCGCCGCCGGAGCCATTCCGGAGTGAGCTGAAGGATCCATTCCGGAATGACTCCAGGCTTGTGTGTGAAAACGTCCAGAAGTGTTACAAATAAATAGTGCAAGAATTTGGCTTTTTCTGATTGCTTCAAGTAATTCAGTTATTGATGTGATGGTGTGCAAATCTGATCAACAATATACTTGTCTATGGCTCCAGCAGCCCATGAGAAAACAACTTCCAGAGATAGGATGGCTTACTTTAAGAGGTCAGTCCTTTGTCTGAAGGTCTTCTAGAGGACAGTATATTAGATGAAGGTGCCTTTTGTTTGAAGGGCTGTAGAGTTCAAATCCATTTTAAAGATAAAGAGAGATGGGATAGTCCAAACTCTCCCACTATTTCAAGTGGGATAGGATTGCCAGACTGAGAACTAGAGAGGGCTCCTGTACTTTTAACAGTTGCAGAATTGAGAGATGTTAGACTGGAATGTTATTGTTGTGTGCCTTTGTTTCTGACTTAAGGCGACCCTATCATGGGGTTTTCTTGGCAAGATTTATTCAGAGGAGGTTTGCCATTGCCTTCCCCTGAGGCTGAGAGCATGTGGTTCGCCCAAGGTAATCCAGTGAGTTTTATGGCTAATCTGGGAATCAAACCCTGGTCTCCGGACTCATAGTCCAATGCTCAAACCACTATACCACACTAATTCTGGAACGTTCATATGCAAAGGGATTTTACAGCACCTTTGAGACTAATTGAGTGAAAGACATTGTAGCATAACTAAGTCTACAAAAGCTTGTGCTACAACATCTGTTACTCAGTTCATCTCAAAGCTGTTACAAGATCCTGTTATATACTTTTAATGGTTGCATAAAAGGGAATTTCAGCAGGTGTTGCATATCATGCAACCAGGTATCAAGAAACCCCTGCCTGGAGTCCCTCTTCTATACAACCATTAAAGATACAGCAGCCTTCTCCAATTTTCACTCTGGCAACCTGTAGGTGGGAAGTAAATCTCTGCCCCCTGCCATCAGGCACAATGATACCTTCCCCATTAGAGAGGTTGTGACTGAAGGGGCAGCCATTCCCCCCACACACACACCCTCAAGAAAGAGGATGAGGCAGTGGTAGTGACCATACAAAGCAAGAAGGAAGATAACACAGAGACATAGAGCCACTTCTGCCTGATCCCCTCCATCATGCTTCAAATACACCAGGGGTCATTCATGCGTTGTTTTTTATGGGAATTATGTGAATATCTTCACTCGCACATTCCATTTTTGTCATTATGGCATCGATCTGCATCTCTTTGGGATTTTAGCAGGCACCTGTAGTTGAGGAAGGGGGGGTCCCCCATCGCTGGTCCTGAGCTTGGCCTCCATGGTCTGATGGGGGGGGGACATGCCACTTAAGCCCCTGGAAGCCACTTGTAGCAATGGATGTGCAGGAAAAAAGGAAGAGAAGGAGTGTCTCCTTGTAAAGTCAGCCAGCTGGAGCCTCACCCTGCCAATGAATCGACAACATACATGTATTTGAAACCCGTTCAAGGTGTGCTGAGTTTAATCCAGGTCTGTTTGCATTGTTATTCACACTGCTGACGATGTGAATCTTTTTAAAAAAACTCGAGAAAAGACCCAGTGTCGAATATCCCAGGTTAAGTGGGTTTTTTGGTAGCCTCCCTCCAACTGAATTGGGTGCATTCAGGGTGTGAGTGAACAACAGGGATTCAACCCAAATTCAACCTGGATTATTTTCATTGTGTGAATAGAGCCCCAACTGAGGACACATCTCATTTATTCAACCAAACGGGAGAAGATCCAGTGATGGCTTTAGCAGCCCTGTCTTTGCCCTCTTGCTTGTCAAAAGGCCAGAGGCAAAAGGCAAAAGCAGCTTTAGTTCCTATCTTCAGAGGGGAGTGCCAAGCAGCAGTAACTCTTCAGAGGGAGACGTGGGACAAGGGGACAAGCAGCAGATTCATCAGTCCTGGTGCCAAGCTGCCTTAGCTGGCCACCTGCCTGAGGCTAATGCTGGGCCTGTGCAGTGTGGGTCCTTGAAATAAAGAGTAGACAATGAACACTTAGTCACATAGGTCACCTTGTCACATTCTTTCCTATTATGATGATGGATTGTGTTTCTACTTAAATTAGAGTATTTTAAATTTCCATTTATACATGTCAATTAGAAGATGCATCTTCTCCTTATGTCCTCTCTTTTTTTGGCAATGCCAAAAAAAATGAGTGACCATCTGTTATAGTAAAAGCCAAAACAAAGAAGAAAACACAACAACATAGACATTTTAAAACTAGCTTGGTTACTGCAGTACAGGGTTTTCTAGACCACAGCCCACAAAAACATACACACCAGTGTCAAAAAAAAGAAAAGGAAAAAAAAGCAAAAAAAAGCATGAAATGGCAAGAAGTAGAATCTAACATTTCTGTGCAAAACTCAAATATCTTAACATTGCATAAAACTTTGAACTTTGAATGGAAATGTTACAGACTTCTGCCCTTTCCATTTCATGGCTTCTGATCTGATATTTTACATTTCCTCCCACTATATGCACATGTCTGTGTATATGTGTTTTTATCAGCTGAGTGTAAATCCCTACTTTGATGACATCCATGAACTCTTATTTTACAGTAAATATTCCAGTCCTTAGGTTGCTTTGTTCCTTATCCACAAAATATTAAATTTATCTTAGAACTGTGTAGCATATGATTGATCCTGTATTGTCTTCTTTTCATCTCTTAGGCTGTATCCACACTGCAGTAATAATCCACTTTGATACCACTTTAACTGCCATGGCTCAATGCTATGGAATTCTGGGAATTGTAGTTTTGTGAGATATTTAACCTTCTCTGTCAGAGAGCCCTGGTGCCACCACAAACTACAGTTCCCAAAATTCCATAGTATTGAGCCATGGCAGTTAAAGTGGTGTCAAAGTGGATTTATTTCTACAGTGTAGATTCAGCCTTAGTCTTTTGTTGTCCCCCTCATCCCCTCTCCCCTGGCAATGACACTTGTGCTCCATGTATTAATTTAACAAAACAAAATGTAAAGGGCAACCAAAGTTAATCGTGGTCCACGGTAAGGAAACTCTAGGCTTTAAGTACTTTGTTTTACTAGTTTCCGCAAATCCATCAACCTACCAGACTCTAGTGCAGAAGTCATATACTTAGAATGCAAGGGAGTATGAGTCCAGGAGAGCCAGCATGGTGTACTGGTTTGAGCATTGGACTATGACTCTGGAGACAAGGGTTCAGATCTGGGCTCACCCATGTAAACCCACTGGGTGACCTTGGGCAAATCGCACTCTCTCAGCCTCAGAGGATGGCAATGGCAAACCCCCTCTGAAGAAACTTGCCAAGAAAACCTCATGATAGGTTCACCTTAAGGTCACCATAAGTCGCAAATGACTTGAAGGCACTCAACAACAACAATGAGTCCAGGAATTTGTTTTCTAAATACCAGATCCAGAAACAAAAAACCTCATCATTCTTAGTTATCCTAAACTTTCATAATTTCTGCAGTAGATTTTAGGGAAGGAGGGGAGTCATTCAATTATAGCTATTAGCTCCCATGTTAATGTTGCAATGAATCAGTTCCAGGGTTTAATACTACAGTCAATACTACTCTATCCATGGATTTTTTTAAAAATCTATGGATTAAACCATCCACAGTTTGAAAATATTCCAAACAAATATATGTTCTGATAAGCAAATCTTCATTTTGCCATTTTATATAAGGGGCACCATTTTACTATTCCACTGTATGAACAGCCACAGATTTTGGTATCCACAGTGGTTCCTTGAACCAAACCCCAGTGGATACCAAGGGCCCACTGTAATGTAAGCTCCAGGAAAGCAATGGATGTAAGCTCCAGGAAAAGAGATTCCACCTCAACATTATGGGGAACTTCCTGACAGAAAGGGTGGTTCGACAGTGGAACACACTCCCTCGGAGAGTAGTGGAGTCTCCTTCCTTGGAGGTCTTTAAGCAGAGGCTGGATGGCCATCTGTTGGGGATTGGGAGTTCCTGCATGGCAGGGGGTTGGACTGGATGGCCCTTGTGGTCTCTTCCAACTCTATGATTCTATGTTACAGGAGCTATCCAGAGTTCTGAAACATATCCCCTCCAAATAGGTCCAACACCTTGGACAGCAATTTTAAAATTCAAGCTAGAACCCAGAACAAATCGATCACTCCCACTAATATGGGAGACCCACACCACAGTGACATTAAATTATAGCAAACAGAAATATTTGACAATCTACTCCACATCACTGACAAATGTACCAGTATATACCAATCTACCTTCCAGCCATCCCTGTTTTAAATCAAATACTGTTTTAAGTCCCTTTAATTCCATTAAGGATTTTTGCTAAAGGCTGGATATATTATTTTCTTGATTAAAAACCCAGAAGAAATGAATAAATAAGGTAAACATTTTTGTGTATTGGGACATAGAAGTACTTTCTGCTCAGCTACATTCCAGCCTTTTAATGACTCCATGTATTGTTAAGAGTAAACTATTTATGCTGCAGGCTCTGTTCATTCCCATCTGCAACCTGACTGGCTGTGAGCTGTTTGGTTCAACAGAAGGGTTTTGCTATGTGCTGTTTTTGTTATTTAACTGGTAACTGTGTGAGGAAAAAGAAGAGCACTTCAAAGTTTAATTGCACATTCAATGCATAGTGTGTACTCTCCAGGCTTTGTTAGGCTCCAGCATGTTCATCCAATAAATGCTGGAGGTATTGTAGAAAGGTAATTAAATGTATCAACATTGGGCTTCTTTGTAGAGTATTTACTATTGGGCTACTTACCATTGGAGTGGGACATTGGCAATAGACTGAAGGCCTTTGCAGACTGCCAGAAATAGTGCACATTAAATTGAGGCACTGCCCTGGCTCAGTGCTAGGGAGTCATGGGAATTGTATTTTTTTCTGGGACGTTGAGCCTTCTCTGTCAGAGAGCTCTGGTGCCACAATAAATTACAGTTCCCATGATTCCCTAGCACTGAGCCAGGGCAGTGCCTCAATTTAATGTGCACTATTTCTGGCAGTCTGAAAAGGCCCTGAAACTTTGTATTCTAACTAAGCACAGTATCTTACAGAACAACCTTCTGTTACACTACAGATAGGACTCTGGACAGAGGATCTTGTAAACCTGGTCATAAAAGAGAAAATAGTATTTAGCAAGCAACAAGCAAGCAAACAATAATTGAATATGTCATCCAAATTTTCTAAATTGCTTGATGATTAACCTGGATCGGAAAGGGTTAAAAGTTAAAGAGTACTCACCTTCTCTGTTCTCTTCTGTCCTTATGTTTCCTTCTTCCTATCTTTTGTCCCTTGTGTATTTGTCTCTTTTTGTATGTTAGTATTTTGTGGCTGATTTATATGTTGTAGAGTTATTCTTAATTACAAATATACACATGGAGAGGGTGGAAGAGGGTAATGCCATGCCAATAGTGGAGGAGGTATATGTAGGCTGTGGGGTAACTGTTAGTGTTCCTTTTCTGTGTCAACTAATTTGTTCTTTTGTTGTGTGTCTTCAAGTTGATCCTGACTTACTATGACTCTATTATAGGGTCGCCCTAGCAAGACTTGTTAAGAGGGGGATTGCCTTTGCCTCTGAGTCAGGGAGAACATGACTTGCCCAAGTCACCCAGTGGGTTTCCATGGTCAAATGGAGATTTAAACCCTGGTCTACTAGAGTTATAATCCAGCACTCAAACCACTACACCACACTTGCTATTAACCAATAGCTATTAACTAACAATGACTTTAACTAAAGGATGCCTGGTGTATGTGGATACTGTGGTCTACAAAAAAGACAAATAAATAGGTCCTAGGGGAAATCAAATCAGAACTATCTTAGAAGCCAAGATAACTAAACTGATGTTGTCGTATCTTGGCCATATCATGAGAAGACATGAAAAGACAATAATGCTTGGTAAGGTAGAAAGCAGCAGGAAAAGAGGAAGACTGCATTCCAGATGGATAGACTCAATCAAGGAAGCCACAGCCCTGAGTCTGAAAATAGCAGGTCTGGTAACTTGGAGGCCTCTCATGCATAGGGTTGCCATAAGTCGAAGTTGACTTTGATGGCCATTAACAGCAAAAGAGTATGCAGCTGAAAAGTATTTTCTTCTTTTAAAAACTAAGCACACAAGGACCCAGTCAAGATCAGGCTCACTACACATAAACATGTGAGATTCAACTCCAGCTATTTCTCTGACTATATCCCATTCCTCATGTTTTTGCCTTTTGTCTCTGAAAAAGCTATGCCAAACTCCACTATCTCTCAAAGACAGGTCCAGAACAGAGAAGGTAGCAGCATTCTAATCTTCTGTAGGTAAACAAGGGAGAGAAAGCAATGTTCTCATTTTTAAATTAAAAAAACTGGATGTGTCTTGTATTTACACCTTTTCCCACCCTGTATTCCTCTAGCTTTGAAAGAATTACTTTGGTGATTCCTGTTGCACACACTGACTGGAGCTCGGTTTGTTTTCTCTTCAGGCCAGGAAAGGTTTGTGCATTGTCGGGAGTGATAGCTCATCTTGTTCCAGTTCAAAAATTGTAGCTGTATTTACAAGACCTCTATTTTTCCCCTGCACTATGTCATGTTGGGTGTCAGTCATTAGTCAGGTAGTATTAGCATGAATCTATTTCTGGTGTATTTTCTGTGCACCTCACTATGGCAATTTTTAATTTGCTTTCCTTTGAGTTAATTAGAGCATTAGAAGGGCCTCACCAGTAAGATCCTACATCTGGAGAAATGTCCTTCATTAAAAAGAGTGTCTTGATACTCCTTGTCCAGAACAGAATAGGCAGAGGGAAGTGTTCATCTGCGTATTTGCAAAAACCCACATCTTTGTACAATGCCCCTTTCCTTTTTCAGCTCTTCATCTTTCTGTGTGTGTTTGTAAGCATCTTATCTCTTCCCCTGCATCCTGTGTGTCAGTGTGTGCGTTTACAGCCTTCCCATCTTCATCCCTCCTTCTGTCGTAAGCATCCCTTCTTCCCCTCAAGCCCACAGGAGATCAAGGAAGGTGGGGGCAGGAAAATTCCTTTCATGCTCTCACAAAAATATTCTGAGCAACTTGCTTCATTTGTTTGCTTCTCATATCTCATGTTTGCAGAATAACAGTCATCTTATAGCACTTCAAATATACTGAACAGTATCAAATGTATAAATATGCTTTGTACCTAAGGCCTTAGTACCACTTGGTACTGCATCTGATGAAGGGGTTTATATCCATAAACATCCATGCTAAAATAAAAAACCAGTTAGTCTTTAAAATGCTGCCATATTTCATTTTTCCCCTCCCACTCCTTTCCTCCTTTTAATGCTGCAAGAGACTAACACAGCTATTTTTTTTAAAAAAAAAGAAAAATAATGCTTAATGTTTGTGGAACAGAGTTGTTGTATTATGCATGTGGTTTAGGAAGTACTGAGCCAGTTTACCTTGTTGTAAATTGTGTTTTATTTTTAATATGTAGAAAGTATACTAAATTTCTAAGCATAAAGCATACTAAAATTTTAGAATACTATGGTTTCAATGTATTTATCAACTGCAACATGCAGATCAAGTATAGTATAGGTATTTTAAACTGTTCATCGCGCACAAATCCCACACACATATGCATGCACACATGTGCACATGCATAGGCATGTACATGTATACATACACTTTATTGTGGACATGCTGTTTGTGGACACCCCAGGGTACCTGGAGCTATTTAAATTTGGAAGAAAGGCTGATAAACCTGTCCAGTGATATGGGGAGACAAACCTAAGGCCCTTGGAGTGAATAAAAGATACAGAGCTATTAGAAGGGAGAGCAGGAGCCCTGAGAAGAGTCTCATCCACAACACCTGCATAACAGACACATTTACACTTGATCATAGTCTTCTGCACTATGGAACTGTATTTTTACTTCTTAATGTGTCTAATTATTGAATTCTACTCCAATTACTGTAATTCTGTTTAGGTTTTAGTGGACCTGGTTTAGATGGAATCTCTTCTCTTGTAATTGGAATCCATTGGTTTCTATCCTAGTCTCTGGAATGACAGAAACAAGCATGCCTCCTCTTCTACATCCCTTCTAATATTTAAAGATGGCTATCACCACACATCTTAATATTCTTTTCTTCAAGCTAAGCCTACACATCTCCTCAAACCATTTTTCTTAAAGCTAGCTTTCTAGAGCTGTTATCATCTTGGTCACCCTTCCCTGGATATCTTCCACCTTGTCAATATCCTTCTTGAATGTGGTACCCAGGACTGGGCAGTATTTCAGATGAGTTTTGACCAAAGCAGAACAGAGTGGTACTATGATGTTTCTTGATCTGGGCATTATACTCCTATCGATACAGCGTAAGATGGCATTGGCTTTTTCTTTTTCATCAGCTTTCATCAGCTGCTGCACCACACTGTTGACTCACATTTAGCTTGTAGCCTACTAAGATCCTTGGATCTTAGATATGAAAATCGGGTTTCTTCTATCTGACATTGTGCATTTCACCCCCACCCTGCCACCTAAATAGATAGGAATTGATCCCTGTTGAAATTAATATTGTCAGTTTTGGCTCAGCTCTCCGACCTGTTAATTTTGAATCCAGATTCTGTCTTCTGGTGTATTTGCAACCCTCTTAATTTGGAGACATCAGCAAATATGATAAGCATTACCTCAATTTCATCATACAAGTCATACACAAAGGTGTTGAACAACACCAAGCCCAGAATAGAAACTTGAGGCACTCCACTAGTCACTTCTCTTCACAATGAAGAGGAACCAGTAGTGAGTAAGTTTCAATTGTTTAATTTGCTTATGCAAGTCTCTTGACAATTAGGCTGTCTCTTTGGAGGGGCCTTACATAAAGTTTTTAAAGAACAGGTTGGGGATGCTGTACTGTTTTCAATTGCTTTTATCTTTTTAATTGCATTTTATTCTTTTAATGAGTGAAGTGTTTTTAATACTTTAATTTTATTTTTAATGTTCACTTTTTATATGCTTATAATTGTATTGTCCTTTTAAATTGTGAGCTGCTTTGAATCCCAATTTGAGGGGGAGCAGGATATAAATAAATTGTTGTTGTTGTTCCTGTTGTTGTTGTTGTTATTAGTACTTCCACTACAACTATTGTTGTTGTTGTTGTGAGCACTCTTTGAGTTTGGTCCATCAACCAGTTACAAGTTCATCCAACTATAGCACTTCCTCACCTACATTTTACAAGAATTCAAAGAATTCAGTATCTCCAAAATATTATTGGGGACTTTGTCAAAAACATTACTAAAATAAGGATTCTTTGCATACTGATCCAGACTAACATAGCTATGTCTTTAACATCTTTAACATTCACCTGATCTTTCAAGCTGATAAAGAGAGTAGCCTATACATATAACAAAATATAAATAAGCATATACTTGCATATATTATTGTATATAATTTTATGCACAAGTTGGCCTCCTTTGCCTTCCTTTTTGGTGATGAGGCATCAGAGGCCACATTGGTAAACTACTGTCATATGTCCCTCTCTCCTCTCTTCAAATTCCCATCTATCTATAAGGAAAAAAAGATAGCCAGAGACACTAATGTACAATCATACATTCCAATTTGCAGGAGATCCGTTCTAGACCCCCCCCCCCATGAATTGGAAAAATTGCAAATATTGGAGGCCTATTGATTTCAATAGGTGTGTGTTCCTGTGCGCAGCTCTGCATGTGCACCATTTTGTCCCTCCCTGCTTGCCGTCCACAAAAGAGTGAGACCGTGGACTCAAAGTCTGTGAATGGGGAGGGATAAGTGTACTTCTCTTTCCCAGAGCTTGGAAACATTGTTTTTTGGTTTTATTTTTGGACAGCAGTTTTTACAATCCCTCAGCCAGTCCCAGTTCAAAGATAGCTTTCCCAACCTCTCTGCCTTAGCCCAGCTGCTTGCACAAAAGAAGAGCAAAGGCTTCTGCTCTAGCCAGCCCAGAAAGTCATGCTCTTAACTGGTTTAAGCAGATGCATCCTTTCCCATTTTTCCAAATTGACACTTAACTTTCAGTAATCAGTGGATTTAATGTTGGCAAATGTAGGCGAGAGTTGCAGTACACCATTTGTGCTGTTAAGCTATTTTCAGCTTGTCAGCATGAGCCCATTCCTTTGATGAAGGCTTTCCTCATTTCAGTGCAATTTTTCTCTATGGCTGCCTTGACAGGAATGCTTCTGTGTCTGAAAGAGAGAGAGAAAGTGCTGCCATATACCCAGGAATCCTGTGGGGAGGCATTCATTAATTCAGGACAATGAATAGGAGAAGTGATTGGGAATAGTGCTGCTGGAATACATATAATATTCAAGCAGAATCAGTTTCAGCAAAACATACAGATGTGCACAGAATGAAATTGCTTTCTAATTGAGCCCTATTTCATGCATGCTTCTAAAGAGTCCTGGCATCCAGTTATTTTCACCTTCAAGGCCCTTAATTCTCCAGGCTGTCCTACAGTTACATAGCATGCTGGTGCCCCTGAAGACTCTCCAAGCTGTTGGTTTATGTAGTAAATTCCAGAGAGAGGAGTGCAGGTGGGGTTCTTTTTATTTACTTGTAACCTATTTACTTGGTTTCTTTCATGCACACTTCTTCTGCCTTCTGGGGCATGCAGGGCATGCCATGTACTGCCATAAGGGACAAGAAGGGAGGTGTTTCTAATCTCAATTAGATTCTGCCTAGAGTGAAAGATTGAATCCTTGCTTTGAAAGCAGGGACATTTATTTTCAGCAAGGAACAATTCACTACACACAAGCCAACTTTTTTGGGTACTATTGTTCTTTCTTTTTGTAAAAATAATTTATATCCACTGGTAGGTCAGTAAAACTGGTTTGGATTTGGCAGCTGGATGGCTAAAATGGCTGAATACAGTTGTTGCAAGGATATAAAAATATTCCCTTTGGACAAATATAGAGAATAACATGCTGCTTAGCCACTCTTCTAATTCATCTTCACTAATTTCAGTAGGGTTCATGAACACAGTGAAAACTAAGATTAGGGAGGAGAGGAAGAAATTATGCAGCACCTGCAGAGTTTATCAAGTTTAATCCCAATAAGTCCTGATTGTGGTGCAGTTTGTGTTACTTTTGGTACTTTTGGGACCACACAAACTGCCAAAAGGTTCCTCTCCCCCTCCTCCCAAAAACCCAGAAGAGGCTGAAAGTCTGCTTCTGGTTCTGAAAAATTGGTAAATTTTAATTTTAATTCTGCAGGAGGCCATTGTGATGTATTTAGAGGGTGAATCACTGGTCCTAGAGGCTTCTAGGGAGATTATTATACCGGCAAAAAAGATGGGAGCATAGCAGGATGCTCCCATCAATATTGCTCAATTTGGCAAAGATTATCACACAACATCATGTGACGTCGGGACTATCCCATGAATAAAGAGGAATTCTAGTGCTACTTTTTATTCATGGAAAACACAATTCTTTCCCAACAGAAAGGGCAGGAACCAAAAAGCCAGAGGGGTTCCCCCATGGTCTAGGCTAATGAGATAGTCACATCAAGTGACCAACTGAGCACCCATTAACAGCGGCAATGATTCAGTCATTTAAATTAATATGTATAATGTTGCTGCTGTCAGGAGTGTGGGAGCGACATTTGGATTTTCTACCTACATGCTAAAATATATTGAGTTAAGCCAAGCCCCAAATCCTTTTTACTGAAGGTCTACTCCATTTTGGTGACCAATAAAGAGGAGGGGCAGAATTAAACCTCTAATTTTTCCATAAAACTAGCCTGGGAAGAAATGTGTGAAGATTCAGGTGTCAGGTGCCACCTTTAACAAAAAATGAGCATTGTAATCATGTACCACCTGAACTACAGAGGTCAGAACATAGATTGCTCTTGCTATCTCATACACAGAAATTCTCACTGACAATTATTCCCCCCCTTCAAAAGAACAATTAAATTGAAAGCCAGGTTTGATATCATGTGCTTTGAGTTTCTCTCCCTGTTTCATTTTTCTATTTTCTCCCCTGCTTCTCTTGTGCATGATTTGAAGGTCTATAGCCAGCAAGTGCACAGTGAAAACTGAAGAGTAAAACAAGAAAACCACAGAGATGTATTTCCCCTTTATTGGAATGAAATATATGTCACAGCTTCCGGTTGGTATAATTCCCCCTTGAATGCATACATGTAAGGGTTACCTTTTAAAAAAAGATGGAGTAAGAGCTCCTAGAATATGAAATGGCAAGATGAATATTACTAATAGTAATAAATAATGCCCTTGATTGGCTCTGGGCTTTGCCTGCTCTGCCCAGGAACAGCTATCGCATACAATGGAGATGAAGCCAACTAGGCCATTTGAAAAATGAAAGGGATGTTTATAAACCTTTGTATATGGCATGAAGGCTGCAGGCCAGCCCGACCCTGGTTAACTCCTAGATGGCAATGTCAGTGTTATCAATATTGTTCATGTTCTTGTCTACTTTGCAGTAAAAATACTGGTTCCAGATTTGTAGGAATGTGGTCCTGAATTTTTTAATCCTGAATGCATAAACAATAGGGTTCATGGCTGAGTTCCCATGCGTCAGAAATATAGCAATGTAGGTGAGGATGCTAGGGGTCTTGCAAGAGGGGCAGAAGAAGCTGACACAGTTACGAGTGTGCAGAGGCAGCCAGCTCACAGCAAACAAGAACAGAACCAAGGCAAGAGACTTGGCGATATGCAGCTCCTTCCCATAATATTTCTCTGGGTCTGTTGAGCTGGAGGCAACCTTTTTGTTAAGCTGCCTGCGTATAATATTGAAGACCTCCAGGTAGATGACAAACATAAGAAGTAATGGAGGCAACACCCAGATGAAGAAGTTAAAGTAGACCATGTACTCCATGCTGATGACATTCTCAAACTGGCAACTGACGGTGAATTCTGACTGACTGTAGTTCTGAGCCTTCCGCATTTTGTTCAAGTTGTTCCAGCCAAACATAGGTGTCAGTCCTACGAGGAAGGAGACTAACCAGCAGCAAGCAATAGCTGTGCCAGCACGTTTGGGTGTTACCACACTCTTGTAGCTGTAAGAAGAAGAAACATAACATTCACTAAAGTGTTACAGTCAACAGGAAAAGTTACATTTCAATTTGGTTTTCACAATATATGAAGAAAGCCCATGGTTTGGTGGTAGAACCCACATTCTGCACCATTCAAAGACATAGCCATATTAGTCTGGAAAATCAGTATGCATATTAGTCTGGAAAATCAGTATCAAAGATCTTGTAGCATCTTTGAGACTAAGGGCCTTTACAGACTGCCAGAAATAATGCAGCTTGAGGCCACTTTAACTGCCCTGGCTCAGTGCTAGGGAGTCATGGGCATTGTAGTGTTGTTGTTTTCTGAGACATTGAACCTTCTCTGTCAGAGAGCTCTGGTGCCACAATAAACTACAGTTCCCAGGATTCCCTAGCAGTGAGCCAGGACAGTTAAAGTGGACTCAAGCTGCATTATTTCTGGCAATCTGTAAAGGCCCTAACTGAAAGAAAGAAACTGGTAGCATGAGCTTTTGTAGACTTGACTTTTACTTCCTCAGATGCACCATATTTTGCAAATGGTTTTATTGTTCAGTCTTTCAGGTTTTGTTTTGTTTTGTTTTTTAAATCAGGTGACTGGTAAGTTTATTTTTTTACCTGAGCCCTTTGTGGCACCATTGCAAGCCAGAGCATACAATACAGGCAACATGGAAATATAGATCCAGTAAAAGCTTCCCATATTTGTAGCAAGACATCAGACAAAGGTCCTCTGTTCCAACTAAGTAGACTCAATTAATCAGTTGTTGAACTGTGAATCAATACAACATAAAATATATTTATTCAATGGGTGTAGATAGGTTGGGACTATCAAAAAATTCAGGCCAAAATGTACTTATAGAGGGGAGTCATAATGCTACCAGTTAAAACATGTTGAGCACCTATTCCATGTTTTCTTCTTAATTGATTTTTCTGATAAGGCAAAGAAATAAGAAAACATGGAAGGGCCTGGATCCCTGTAAGATCCCATATTTATACCAATTACAGAAGGGGAAAACTCCTCTGGAGTCACCCAAAGAGAGGGGAGGTTTCTCCAAAGCAATTCAGCTCCTCCATCAGTACCAAATGCAACTCCCTTTTTCAAAATAATTGGATTATACCAGGCACCAAGGTAACAAACAAATCAGATGAAAACACAGGGATTGTGGTCTATTAGGCAAGCCTCAAAGGGGGATAAAGGACTTAAGGCAGAGACTACATCTGATTGAAATCAAACCCTTCTACTGAATTCACAGGGACTTACTTCTAAGTAAATATGCCTGTGCTGAGATCATATTATACAATACTGAAAGTCCTGCACTGCTAATTGTTTGCTGTGGTCAGTACAAGACCATAGGGTCCTGGACACAAGCGGGATCCAGCATTGCGGGGGAGGGTGTTTTCTTTGATGTCTTTCATGTGAAGGAGACCAGAGGCTTTTGCAATAGGTGCAATGCACCACATTGTCATAAATGGGGTGGGGGACTCACAGGTGTAATGCCTGGCCATCTCTCCACATGTTCTTTTGCAAGCTCTTGCATGACCCACCCTCCTGTCCTGAGTGCAGCATGAACATTGTTGGTCATTCCAAGGGTAGGTAGGGATTTATTGGATGGATGGATAGATTCAATTATAGAAGCCACAATCATGAGTCTGCAGGAGTAGATTTATATTCCTAGCCACATATTACCCAGTACTCCTGTGTCTAGACAAATGAGCACAAGCTGAGTAACCCAAGAGGTGAATGCAACATTCATGGAGACCCACCTCGTCCCCACATCAGCAGTTAGCTAGCTACTCCCTCCATGCAAGCAATCTCTGGCATGAGGGGGATTTGGGACAGGGGTTCTTTTTCTTCCAGGTTCACTGGAGATTGCTCAAAGAAGGGGGTGGGAATGTTAGGCAGTTGCTTCTCAATAGACAGGAGAATAGACCTGTCAATCCCAATGGCTACTTACCAGTAAGTGAGGTCTGGGGGTGCAATGCTGGAATTCACTATATAGAATGCAATGATCAGTAGAACAGTAAAGGGAAATGAGGTATGCAATGATTGTACAGGCACTGGGTGATTCACCAGGGAAATGACACCAAGATGGAAAAAAAAGCTCTAACATTATTTGAACTTACGTGTGTGTGTGTGTGTATGTGTGTCTTCAAGTCAACTGTTGACTTATGAGGGACCCCATGAATTTCATAGAGTTTTCTTAGGCAAGAAATACTCAGAGATGGTTTTGCCAGTTCTCTCCTCTGAAATAAAGCCTGCTGCACCTGGTATTCATTGGCAATCTCCCATCCAAGCACTAACCAAGCCTGGCCCTACTTAGCTTACAAGATCAGATGGG
Organism: Phrynosoma platyrhinos; assembly: GCA_020142125.1. Lineage (NCBI taxonomy): Eukaryota > Metazoa > Chordata > Lepidosauria > Squamata > Phrynosomatidae > Phrynosoma > Phrynosoma platyrhinos. The sequence goes on from CM034706.1 coordinate 230,326,745, forward strand.
ACTTGGTGTCTAGGATATTTAGGCCCCCTTTTGAACTTACAATTGATAGTTAAAATACTTTGGCATTGCCAGTATTTGTGCCTGCATTCTTTCTAACTAAGTGACTTTCTTTAAAAACAAATACTACCACTATAAATGCTTGCCCTTTCCTCCCAAATACCTACACAGACTTTTCCCTCTGTGAGGACATGTGCATAAATCCATTAGCACAGCATGGCACTTTCTAGCAAATGCTTGGTTACTATTTGTTTACAGCCAAGTCTCACACTACTGCATCCCAGCAAGTATACAAAGTGCTTATTTACCTTAATTTTTAATTATTGTTTTTAAATAGTTTTAATAGAGACTAAAAAAAAAGAGAAGTTTGGTCTCAGTCCAAACAGTACAAAATTATATAACCTAAAAACACCACTCACCCGCCTCTGATGCAAAGTGCCTATGTGAAAATTGGCAGCCTTTGCATCAGGCAAGCTCATTTTGCAACAAACACAATCAGTCATGATTTAGTGCCTTACCAGCCGACACTTTCCTGGGGAGACATTACATTTTTAGCATGAAGAATTCTACAAAGTTGTGGGTGGTAATGAAGTTTACATACTTATCAAGCTGAAAATATTATGCATTTCAGATAATTGAGGAAATGGCAGGGATGAAAATGGAGAAATCAGTCTTCCTTCACCATACAAATGTCAGAATAGCTATAGGCAATAAAGTGTTTATTTCATCTTTAGGAAAGGTCATAGATAGAACACCAGTCTGCAAATCAATCTAATCCAGGGGTCGGCAACCTACGGCCCCCGGGCC
>CM034706.1:230332013-230345860 GCA_020142125.1 Phrynosoma platyrhinos
GAACATTCATGGTTTTTGGTATCCACAGGGGGTCTTAGTACCAAGCTCCAGTGGATACCAAGGGCCCACTGGTTTCCAGCAAAGCACAAGGCTTCTTTAATTCCTGAGCTACAGAATCTCTTAAATCGGTAGCCAGGTATCTTCCCTCTAAGATGGAGGCAAAGAAATTTCCCTCAAGTTATGGAGTTTTGTACACAGCCAGTCCCTACTTACTATAATCTGTGAACTTTCCAGGTTAGGAAGGGGAGATGTGACCCTTCCTCACAGCCTCAAGCCTCAGCTATGCAAGTCCCTCCCCAAAAAAGACAGAATGTCCATTCCCATGTGATAGTACCCTTATCTGGGTGGTACAGCAGAGAATCAGCTGGAAGAATCTTTGTACCTTGCTGCTTCTGCCTGCTACAGTTTATTGCATGAGGACTACTGGCCTATCCAAGATATCTAGAACAATTTAGGATTGTATGCTATCATAGTTATATTGGACAAAGATGGGGAGCTCAGTAACTACACTTCTCGCCATTCTTCTAAAAATCCAGCCACTACAGTAGAGGTGAGCAGCTCCAGAGAATTCAGGAGCTAGTTTTCTGGTCCTGAGATCTTCTGGGGGCCACATGGACTGATCAAAACAATAATTTTAAAAATGCCCAGAAATATGCAGAAATCAAGTTCTGGTTTTGCAAAAACTATTTTTTGAAATTAAACAGTGGGAGCAGGAGGATGTCCTCAACCTAGTTTAAAAAGGAAAATTGTGGTTCCTGGAAGCTTAACCAGACAGACAGACAGACAGACAGACAGACAGACAGACAGACAAGAAAAAGGGCCCTCAGGAGTCTCTGCATGAGTCGAGAACTGTGAAAGCAACCTTGGGAGTCACATATAACTCCAGGGCCACAATTTTCTCATGCTTAAACTACAGCTTCCTTTTTGTACAGACAGCACAAAACTTCCACCCCACCCCATCTTCCCAGCCAAGCTTCATTGGGAGCTGAGATGGCTGCCTAGCACATTTAATGGCTTGTATGCTTTTATACACTGAAACCACCAAAATTTCTAATGGAAATATTTCTAAATATCTGGGAATAGTGGAAATTAGGCCTATATCCTGAATATCTACAAGTATGCAAGGCAACCAAATGCAAAGATTAAACCAAAATACAAAACAACCAAACCAAAACAACAACAAGGATTTGTTTCCCACTTTGGAGATGGTCTCACAGAAAAGTAAAGTTGGACTTGTCTGTCTCCATGTCACATCTAGAAGTAATTTCATGCTTGGAAGTGTGAAAGAGAGGGTGCACTCCTGTAAATCTCAGCAAAGCTGTTGCTATGGCATTTCTGAAGATCAGATGCTTGCATGAGGTGTGCTTTTGCTAAATGAGCAGCCTGTCTCTTCATGACAACTATATCCCTAGGGTCTCATTCCCACTTGCATTTAAATCGGTTTATGATTCGTATTGACACGAGGTCACAGATTCGATTCAGGCTGATGGGTAGTTCCCACTATTGAAGTGAATTATGCCTTTATCCCATGTCGTTCCCACTAGTGAGAATGAGTGTCTTTGCGCCGCAGCTGGGGGGACCCCCAGGCTGCCCTAATTGCCCGAGTGTAGAGGGTTCAGATCACCAGCAGGGGAGGAGGGGGCTTCAGGGGACAGGGGTAAGCCCATGGGGGGGGCAGACCAGGGGAGTTCCCATCCGCCATCCCCTGCCCATAGGGCTCCCAGCAGCCGCACCAGCCCGGCCCACAAAGATCCCTCGCCTTCCCCACGGATGAGCTTTGCCCTGGTGGCAGTGGAGAAAGTTAGGGAACAGGAGGAAGAGAAGGTGAGAGAGAATGAGAAGAGGCACTGCCACTGCCAAGGAGGGAGGGAGGTCACACATACACACAAGGTTTATTTTTCTTTTATTTCTGCTCAAAGTTGCCCAACAGATAGGCACTGGGGAGGAACTATATCTTTCGCTTTGGATCTGGGGGCAGAAGGATGCAGAATGAAGTTGTGTGTACTCTGCATGGAGAGAAAAGAAAGAAGACAGGGAGCATCTTTGTGGGGCCTGACTGAGAAGGGGCAAAGAAGGAGAGGGTGTCTCCCAGCCCCCTCTTTCCAGGGGTGTCCCTCCCAGTTTCTCTCTGACCCAGGGCTGCTCCGTTTCCTCTTCACTGCCAAAATGGAGGAGGAGGCTTGCCTGGTATTGTTCTGGGCCACGCAAAAGCGTGGCATTTGGTGGGCAGAGGAGGAAGAGGGAGAAATCCTCGCCTAGCCCTCATTCTCTCTCTCTCTCTCTCTTTTCTTTTCTTCTGCCGAGAGAAACCATAACTTGGAATTGCCTTGGAAGTGTCTCTTTCTCTCCGTCTCTCTTGGTATCAAGAATAAAATTTCATTTCCTTGCTTCGCTCCCTCTCTCAATGGCTCCTGGATGTGTATGTCTGTGCATGTGAAGTGGGGAGAAAGGAAAGTGGGAGAACAGAAAGACGGATGCGATTCAGATCCATTGTTCCCACTGGTTGAACAATCCTCTGAATCGCCTTTTTTCAAAAGCACCACCAAAAAAGTAGTGTCCGAAAAGAGCAATCTTTTTGCATTTGTCTTGCTTCAAAGCAAGTCCAAACAATCGCAGTCACATCTGAAACCATTTCCAATGGGAACGAGCCACATATAAAGCAATCAGTAATTTGCTTCAAATCATAGTGGGAATGAGCCCTAAGTGTCTTTGAAGCTGCTGCAAGCAAGGCAAGTCACCTGACTGAATTCATACAAGAGTTTTCTCCACTCCTGGTGCCAAGCTCTCCGTATGCATATAAAATACCTTCAGCTCCATTGTCTTTCTTTCTCTCTCTATTTTTCTCTCAAAGATTCTTGCACAAATCTTGGAATGTTCTTTAAAGTAAAAATAAATAAATAAAACAATTTGTTTTCATCATGAGTTATATCACTGAGCTGTTGCCACAAATAAGTGCTGTGTTAAAAAGATAAATTGTTACATTGCTCATTCTTTTTTTCATTACATTCTCTTGCTTTTATGTGAGGAGAAAAAAACATGGGATTGATGAGTGGATGGCATAAAAACCCCTCCCAAAACAAATCTAAAAAGCCTGTTTTTAAAATGCACCTTAAAATCAGTTTTTTAAATTACACACTGTTACCCATTATATCTAGAAGGTAATCCCATTCACAGTCTTTGAGTAACTTTTATAGCATAAGGGCCAATGCAGACTGGCCAAAAGGGCCGGCCTGGCGGTGGAGTCAGGGTGAGGTGACTGCATGCTGGTCACCCTGATGCCGCCCTGACGCCGCCATCACCCTGAGCGCCTGACCGCATGGCGTGCAGTGTCAGGGTGCCCCGTTGGCGCAGCGTGCAAAAGGGGTGCAAAAGAGCCACAGCTGTGGAGCTAAGGGCGGCTTTTTGCCGCCCCAAAAAGGAGCAACATTTCCCAGCTCTTTTTGGAGCAGCAAAAAGCCGGATTGGGGCTGCGGCATGTGGTTGCCACGGCCCCAATCTGGTGCTCCAAGGGGCGGTACAGAGCCACCCCTTAGGGGCCATCCACATAGGCCAGGGGTAGGCAACCTTTCCCCTTTAAGGGCCGAGGGACTTCAGCTCCCAGAATCCTAGGAGCTATTGGCCAACTTGGGACTATTGGCCAACATGGCTGAGGCTTCTGGGAGCTGAAGTCCCTCGGCCCTTAAAGGGGAACGGCTGCCTACCCCTGGCATAGGCCCTAACTTCATCAGCATAACCAGTTACAGGGGTCTGTGTTGTAACTTACTTCTATCAACTTCTCTTCCCACATGGCTGCTTTCCTAACAGCTAGAGCATCTTTCCTGAGGATAGTCTAGGTAGGGATAACACAATCTATTTTCAAGAGTCATTTGAAATGTCCCATGACAGAATCTAAGATATTTGTTAATGGATAAAGGACTATGAGGGATGGCAGAGACAAGGTGTTTTAGTCTGAGGAGGGTGACACACTAACTCAGGCCCAGTATCTAAATGCAGTGCAAGAGTTCTGCTCTAGACTATGCAAAGAAGGAGCAAGGAGAAAAGACAGTGGAGCTGTCTGAGCATGTGAAAGTGCCTTCTGAACATGTGCAAAGTGCCTTCTCCTCATAGCAACTAGTCCATGCATTGGGTGCACAAATCCTAAACAGCTTCTGGGCCAGAGGGCAAGAGTTCTAGACTCAACTGCAGGATAACTAGCATGGAACAATTTGGGACACGTGCCATGCACACAATATAGTCAGTGGTACAAAATGGCCACCAAATCTATTAATAGTTATTAAAACAATATTAATTTTTTCACTATTTTTTCTGTTCAGTATGGAATAATCAGTGAGAACCAGCATGGTGCAATGGTTTCAGTGCTGGACTATATGACCCTGGAGACCAAAGTTTGGATTTCTACTTGATCCTAGCAACCCACCTTGGGCAAGTCACACTGACTCAGTCTCAATGGAAGGCAAAGGAAAATACTCTCTGAACAAGTTGTGCCAAGAAAACTCTGTGATAGGCTCATCTTAAGGTTGTCTTAAGTTGGTCATGCCTTGAATGCACACAACAAAATGAGGACACTGCCCTCTAAAAGAGAATTTCCCCAAACATTCTCTCCCACTTCTCAAATTTCTAGCATGGCAGAGAGTGAGACATGGGAAACTGTTCACATCTAGAACTCTTCTATTTGCTATGTCCCTTGGCAACTTTGCCTGGCCCTTTTCTTTGGATGCATAAACTGTATTTCTAAATGCTCACCTGACATTTTAAGTTACTGCAGTGCTAGAAATTTGGAGAGTGGAGGAAATTTTTGTGAGTACACCATGCACTTCCTCTAGCGTGAGGCTATATAGATGCCATATTGACTTTCTAAACTTATGATTAGGTTAGAAAGAAGAGTTTGATGCTGCATAAAGCCTTATATGGCTTAGATCCAGGCTATTTTGCAGACTGTCTTCCTGTATGAGCTGCCCCCAGGCTCAGAGATCATCAGGAGAGGCCCTTCTCTCACCACTGCAAGCACAGTTGGTGGGATTGTGAGATAAGCTCTTCTCGGTTACTGATCTTAAACTCTGGAACTTCCTTCCCAGGGAGGCCAGAATGCCCCCCTCCTTGTTATCCTTCCTTTGCCATGCTAAAACTTTTTAATACAGACAGGCTTTTAAAACAGAAAGTTTTAAAGGAATGGGCTAGGGGGTGCTGTATTATTTTAGGCTTGTGTGTATGTTGTGTCCCTTCCAGTAATTTCTGACTTATGACAACTCTAAGGTGAACCTATCATGGGGTTTTTTTAACAAGTTTTGGTCAAAGGAGGTTTGCCATTGCCTTCCCCTGAGGCTGAGATCATGTGAAATGCTGAAGCTCACCCAGTGGGGTTTCATGGCCGAGTAGGGAATTGAACCCTGGTCTCCACAGTCGTAGTCCAATACTGAAATCACTATGCCACATTTTATTGTTTTAGATGAACTGTTTTTCAGAGATTTTAAAATCTTTTTATTTGTATTCACTTCTTTTATTGAAGTGTGACTGGTTTTAATCCTGAAAGTCGTTCTATTTTAATGCTCTCGTTTGTATGTTTTTTGTTGCATTGTTCTTTGAAAATCATGAGCCCTTTGAGTCCCAATTTTTTTGGGGGGGGAGAATGAGAAGCACCATAGTCTTAAAAGAAAAAAAAATCCAGATTAACTGAAAATCAGAATTTTTAATATCATTTTGCATCCATACTGTGTGTATACCCAAAATTTCTGGGGATATTTGTGCTGAGCTTTTCCAGGAACCCAGTGTCAACTGGACACATCTGAAATGCCATATTTTCCGGCGTATAAGGCGACCCAGCGTATAAGATGACCCCCCCATTTTTCCAGTCAAAATATAGAGTTGTAGCACCTCTATCCTCCTTATCCTTATACCCGGCGTATAAGACGACCCCCCATTTTAACCACAGATTTTACAGGTTAAAAAGTAGTCTTATACACAGGAAAATAAGGTATATATCTGATCCAGTTCTGCACTGTTTAACAAAATACAGGGCTCAGACTGTTAGGGCCTTTGCAGACTGCCAGAAATAGTGCACATTAAATTGAGGCACTGCCCTGGCTCAGTGCTAGGGAATCATGGGAACTGTAATTTATTGTGGCACCAGAGCTCTCTGACAGAGAAGGCTCAATGTCCCAGAAAAAAATATAATTCTCATGACTCCCTAGCACTGAGCCAGGGCAGTGCCTCAATTTAATGTGCACTATTTCTGGCAGTCTGCAAAGGTAGAGGAGCTGAGAGGTAAATTAAATACATCATAGTTAAGCTGTCAAATCTTTTCTTGATGTGCAATATGTCACTGGGGCATTGTTTTCATATATATCCCATTTTAGCTCCAAGATGCTCAAGATGTTATGGAGCTGCAGGGGAAGGGTGCAGAAAGGCACCCTCAGACTGCCCCCATGAGGTTATTTGGACTGTGCTGAGGATGACCGGCTCCTTCAGCTTCCTGACAGACAAATGTGTATGTCTAAAGCAGAGTTAGGACATCTTTCAGTTATAATCTCTGAGACTCCAGCTGCCTGACCATTAACTCTGTGCAGAGATATTTAATAAGTGGGGAAATCCTTGGAACCATGCTGAGTGGGAGGCCTGCAAATTCCTTGGAGAGAGGTAAGGGACAGGGTGAGGAAAGAAGCTGGCTGTTCAATCTCAAGGCCAGGCATCTGTTCTTTTGTTGGCTGCTATTTCTGGCTCTACCTCAGACATCTGGAGGGAGACTGCAGACGTCACTAAGAGGGGCCTAGCCTGGAAATGTTGGCTCCAGTCTGTGCCTTGCTACTTCATGGACAGTTGGACCAATTTACACCACCCACACTCCTTTGGACTTGATTTAGTTCATGCTGTCATTCGGATCTCTACCCTACGAGATCAGTACTGAGAAAGTTCACATTACAACATGCTGTGTGTGTATAACAGCCTTCTATGCTAAAACTTGGACATTGTTCATTCCCTTCAGGGGGATTTCACAGTTCAAATTTCAGTAAATATTAAGGATAGATAAACCTGTCTGTTTTACTTATTTGCACTATTGTGTTTACATACTGCCTACAACTTCCCCTAATATTTGTGTTGTCATATATCTAATATATATATGTTGCATATGTATATCTATGTATTTTGTATGCAATTGTTACTGATACATGCATTTTTGTACAGTTTTTAAAATTCAAGAACTGGATTGTAAAATTCAGAGGAGTGTAAAAACTGAAGGATATCAGTATTTTCTTGGCACATTGGTTAGTGAAGTCCAAATTAGACGAAACTGTATTAAAACATAAGCCAAATGAATTGGACCCCAATTGCTAATACATGCATTACTCCTATTTTATACGACATACAGGTAAGCCTGCATATACCTTATCAGATTTTTTAGACTAACCCCACATTGAAAATTTTGTCACACACTGTCAATAAAGTAAAAAATAACCCCAAAATCTGCTCTCTCAAATTTTCACTTGTCTTATCCACACGCAGTAGCAGGGATGGAAAGAATATTCATAATTATTTGTTCCCAGGTTTAAAAAAAGGTTTTCTTAAAGTTTGGAATCCCTGCTAAGAATATAGACTAGTGAGAATTTTGTGCATTTCCCCCCCTAGTATTAGAACATCCTGAAGCATTTCAACGAAATTATCCTGTAAACACATTTTTTTTTCTGTGCACAGGAAATACAGCTACAGCATCCATGAAGCTGATATGTAAACTAGCAAATTCAGTTTGGCGGTTAATGTCCAATTTGAACAGAAATGGATGGCTTTATTTACAGAGTGATACAATGTTAAACACACCACTGGGTTTTGTAGTCTTCCTTTTGAATCTGTGCTGTGTCCAGCGAATGTTCTTCGGCTGGGCTGTTTCCCCAGCCATTTAGCAGGCAGGGGAGGATGGTGTGTACATCCAGGAATTATCCAGCTGTGTTCCTGCCGCCAGATGCACAATGAGGCAGGCATCCTTCTGCACCTCCCAGGGGTCCTTGGAGAAATCCTTGGAGATTCAGGAGGAGGATGACAGTCTGAAGCATCTGGCTAAAAAACCCATAGCCAGATGATGCCTCAGTTCTTTCCCCCATCCTCCCATGCCCACTAAATAGCTGTGGGGAGGAATGATTCAAGTGAAAAACAGTAAGTGAAGAACACAGGGAAGGGAAAGGGAGCAGAGTGATGTCTGCTGGAGCTTTATGCTCTGCCAGCACATTGTCAGATCTCTGCTCCTGACTCTTGTAGATAGCGTCCCAAAAGTCTCTACAAGATACTCTCTTGTAGAAGCTTGGTACAAGCAGTCTTCCTATGGCAGCAATGCATTGAATGAGAGCTTTGCTGGACTGTAGTGTGGCATTGACAGAACTCTCTTCAACTTGGAGCAGCTGCAGAAGTAACAACAGTAAAAATCAGGGGTGGATTTACTTCTCTTATGGCAACAGATCCACCCTGCCATAGGGGAAGTAAATCCAACCCATTTTTACTGTTGTTTCTTCCACAGCTACATCAAGTTGAAGAAGAGCTCTGTCAGTGCCACACTACAGTCCAGCAATGCTTCCATTCAATTCATTGCTACTATAGGAGGACTGGTGAGAAAATCTCGTATGGATCTGCCACTCTCATACTGGCGGATCCACTGTCCACTCCTGTTTTGACAGGGGCACCCAGGTGATCTAAGGATCAAGGCAGGCATTCCTTCAGATGCAAACTATCTAGACTCCTCTTGAATTTCTATTTAAAAATGTAACTGATAGCAATTATTTCTAAATTTGCATATATATATATAGTCATCTCTCCTTTCTCGCTGACCTGAAGTCCGCGGTTTTGTATATTCACGGAGGGACGACCTCCGTTAAAATCAATGGGGCATACCTGTAAATCAGCACATGCACTTTTAATGCAAATCTATCCTCATTGGGGTGATGCATTTCTTTGTTTTTAATAATGTATATGTGCCCTCTTACTCCCAGATAATAGCTGGCTTTGCACCACAATTTGTTTTTTCAGGCCTCTGCCTTCCTACCTTAATCCAGGTTTCACTTGTCTGATGCTCCAAATTTTATCATATCGTTTACCATGGAAAAGCCATTCCTCTTGTTTGTTCCATGATCTTTTTGGGAATATAGGATAAAAAGACATACTACAACATGAATCCTCTCAGAGGCCCAGCGCGGTCGAGGGGGCCCTCCTGGTTTCCAAATCCTGGCAATTCTTTCCAAATCATGACAAAAGCCAGCTGCATTCCACTATCACCGTGTGTTCTCTCTGCACCCATTTCCTTCAATAAATCATAGCAATTTTAAAATGCTTTACTTATGGGATGCCTTAGCCACTAAAACATGAGTCATTAATGGTGAGGAAACCAATACAATCTCAAATAAGATTACCGGTAATCTAACAACAGGAGAAGATGAATGACAGGAGGAGATGAACGGCAGAAGAAAATGAATGGGCCTCATTCCTAAAGAGAACTCTGCTGAGTTCCAATGGAGAAGAGAGTAAATCAAGAAGTTAAAAAAGTAGATGAATAGCTGCTATAGATCCAACATGAGATACCATACTATCTCTAGAGAGGTGCTGAGGCTGGACTCTGACTCAAACCTAGGTCTGAGGAGAGAATAAGAAGGGGAGAATCAAATAAAAAACACATGGTAGATTTCAGTAAAGAGGCAGAGAGGTCTGACTCTACTATTAGTAAAATTATGGTTAGCCTCTGGGATCACATTCCTGGGAGCATGATAGAACAATAGCAGTCATTCCTCTTGAGCCCCTCCTGCTTTCCCCCTCTCAAAGAAGAGACAGCCTGTGTGTGCCACACCGTTTGCACTTTGCATCCTAAACTAACGTGTGGAAATATTTGGTATTCATGCTCACAGTGTATAGCTAGCTGTGCGCTCATGGCTAAAACCAGCAGCAACTACTTTAGGTCCTTGTAATAAAGTCAAAAGAGAAAAATTATGTGTACAGTTTTATGAAATCTATTCTAAGATAGGACAGGAGAGGAATCCCTAGCCATGATTAACAGAAGACACTGAAGCAGACTCTGATGCAGGGGTCAGCAACCTAAGGCCCTGCCCGGTCCTGTCGCTGCTTCGCCGCCATCTTTCGCGGCCATGGGGGTCCTCCGGGGCGCCATTTTGGAATCCTCTCAGAGGCCCAGTGCGGTCGAGGGGGCCCTCCTGGTAGTGTGCATGCGTGTGTGCGTGCGCCACCACGGCCTGGGGGCACTGGGGGACATGGGGACCGGCCTCACCCCCAAAAAGGTTGCTGACCACTGCTCTGATGCATGAGAGCAAACTGGGAGCTATCATGGAATAAACTGGAGCAATCAGTGCAAAGCAACCCCTTCTCAAACAAAAGGAGAACAAAGACACTTTTTTGAAGGTGGAGGAAATACACCTGGCTGAGAGTGGCAACGTGTGTGTGTGTGCACGCACGCATGTGTATGTACACACATACACAGGTTTCATAGCAGAGATGTAAAGAATATTCACCAATTTTCTCAGCTTCAGTGGGAAAGGGTGTTTGGCTTCACTGAGATGCTCTGTTGAAGCACCTGGTGGCTCTCACATCAGTTGGGTGGTGAATCCACTCTAAGTTTTAGTCTAAGCTTAAAAAAAAATCCAACCCTGACTCATAGTGACTCTGTGTATGAGATATCTCCAAGACCCGCTGCTCTGCTTAGGTCTTGAAAATTCAGGCCCCTGACCTCCCTGATTGAGTCTAGCCATCTGGCGTGTGGGCTTCTTCTCTTTCTACTGCCCTCTACCTTTTCTTAGTATTATCGTCTTTTCTAATACATCATGCTTGATGTGGCCAAAATATGACAGCAATTTAATCATTTTGGCTTCCAGTGGTAAAGGACAAGGGTGGCTCAGCCTTGATCTGTTTAAGGATGCTCAGTCTTGATCTGTTTAAGGATGCATTTGTTTGTCTTTTTGGCCATCCACAGTATTTTCAGCACTCTTCTCCAGCACCACATCTCTTATTAATTGATTTTCTTTTTATCTGCTTTCTTCACTGTCCAACTCTCACATCTGTACATGGTGATGGGGAATACAATAGATTGGATGATTCTAACTTTCATGCTCAGTTGTATATCTTTACTTTTAGAATCTTGTCTAGTTCTTTCATCGTTGCCCTTCTCATTCTTAGAGCCTTTACAGACTGCCAGGAATAATGCAGCTTGAGACCACTTTAACTGCCCTGGCTCAGTGCTAGGGAATCATGGGAATTGTGTTTTTTTCTGGGACATTGAGCCTTCTCTGTCAGAGAGCTCTGGTGCCACAATAAACGACAGTTCCCATGATTACTTAGCACTGAGCCAGGACAGTTAAAGTGGCCTCAGGCTGCATTATTTCTGGTAGTCTGTAAATGTCCGTAGCCTCCTTGTTATTTCTTGACTGCAATCTCTGTTCTGATCAATGTTTGAGTCAATATACAGGAAATCTTTAACTATTTTGATTTCTTTATCATCTAGGCTGAAATTAGGTAGATCCTATGTGGTCATTATTTTTGTATCTAATTAAAATGTTTTAATTGGGGGGGGGGATTGTCATTACCTGCAGAAAGCTTTTTCCACAGAAACCTCCTTTATATTCAAGGGTTTATGCCCCCAAGGGAGCTTTTGCACCCTCATTTTTGTTTCTGCCCCCCCCACTGTCAATTGTGTTACTACATTCTTACTGGATACCCACCCAACCTGGCATCTATCTTACTATTCACACCCACTCATTGATAATTTGTTTCCTGCTGCAGCAGTGGTGCCTTTTTCTTGCAACAGGATGTTGTCTTCGGATGAAGTGGAGGCCACTGTTCAGCTGCCAGTGTTGAAGATTCAGTGCCAAACCACTCAGCTTCTGGACATGGATGGAGCCACCCTTGTCCTTTACCACTGACAGCAAAATATTGTGTCCTGCCAGGAAACACTGAGCCATGAAAACAAGATTACTTCCCTCTTATTCAAAATGGAGCTATAAAGGACAGGTCTCAATCCTCCACAGCAGCTCTGGACATAGTAGAAGGAAGTATAAGTGATCGGTTCATAAGACAAGCAAAGGTAGACGAGATGGAATTTGGAGATCAGAGAGCTGGCCAAATGTTTCTTCTCATCCAACTGAAGTGTGAAGAGAAGGTGCTTTTAATTTATTTTAGGCTGGAAGAGCTCTAGCCATCTCTGTTTCTTTCTTTGTAGTCTTGAATATAACAACTTCTAATGACAGCTTATTAGGTTGATCTGCAAGATTGTTGATATTCTTCTCAGGAAATGATTTTTGCATAATAATTATATGAAAATCAAAGGAAGTGCCTATTGCTGTGAAAGCATTTCTTATCACGAGTAATGTAAAGTGCCCTGATTCTGTCAGTGGTGAAATCTGGAGCTGCCCCATACACCCAACACAGTTTCACTAAGAAAATAAGCGATCCAGGAAAAAGCAATCAGCTCAATGCAAGATGCATGGGATGATGACTTGTATCACAGGCTGGCCCTACTATTACACAAAGGCAATAGCCTCAGGCAGCAAATACTGGGAAGCAACAATTGCAGTTCTCTTGAGCTGTTCGGGTACCTAGCCAAGCAATAAATGTCATATGCCCTCTTCTGAACTCTCTGAAGGATTTCTCCAAGTATTACAGAGGAGGCTATCATATCAACTGCCACAACAGTCAGATTCTAGAATGCTACTAGCCCTTGGCTTCAGGCAGCAAAATTTCTTGGGCTGTCCCTGTCCACTGTTACGCTGGTAATGAGGCTTGAATGAGACTTCAGTATCTACACCCAGGCACTTAGATACCAATGTGGAATGAAGAAGCTGGACCAGACAGCTGAAAGGTGAAGAGATTTATTTACAAGTGCTAAGTAGAAGCCATATACAGAAGCAGGAACTGTACAAACAAAACAAAAGTTCCTCTCTGACTCTCCATCAGAAACTCACACAACAACTTCCCAATGACTCCCCAACTCTGTAACCCACAACTGTTTACCTTTAGAGACAGCCTTACATAGTCTTGGCTTATGCAACCACTCCAGCACATGGCACAAGCCATTACCTCACTCTACTGAGTCACTCACACACAGATGTAGTAAAGAATCCATGTCTTGGTGTCTGGCCTCAAGGACATTTATCTACATGTCCTGGCCTTGTCACATACACCACATACACACACAGACACACAAAGTTCTAGATGTTAATTTTCTATAGCTAATATAGGCTGACACCCACGCACTGCTTAATAGTCACATTGCTTTCATGAACTTGAAGGCATGCAAATTACCCCAGCAAACTATCATTGGTTAAGATCCATAATAATGCAGGGTTGTCATTGTGGCTGTTGTCATGCTAATGATATCTTTTATCACCATGTTGTCTGAGCACTGCTAACTTCATCTCAATACAGACTTCTGCATCAAACAAAAATGTTCCATTGTTTATGTATGGGAACTTTGCTGTTGTTTTTGTTAATTGCCCTCGAGTCAATCTCGACTCATGCCAACTCTATGGATGAGACAACTCCAAGACCTCCTGTCCTCCACTGATCTGCTTAATTCCTGCAATCCCTTAATACCCCTTAATAGAGTCCATTCATCTGGTATCCATCTGGCATGTGGCCTTCCTCTCTTCCTACTCCCCTCCACCTTTCCCACCATTATTGTATTTTCCAATGAGTCCTCTCTTCTCATGATGTGTCCGAAGTACAACAGTCTAAGTCTTGTCATCTTGGTTTCCAGGGAGATTTCTGGCTTGATCTGCTCTAAGACGCATTTGTTGGTCCTTTTGGCTGTCCATGAGATCCTCAGTACTCTTCTCTGGCACCACATTATCTCAAATGCATTGATTTTCTTCCTA
>CM034706.1:230345960-230360584 GCA_020142125.1 Phrynosoma platyrhinos
ACAAAACCTTTCAACACTTGCATTGTGTCCTCAAGCAGCCCATTGCCTAACACATTTATTGTCCCTTTCCCCCTTGGAAATCAAACATGCCCTTAACTCTAGGGGCAAGCCTTGTCTATTGCTGCTCTTAGGAGAAAATAACTTTAGAAGGATCCATACTATCCTCCTATTTGCAGTGAGGACAGGCTGCTAAGAAGACACATTTCTTGAAGGGGAACAGCAAATGTATTGTTACTCAATAGGCTTCTTAGTCATGCCCAAAACGAAGGACATTTTTGAATTCCTCACGAACACAAGGTTGACATGTAGATCATGTACAGGAGAAGCAGGACATCTTCCCCCTCTGCCCCAGAGAATGTCAGAGATAAGAGTTTAACAACAGCCTTGTATGCTGTAAACAGAGGTCTGAAAATGTCACAATATCTTGCATGAAACTGCTTGTAGGGGGGTTTCATTTTTTTTTTTACTTGTTATAAGAGATCTATTATAAGCAAACTGGTCTCACATCTCAAACTGCTATCAATCACCTTAGAGATCCAGTGTCCATATCATGAGTAATGCACAAGGGAAATGGTTTATGATGACACCACTTTACAGAAGTTTGGGTTTAGAGCAGAACAGCAGGTGCAACCTCAGATGCTTGGTAATTAACTTATAAATTAGTAAATAATAGAGAGTCTAAATACCCTACAGGCACCAAATCCCTGTTTGAGTTTGGAAGCTAAGCAGGATCAGTGTTGGTTAGGATTCAGATAAGAGACCACTAGCAAATGCCAGGTGCTGTAGGCTCTATGTCAGAGGAAGGAACTGCCAAAACCACCTCTGAGTATTTCTTCACTAAGAAAACCTCTATGAAATGCATGGGGTCACAATAACTCGACAAATTAATATTACCATGCTACTCACCTCCTTCTTACAACAAACTGATTTTTACTTCCACCTTGGTGTGGCTATTTGTTTGTTACATTTATACTCCATCTTTTCTCCAATGATCACAAGGCAGCATACATAATTCTCTTCCTCTCTGTTTTAGCCTCAAAATGACTTTAGTGAGGTATGTCAGGTTTAGGGAGGTAAAGAATACTCACACATTTTCTTTTCCACATGATAAAAGAGTGTCTTGACACATCAAGATACCCTGTCAAGAAAATGGCCAACTGTCACAATATTTTTCACAGTTTGAGACTTTTTCTTTTTGCAAAAAATATACATAATTTGTTTGTGTTAAAAACCCTTTTGCATGAAGGATTTTTTTTTTTACAAACCCAATGTTTTTGCACAAGGAACAGAGTATTGTGTGCAAAAGATACATTTCTACACAAAAATAGCATGAGGGTTTGGGGGTTTGTTTTTGTAAATAAAAGTCCCAAACTGTGAAGAACTAAAAAAACATTATTTCCCAAATTATTCACTTTTGCATGGAAGAATTAAGTGAAGATTTACATCACCATTCAGACTGAGAAGGAGAGAGTGAGGGCCTTTGCAGACTGCTAGAAATAATGCAAATTGAGTCCACTTTAAGGGTTAGGGTTAGGGAATCATGGGAACTGTATTTTATAGTTGCACCAGAGCTCTCTGACAGAGAAGGCTCAATGTCTCAGAAAAAAAACAATTCCCATGACTGCCTAGCACTAACCCTAACCCTTAAAGTGTACTCAATTTGCATTATTTCTGGAAGTCTACAAAGGTCTTGAGTAGCCCTAGGTCACCCACTGAGTGTCATCCCAAAAATCTAAGCCAGGGGTAGCCAACCTTTCCCCTTTAAGGGCTGAGGGACTTCAGCTCCCAGAAGCCTCAGCCGTGTTGGCCAATAGTCCCATGTTGGCCAATAGCTCCTGGGATTCTGGGAGCTGAAGTCCCTCGGCCCTTAAAGGGGAAAGGTTGCCTACCCCTGATCTAAGCACTTATCACAGTTGCTGTCAATATTGTCAGCATTCTGTTTACAGTTTCACCCTCAGCAGTTAGCATGATCATGAACATTCCATAACATCACAACAGCTCAGTTAATGGCTTGGGGGACTTAACAGATAGCATTTTTTATACTGCTATTTATCTACATATCAGGAAACTGTGGTCAAGAATGTTTCATTACACCCCTGAAGGATGTTGCATCATAGCTATACTCTTTCCTTGTACCTAACAGAGTAATCCTAGATCAAATAAGTGTTAGGTGTATAAAGTTAGGATTAGGCACATATCCCTTCTTCTGGAAGAAATGCTCTTCTACAGGAAGACTCCCCCACTGCTGGCTGACTTCAGTGATCTGTCAACAGAGGTCCAAAACACACTGCAGAAACAATCCAGTTTGAGACTTCTTTAACTGCCCTGACTCAGTTAGGGAATCCTGGGAATTGTAGCTGATTGTGGCACCAAAGCTCTCTGATAGAGAAGGCTAATTGTCTCACAAAACTACAGTTCCCACAATTCTTTAGTATTCAGCCAGGTCTCAAATTGATTTATTTTTGCAGTGTGTTTTGGACCAGAGTCTTCTGTAAGCAGAACTGCTCTGCTGGTTGTGATGTCCTGACAGAAGAGCCTAACAGGAACAGAGGAAGGGTGAGGGCAAGGAAGGAGTCAAAGTATCCTACATCTCACCCCCACTGATCACCAGGGTTGATTCAGCTAATCCGACTGGCTTGGTAGGTTTCTTCTCCCTCCTGCACCACTCCATATGCATCCCTTCTAAAGGGAAGAGGATGACTACCCCAGATGGAGGGCACCATTCTTCCAGCAGAGGTAACAACAGCTGAGCTCCCCACCACAACCTATTTATCTTTTTTAAGGGGTAAGGAGAGATGTAGACTTGAGTCAATTGATTTGGACTCAAGTCAGACTCAAGTTGCTTCAGTGACTCGACTTGGGCTCAGCTGGTGAACCTGTTGGAGAACTACTACAGAACTGAAGTCTACTATAAAGGTTTCACTGATTCAAAGAATCAGGATATTGAAGAGTTTAATTTAGGGCTAACTAAATCTGTTATGTCCCATATGGCTCAGAACTTACGTATGTTCTCTAGCCTTGTTTGGGCTGCTAGACTGAATGCTTCAAGATGGGTAACTGCCTAGGAATGTGAACATTTCAATGGGCAGTAGACAATGTGACAAATAATAAAGTCATTCTCTGAAATGGGGGAAGGCATGTCCTTGGAGCTACTAACATACCATAAAAACTTTAATATAATAATGAGGTTGTAAGTTACATCAAGAAAATTTCTGTTAATGAAATGCAAATGCATCTTACATATTTATTTTTGGTGTGTGTTTTCTTAAAATTAAAACTTCCCTTTGTTTTCATTTGCTCAAGAGGAGAAAAATGAACGTGCTTTCATAATACACAGAAAGATGGAAAACTGGAAAACAAAAGGGATGACAACAATCGGGTGCAAATACTGGTAGGGAATAACCTATGGTCTTGCATTTTGGCAATTAGCTCTGTTTTAGCAGATGCAACCCCTGAACATGAGAATGGAAAAATCTACGGTACTTTTCACAGACAGGCCTCTAGTCCCCTTCTCAGTTCAAACCCCCTTTCTCATCTGGCTCACTTTGAGCTTTCATATATTTGATTTGTTTTGTTTTCATATATGAACTTGAGAAACATGTGTACAATTACTGGCAGAGATAAAAGAAAGTTAGTGCACTGTTATGAATACGAAAGGTTACAGATACACAGGGATAAATTTGAAGAGGCACCAAAGAACACTGATGTAAACTGATGGCAAGCTTTAAAAAACAAAACTCATTTTATATGTTTTGGATTCAATAGTATATGTTATAGCTTTTCTTTATACTGGGCTTTTCTTTATATGGAAAGAAGATGTATCATTAAAATTTGAATAAATATCCTTGTATGTTTGATCCAGTGTAATAAAGAAATAAATAAAATGTTGGTTTTTTTTAAAAAAAGGGTCATGATCATATTAACTGAACTTTTATTTAAATGATCATCTAGAAATTCATCTTTAAAGGTCATTTCTCATTCATCCAATTAGAGTCTAAATATCCTTGTCTGCACAAGGATTTGCTGCTCAGTCATCAAGCAGGAATTAAAATACATGGCCATTTCCCAGACACAGAGATTATCTCTGTTCCTGACTCCTTTCCATCATTTTATTTAGTAACACTCATTATCCTAATTCCCTCCAGTTGGATCTGGAAGAGGCCTTCCCTGCTGGCTCTCCTGAAAAACAATAGCAAGACCCTGCTGTCACCCAATAGCAAGAACCTCCGCCTGTGTGGTTCCTATCAGATGGAACTGGGAAGTGTTACTTTTTCAACTACAGCTCCCAGAACCTGCAGCCAGAACAAGAAACTTCTTAATTGGAATAAAACATGCAAAGATGTATATTAAGCAAAATTTCTTTAGCTGGAACTCCAATTGAAATTTACACAAAAGTTAAAATTTACACTAAAGTGAAAACCATCAACTAGTCTGGAATCCCATTGTCAATTCCTGGGACAAGCCATTGAGCCTTTGTTACCTATCTAGATAGTCATTGTCTAGAGCTAGTTTTAAGGTATAAATATGGTTTCATATTTATGAAGGGCATGCAGTGGCTAAAGTGGTTAAGACGCTGACTCTGTTGATTGCAAGATCGGCAGGGTGGCAGTTCGAGGCCCAAGTGCTGCATGACGAAGTGAGCTCCTGTCACTGGTCCCAGCTTCTGCCAACCTAGCACTTCAAAAGTATGCAAATGCAAGTAGATAAATAGGTACCACGTTAGTGGGAAGGTAAACAGTGTTCTGTGCAATCACGCTGGCCATATGATCACAGAGTAGTTTCTAACAATGTTGGCTCTTCGGCTTAGTAAGGGAAATGAGCACCATTCCCTATGGTTGGACAAGACTTGGCAACCTTGTCAAGGGAGAATACCATTACCTTTTACCTTTTATGGTTTCAAAACCTAACCTCTGTGTACATAGGCCATCTCCCATACACACTTGCACTCTGTGTATGTTCTGTGTCCCCCTCAGACCTCCTAATCTCAGCCACTCCATCTTTCCACTGTCTTCTCATCTGACAGGGAATTATAACCCCACTGCAACCCCTAAAAACTCTGCTATCCCCTTCCCATATTTCTATTTTGGTTAGCTCTGTATACTGAGTTTGTGTGATTTTCTATCTTGTGCATGCCACTGCATTCAGCATATTTTCTAAATAAATAAAACCTCTTAATTCACCCCAAACCTGGACTCCTCCCAGTTAGTACTGATATATATTGATGCACACGATCCAAAGGTTACCCAAGCCTCTTTAAAAAGCTAATTCAAATAACATTTGAATTAACACTGACATAGGCTGGGAAACACACACACTCCAGTCCTCCCAACCTGTTCTTTTTGTAACAGAGTCATAGTCCACAAAGATAACTTTTCCAACTTGTACAAAGTAGCACAAAGCATTAATATTGCCTCTGTACACAAGAAGCTATGGTGTACAGCAAAGGTGCTCCTGTCAATAATGTTGAAACATTATTTACAGTACAGACTTCATGCTAGGATAGTGATCTTGGGTTCAACGTTAGACTAGTGCTGGCCTATTTTTACTTTTAAATTTCTTGCATGCATGTATGTATGTAAAGTAAAGACCAGTTTATAAGATAGACAAAGTCGTTTAAGGTCCATATAAAAAAGAAATATGCATCCTATATGCCTTCAGATTGTTTTGACCCCTAAGCCAGTGGTCAGGTTGACTGGGAGATTCTGGGAGTTGTGGTCCAAAAGTTAATTTTTCCAAGCTCAGGTAGAAAGTAGTAGCACAAAGCAGTGGTTTTGCCTATGTATACAAGAGACCACTTCAGAAAGCTGCAAAAGTGCTGCTGAGAAAATGTTGAGAAACTATTCACAGTACAGTGAAGACTCATAAAAACATCATAGACCTCATTAAAATTTGCAACTTAATAAATCTGTGAAAGGGAAGCATACAGACAGATCGAAAGCCTAGAAAATAAAGCAGCGAAAAAAATCAATTGGACCATGGGTGTGTGAGGAGGAAGAGAAGAACTATTTATTCTTCAAGAGAGATCGATTAACCATTGGAAGCAGTTGAGAAACTGAAAGATATGCCATCACATGAAGGAAGCAGGAAGATATACTATCCTATGAAGTATTTAAATCAAGACAACACTTTCATCTAAAAGAGATAAATTTAGCCAAATGCAATTTAACCAGGGTTGATTATCACGGAAGAGATTATGCTCAGAAGTCTCTCCTGAGTCATGATTTCTCAAAGCTTGGGTTCAGCGATATTGAAAGTGGATTGTAATTTAATCAAAACTGACAGAAATTACTGCAATTGTTGCAATTAGAAGCATAAGCAGAACGGTCAGTTACATTCCTGTTCTGTTCCTCATATCAAATCCCATTCTGCACCGAATAGAGAATTTTTGTAGTACTCTGAAGCAAAACCTCCATCTTATGACCCTCAGTTGGCTCCCCCATCCAGTGACACTTCATAGCTTCAAGCCATGCTGACACTGTGATTGACACATATCTTTTAAATTATAAGTGGAGGGTGAACAAGTTGTCTTTGCTAAATCTGAAATCAAAGCCTTGTTAGGCTTAACCGCAGGAATAATTATCCACTTTGAGGGACTATGATCCAATTCCAACTACATTCAAACAGAATTAAACAAGGCTGCAATTCCTTGCAAACACAGGGTTTAGCAGTACCTCTGCACCAGGATTCATGCCACATTTCATTTGTAGCTTCAACTCTCATTGTCTAAAAATAAATCTTTATGTGTTTCCAGTAAATGCTAGTGATGTGAACCTTCATCAGGCCTGTTTCTGTTGATTTCTCAAAGTCTCACCAGCATTGTCCTGTCCCAGTTCCATATTGGTTCATGAGAATTTTTCCCTCCCCAAACAGAAACTTTTGTCCCTTTTATACATATTTCCCCCCCACAATGAACATATTTTTATGCAATTTTACTAACAGTTGCATTTACACATTTCCCCCATTTTGTGTGCATTTTTTCATTGCTGAAACATGTCACAAGCCTCGGAAATGTATCCAACAATTAAATATTTTGGGAGATGTGAAATGAATATTTTCATATGGCAATCTGAATCCAATTCATTTTACCCCATTCTTAGTTTGCTGGGCATGTGGGGAAAGTGAGTGGGCACCACAGACTTTGTGGGTCACTTGTATAGTGCCCAACTAAGAACCTTACTGCTCTTTACCTTTAAACTGTGCTAATCTGCTCCAGACATTCATGATATGGATATGAATTGTACTGCACGTTTCTGCATTTCTGCAGTAATCCCACAATTAACACACTCCACACATAGATTTCTCTTCCACAGTACAGACAAAGTACAAGAGTCATAACCTGCACCCTTATCCCATCCCTTAGCTTCATTATTCGTCCTTTTTTTCTCTTGCCATCATGGCATCATGACAGAAAAATATCATGACAAAGCCTAGTATGGTATGAGATGTTTCATGGAAATGAGAAGTGGTGAGGAACACCTTTTAATTTTTGATCATGAGTGCTTCCCAAATCTGATGCCAGCCTTGTCTGTCAGGACAAACTATTAGCCTTTATCAAACAGGAAATGTGTCCATAGACAGATCTATCAAATATGACACACACATATAAGAGTGGAAAGTTGATGAGAAAATCCAACATGGTTACATTCAGTTTCAGAAAAATAAAATTCTTAAGAGGAAGGTGAAAAGGAAAGCAGAGGCTATTTAAAGCCAGTGTAATAGAAACTCAGATAGGATGTCAACAGAGATTAAAGTAGATGCAAAAAATCCAAAAGAAATAAGTTTCTGTAGTTAAAGACTCAAGAAAACCTATAAAAGGCAAGGAAATGTCCTTTGAAAAGTGGAAGTCTTGCCCAGGAAAAGGGAAAATAGATTATGTCAAAGTAAATATAAATTGATAGGGCTAGTTAAAAATGAGGAATATATTTAAGTATATTAAAACTAGGAATAAAATATATATTTGCAGGAAGCCAGATGAGGTGATAGCTGGGTTCTTAGGCAGGAAAAGACAGAGGGATTGCTTAAGGAGGGAAGGGAAATGGAAGAGGAATTAAATGAATTATTTGCATCAGTGTTCATTTTAGAACAGGTTGGACAGATAACTATTTATAAACAAGTGTTCTGTGTGAAGGCATCTGGAAAGTAAGTCAAACAGAAATAAAAAGAGATGACATTTTTCAACTAATTGATGAATTACAAATTAACAGATCACTGGGTTTGGGCAGCATACACCCACCATTCTAAGGAGCTTAAATATGGATTTGATGGTCTTCTGACCAAATTTCAATCCTGGGTAAACTGATGGTAAGCCATATCAAAACTAGAATTATTAAAAATATGAAAGAACAAGCCTTGATGGGAGAGAATCAACTTGGCTCCTGCAAAGGCAAGTTGTGACTCATCAACATGTTAGAAGTTTTGGATAGGAGTGGCCTTATACACACTCCAAAAATCCTTTCTTTTCTTAAGACTTATATAGACCATCAAATGTTTCTGAGGATTAATGCCCTTATGTATTAGAAACTGGATAAAGAACAGATGGCAGAGAATGGGAATAAATACAAAAAAAACCGCATTGAAACTAGTGCTAACTTTTAAATGTCCTAGAGCCAGAAGTGAGCAGTAAGGCAGCTGCATTGGCAGATGACCCCTGAATGGTGTAAACTCAAACAGATTGGGAAGAACTCTAAAAATTGTGTGATTAATATGGCATGTTAGATGCAATATGAGTATGTGTAAAGTAATGCACCTTGGGACAATCCCACCCCCAGCTTCCTATTGTTGGGATTCTAAGTGGTAAGAATGTAAAGGGGCAGAGAACCTATGTAGGGAACATGTGTCCTTCCAGACATTGTTGGATAGTAGTTCCTATCAGTGCTAGTCAGCACTGGGGGATGATGGGAATCACTGTGTAACAACACCTGGGAGGGGGGGCACATGCCCAAGGCCCAATACATTCTAAACCCAATAATCAGTATACATTTTAAATGGAAAAATAATATCAGCCTCATTCAGGGTTGGAGAAATGATTCAAAAGTCCAATTGAAAAATATTGTTTAAAGTTGGTGATCTGCATGGCCTTACAGACCTATTATTCTTGGACTGAACTTTGACCAGAAGGGAGCTACTGGACCTAGTAAGACTGCTAGTGATTGCCATGATGGCATACCCTCTGAAATTTCATGGATGAAAACCAGGACACATGGTAATGTGGGAGGGAGATGAGGAAGGAGAAGAGATGGAATCTCCCACTTTCCAGTAGGTTCAGGCAAAAGGAAACTGCTGCAGCCTCTCCTGGCTTGTATGCCCTTCCTTGTTGACTTTTCCCCCATTGTGACCACACTCTGATGTTTGTTGGCCTCACACGCCCCTGTTTTTATCTGTGAAAGGTTTGACAGTATGGTACCTCAGGTCCTGGCCCAGAGTTTCCAGTCCTCAGTGCAAGGTGAGAGGATTATGAGGACAAGAGTGCTACTTTGGAAAGCAGTATGCAAAGGGATCTTGCAGCACCTTTGAGACTGAGGGCCTTTGCAGACTGCTAGAAATAGTGCAAATTGAGTCCACTTGAACTGCCCTGGCTCTGTGCTGAGGAATCATGGGAACTGTAGTTTATTGTGGCACCAGAGCTCTCTGACAGAGAAGGCTCAATGTCTCAGAAAAAAATACAATTCCCATGATTCCCTAGCACTGATGCAGGGCAGTTGAAGTGGGCTCAGTTTGCACTATTTCTGGCAGTCTGCAAAGGCCCTGAAATACAGAAGTTGTTAGCATGAGCTTTTTTTTGTAGACTTGATCCTGTTTCTTCAGATGCTTTGAAAAGTGTGTATACCTATATTTTTTCTTCATCTTCAGGAGTTGGTGTGTTTTTTTAAAAAAATCATTGGTAGTTGTGGTTGATGTTTAATATGTCATGCTTGGTCACCTCACCAGGGCTGTCCCTTGTAACATCACACATGTAACATCAGTAAGGCCAACCTCCAGTGATGTTACATAAGCTCATTCCTAGGTCTCAAGTTTTGGGTTTCAAATTCTAGAGGCCAGGGCTCATTCTGACCTGGCAACCCTAGTCTCCATGTGCATATTGGCAGTCCCCACCCTCCTGCCCCCCTGGATCTTAGAGCTAAAAATGTTGTCTACCCCATCTATCTATCTATCACAAAAATTTCAGAAGCTGCCAGTGAACATTTCCCAGTGAACAATTCCCTTGGAGTTTTCATGGGTTTAAATTGGGGTGCAATCCCCCAACAGTATAATTTTTACAGAGCACATTCCAAAGTGTTTGGGAATTTATTTATTTTTTAAATAACTAATAGGGTGGAACATATATGGCAAGTTCAAACTGTGAGAACAGTTTTAAAGGGAAGAGAAATAGGGAAAATCAAGGATTACATTTAGAACAAAAATACAGAGAATAAATTGTTTCAACTGCATATGAATTGATTGACATGCTAATATTAATATTATTAAAATATGATGCCAAGTTTACTTTCTTCTGGAAGAGAGCATTGGACATTTACAACAGGACTGCAGTGTTTTTCTTATTTATAAATATAGACATGGGACGTAGACTGGAGACAAAAAGGCATTTATGCACGGCAGATGAGTTTTGTGAAAGGAACTTGGGCAGTTCCTGTACTGCACTCCTATTGCAGTGACCCTTAGTAGGAAACTCTTAGCTCTTTCTTTTTATCTCTGTTTCCCCCTAAATTGCCAGCATGCCCCATCAAAGACACATCTGCTTTCCCACTGATGTAGGAGTCTCTCTTTTTCCAGGTTCTAATGAGATCTCATTCAATATTAGCTGATGGTCTTCTAACCATTGGCAATGATATTGTCAATCAGCAATCAAACCCTAGAAACTAGCAATTTTAAAGACTATTGCTTGGTATTTTAAATTGAATTAAGCCTCCTGGGCTGCAGCCAGGAGGTGGGATGGAGGTGGGGATTATTTCATGTCAAATCGCCACCAAATCGCCAGCCACCATCATCCTGGGTCCCAGATGTTGACTCAGCCGGTGCTTTTAAGAAACCGGAAAGCATTCTGGTTTCTAAAAAGCACCAGCTGAGCCTGGTTTGGACCCGGGATGATGGCAGCTGGCGATTCAGCAGTGATTTAGCATGCAATAATCCCCGCTTCCATCCCGCTTCCTGGCTGCAGCTGGAAAGGCTTAATTCAATTTAAAACGCCAAGCGATAAGTTCCTTAGAAACAAACTCTGCCCCTAAAATATGGGAGTAGATACATGAACTGGCACAGAGACATGAATATCCAGGCTATATTTGCATAATATGAATATTTCAGGCGGTCCTTTGTCACAGAATTATCTTTTTTTGGCAAAGACATGAAGAATAATGGAAAACATGATACAAGTGCTGGGAAGAGAGACAAGAGTCACAGGGGTCATTTGGAAAAAGGGAGGAAGAGACTGATGAATGGATACTCCTCTCCCACTCATTTATCACCCTATAAATTGCATAAGAGATGTAGGCTGGATGGAAACTGTGTCCTTCCCGAGCTTGAGCTTCTTTATCCTCAACTATGGAGCACAGGATAACTGCCAGCCTCTGCGGAAAGATCTCCGATCACACACCCCCAAGAACTTTTTTGTGCAAAATACCTTCAATTTCAATCAGCTTTTCAAAGGCAATGACTAGCTGAGTTAATCCTTGCCTTTGTCACTTGCCATCTCAGGGCTAAAAAGTCAACAGCTGTAGAGAAACCGAAACTAGTTTCAAAGCAGAAGGAAAGCCTTTGGCCAAATATGAAAGGTCAGGCAATACCTTCATGAGGATTGACCACAGGTGCACAAAAACGTGGGTGTTACAAAAGGTGAGGTCGGGGAGAGAAGGGAAGGAAGGACAGGACAGGCCAAAAATAAAATGATGGAATTGCAATCAGTTTGGTCAGGCTTTCAAGTTACAATGGAAAAGGAAGCGCAACCCAGAATGAATGAGGTTCTCATTAGTACTCCAATTTGTACTGTCTGCTGACCTGCTTATGCCAGTAGGCACTGAATCTGTGCCAAGATTTAGTCTAATTTTTAAAGGCGCTATCCAAGCTGCTGAAAGTATTTTGGAAGTAGTGTCTATTACCTTAAAAAACTACTTTAACATAACTCAATAAAAACCTTTTAGATACTCGGGCCAATTATAAGAGCTTCCTTCTCTCTAATCTTAATTACTCTAGACAAATGTAATGTGATTATGGGTGCATCTGCACTGGAGAAATAATGCAGTTTGACACCACTTTAATTGCCATGGCTCCATCCTACAAATCCCTGAGACATGTAATTTTGTGAGACATCAGCCCGCTTTGGCAGAGAAGGCCAAAGGCCTTGTAAAACAACAAATCCCAGGATTCCATAGGATGGAGCTACAGCCCTTAAAGTAGTGTCACTGCATTATTTCTATAATGTAGATTCACCCTATGGCAGTGATGGTAAACCTTTTTGAGACCGAGTGTCCAAACGCAGTGACATTCCCACACCAGGTGTCATTGGGTGCCAGGAGCAGGACTTCCAGGGGGCAGGACCGCAGCTGAGGTTCAAAACACTTTGCAGAAATAATCCAGTCTGAAGACTGATTTAACTGCTCTGGCTCAGTGCTAGGGGATCCTTGGAATTGTAGTTTATTGTGGCACCAGAGCTCTCTGGCTTAATATCTCACAACCCAGGATCCCACAGCATTCAGCTCCGGCAGTTAAAGTGGCGCCAAACTGGATTATTTCTGCAGTGCAGATGCAGCCCTAACACCAGTGGCTGAATAGCACTATTTTGTGGATTTTGGATGTTACTGTACTTTGCTATATGCCCAACAAGAGTCAGCATGGTGTAGTGGTCTGAACGTTGGACTATGGCTCAGGAGCCCAGGTTTCGATTCCCTGCTCAGGCAAGAAAACCAGTGGCTGACTTTGGGCAAGTCACACTTTCTCAGCCTCAGGGGATGTCAATGGCAACCCCCTCTGAACAAATCTTGCTAAGAAAATCCTGCAACAGGTTTGTTGTGTTTGGGACACCAGTGTGGTATAATGGTTTGAGTGTTAGATTAGTCATCTGGGAGATCAGGGTTCAATTCCCCATGAAGCCACAGAAATCCACCAGGTAACCTTGGGCAAATCATACTCTCTCAGCCTCAGAAGGCAATGGCAACCCCCTCTGAACAAATCTACATTTGTACATCCTACATTTCAAGCTTCTGCCCAGGAGGAATCTCAAAATGTCCTCCCTTTCAAGCATGACTAAGAAGCATGAATTTATATTCATATTAAGTGTTTGTATCTTAAGTTTTATATTGCGTTTTTAGTCCAACATTTTTCTTGAATGTCCAACATTTTGTGGTGCCTTCTCCTCCTTTGCTCATGACCTACATTTTTTTCTGCATGTCTGACATTTTGCAGGGCCTTGTCCTCCTTAGCCGACCAGGTATCCTCCTTTTCCAGGACATATGCTACACTTCTGACCAGAAGGAATTTCAGAATTTCCTCCATTTGGAGCATCTTTAAGAAGCATGGATTTACATTTATATTAAGTGTTTCTAGATTTGCTTTGGTCATGTCCTACATTATTTCTTGAATGTCCAAAGTTTTTGGGATGCCTTGTCCTCCTTTGCAGTTAGGAGAACAACTAGTCACCTTGTCCAGCAGGACTTTAAAATCAAGATTTTAAAAAATTAGATGGATCAGAATTAGCAACAAGAGGAAGCCATGATGCTAAATTTAGCCAAGAAAGAGGCAATCAATTTAGCCAAGAAAGTGGTGGTTTGGATCACTCTCTCAGATCCAAACCACCACATGTCTCCAGCTTTGTGCTGTGCGCTGTTTGCACTCCTCATTGATACACAATACAAAATACACACACACACAGGCGCACACACAAACCATTCCTCCACATGAAGGAGGGTGGAGAACTGGCTCAAGAACACAACTGCTTTTTTGAGGCAATAGTTTCTATCTGTTGTGATTCCTCTTTGGAGAGCCATGAGCCATGAAGTGTCTGGCCTTCTAAGCATGTGCATCCATGCTTTGCGTACTCGCTGCCCCACACAACACACAAATGTAGACATTCCTGTGTTATCCATGCTGTTTCTTGCAATGGCATTTAAGGCAGGGTAACCACAGAGAAGGACACGACACCACAAAATGGAGACCATTCAAGAACAATGTAGGACTAAAAAAACACTTAATATGAAACTTAAGCTAAACACACTTAATATTCATAGAAATTAATGTTTCTTCATCATGCTCCTGGAAAAAGGTTGAAAGGTTGATGTGTCCTGGAAAAGGAGGACGTCTGCTTGCTTAACCACAAAGGAAGACAAGCTACCTGGTGGCATAGTGGTTTGAGTGTTGGACTATGACTCTGGAGACCGGGGTTCAATTCTCTGTCAGCTATAGGAAACCCAGTGGGTGACTTTGGAAAAGTCACACTTCTCAGCCTAAGGGGAAGGCAATTGCAAAGTCCCTCTGAAGAAACTTGTCAAGAAAACCCTGTAATAGAGTCACACAGAAATGACTTGGAGGCTCATACACACACACACCGGTGCAAAAATACTCTCAGTCTCAGAGGATGCTGATAGCAAACTCCCTCTAACAAACCTTGCAAAGATAACCTCGGGAAAAGACTTGAAGGC
>CM034706.1:230377498-230389479 GCA_020142125.1 Phrynosoma platyrhinos
GAATTAGAGACTGTTGTATTCAGACATATCATGAGAAGATGTAACTCACTAGAAAAATGATGCTTGGCAAGGTAGAAGGCAGTAGGAAAAGAGGAAGACCACATTCCAGATGGAGGGACTCAAATCAAGGAAGCCATAGCCCTGAATCTGCAAGACCTGAGCCGGTTTGTTGAAGATAGGGTGACTAGGAGGTCTGTCATTCCAAAAGCAGAAGTTGACTTGATTGGAGTTAACAGCAAGAATGAATAATTCTTTACTGATTGTAAAACATCAAATTGTTAGTGCTAAATAAACAGCAATGCTATCATCAAACATTTTAATAAGCATTTCTGCCTATCATGTACCTTTATTTGTTTCTAGGCTGCTAGTGTATCTATGGCAAAGAAAGCTTTTAAAGGCTCTACAGTGCAAGATATCTCTCTAGGTTTGGAATTTAGGGTATCTGCCTCTGTAGAAGCAAAATTAGAACTGCTGCAAGCTCTGCTAAGAGGCTGCATATAGTACAGAGTGTAAAGCTGTTAGCTGGGCTGTGTTTCCACCCCCACAGCCCAGCTTACTTTAGTATCAGAACATATTTTTTTTAAAGTAAGTTGTAAGAAGTGGGGTTGCAGGATGTTTTAGGCACATACGGGTTTTTTTTTTTTTTTGTTAATCTCATACCGCAAAGACAACAGAATCTAGATACTTGGGAAAGGGACTTTAGGCATCTTAACTTGGAGGATTTTGCTAATAAAATATGAAAACAGCTTGGGTTACAAGGGGAGTGAATCTATGGAGGTTATCACACGGGGGAAATCTGTTGGTTAATCCACACAAATCCCGAACAAAAACTGAATTTGCGCCTCACCATTTCACACAACGTCGCACAGAAACTGGTCAGAAACTGGACAGAAACTGGTATTATCTGAGATCTTTTTAATTTCGGGAGTTTAGAGGAAATGCATTTGCGAAATTACAGTCATTTTGCATTTACTGTAATGTGAAAAGCAAATACGCGCGGACAATTCTCTTTTAAAACCTGGAGAAGGGCCAAGAGGAGGAGGAGGGGCCTCCAGGGAGGTAGAGTCCTGGGCTTCTGCCATGCAGGGAAGGCAAGGCAAGACAAGGCAAGGCAAGGCGAGGGAAGTTTGGGACGGAGAAGTTTGACATTTGGGATGGAGAGAAAAGGAGGGGAAAGAAGGCTTCCCTCGCAGCAGCTGTGGGTGGATGTGGGTGCACGTGTGGGGTGTGCTTGTGGAGCAACTTGGAAATCCATCTCACCATGAAGTTCTGCCCTGCAGGTCCTACAAAGGGGATAGGCTTATGGGGGGGCATGGGAGCTACCTCCTGTTTCCCCCTCTCCTGGGCATCATCCAAGGCTCTGGCTCTCCCCAGGGAACACCCAGCCCTTCCTTCCTTCCCTTTCCTCCTCCTCCTCCTCCTTCCCTGCCAGTTCTGCCTGTGATCCTACCCTCCTTGCTCATCTCCCCAGCAGCTGACAGCCTCCAACGCCAGGAAAGGAGAGAGAGAAAAGGGAGGCTGAGCCATCTCAATCCCTCCCTTGCCTCGGCTTGTCTTGCCTTGCCTTTCCAGCCTCCTCCTCCTCCTCTGCTCTCTTGAGAGGTCCTAACCCCAACAGAAGGGGGTTAGGACCTGTGCAGGAGGACATGACCCCAAATGTAGGACAGTCTGACATTTCCTCCTGGGAAATGCAGGACCCGCCCTGGAAAAAGGAGGAGTCTGGTCACGAAGCACACCCATTTCCAGTACGGGTTCGTTGCACTTGTGTATGAAAGTTAAAAAAAGTCTTTTTTTTTTTTTTTGCTTTTAACTTAATTCCGTTATTACTGTAATTACGTGTGAAAAGCTTTTGCACAATTAAGCTCTTTTTTCGCTTTCTTTTTGGGATGCTTCATTTCCACTTTATTATCTCTTTAACAACGAAACTGGCCCACGTGTGATAACGTCCTATATCAGGACGAGAATTGTTTGTTTATTTATTTAATTATTTGCTTACTTAATTTATATCCTGCTTTTTCCCATATGAGATCTGAAGCAGCTTATGCTATATGTTAAAACAAAATAGGAGGAACTATTTGATTTTTTTTCTTTTTTAAAAAAAGCATTAAAGGTAATCCATTTAGAAACATTAATTCAGAACTGTTGTTATTGTTGTCGCTGCTATTATAATATTTATCTATACCATGACTTTTCCCCAGAATTGGGACTCAAAAGTGGCTCACAATGTAAAAGAAAAATACAATTAAAATGTACAAAAAGTGGACATTAAAATAGATAAAGGTAAAGGTATTCCTCATTGACAAGGTTGTGAAGTCATGTCCAACCGACCAGCTCATTTCCATTACTAAGCCAAAGAGCCAGCGTTGTCAGAGACTACTCTATGATCATGTGGCCAGCATGACTGCACAGAACACTGTTAGCTTCCCACTGAAGTGGTACCTATTTATCTACTTGCATTTGCATGCTTTCGAACTGCTAGGTTGGCAGCAGCTGGGACTAGTAATGAGACATTAAAATAGAATTAAATTATTCACCATATTAAAACAATTCAAACCTTAAGTTAAATGAATAAAAAGCAGTTTTTAAAAAAGATAAAAAACTATGAAGAAGCAATATAGCACACCCTAGCCAATTCTTTTTAAAAAAATCTGTTTTAAAAGCCTGCTGGTGGAAGGATGACAAGGAGGGTGCCATTCTAGCTTCCTTGGGAAGGGGCTTCCAGAATCTGAGGGCAAGCCACTGAGAAGACCCTCTCTCACATCCACACAATGGTTGTAATAGTAGTGGCATTTAGAGAAGGACTCTCCTGATGATCTCAGAGCCCAGACTGGCTCATACAGAGAGTTATGGGGCCTTTGCAGACTGTCAGAAATAGTGCAAATTGAGTCCACTTTAAGGGTTAGGGTTAGTGCTAGGGAATCATGAGAATTGTTTTTTTTCTGAGACATTGAGCCTTCTCTGTCAGAGAGCTCTGGTGCCACAATAAAATACAGTTCCCATGATTCCCTAACCCTAACCCTAATCATTAAAGTGGACTCAATTATTGCACTATTTCTAGCAGTGTGCAAAGGCCCATGGTCTGCCAGATAGCCTGGACCTGAGCCATATAGGGGAATTATATATAACTAGCACTTTGAATTGTGCCCAGCAAAAACTGGCAACCAATGAAGTTTTTCAACAGGGGCATAATATAGTCTCTGTAACCTGCCACAGGTGACAATCTGGCTGCAGCTCTTTGGATCAGCTGAAATTTCCAAACACTCTTCAAAGGCAGCCCCAAGTACAGCATGTTATAGTAATCTAGATGGGATATAACTAAGGCATATACCACTGTAGCCATATCTGATATTTCAAGGAATATTCACAGTTGATGCACAAGCTTTAAATGTACAAAATCACTCCTGGCAACCACAAAAACCTGGGCCTTCAGGTTCAAAGCTGAAACCAATAGTATACCCAAACTGCAAACCTGTGTCTTCCAGGGGAGTGTAACTTCATCTAACACAAGCTGAATCCCTTTCCCCTGATCTGCCTTCCAACTGGCCAAGAACACCTCTGCCTTGTCTGAACTTTGGTTTCAATTTGTTTGCCCTCATCCAGTCATTACTGATGACAGAGACTGATTTTGACAAGCCTCCTTGAATTGGGGTGGGAAGAGTGGGGTGTCATCTACATATTGATGGTAACACATCCCAAAACTCCAGACAACTTCTCCTGGTAGTTTGATGTATATGTTAAATAGCATGGGGGACAAAACAGAACCATAGGGGCCCCAGAGCCAAAGGGTCAAACAGGAGTTCCTTAACATCACCTTCTGGGTTTGCCCCTCTAGGAAGGAATGTAAAAACAGTGCCTCCAATTCCCATCCAAGAGAGGTGGCTCAAAAGGATACCATGGTCGATGATGTTGAAAGCCAAAGTCCAGCAGAACCAACAGGAACACACTCCCCCTGTCCAGTTGCCTGCATAGGTTATTCATCAAGACGACCAAAGCTGTCTCTGCTCATAGGCAGGCCTGAAACCAGACTGAAATGGATTTACCAATTAAAAACACGTTAAAAATTCTGAAATATTAAAAACCAGCACACCTTTGCCCCTCCCCAACCAATTAAAAGTCGAAGGCCTCTTTAAATAGGAAGGTCTTTGCCTACCTATTGCTTCCCTATTGGCAAAAAGAGAGATGCGAAGGGGACAACCGAGCTTCTCATGGAAGAAAATTTCATAACCTGAGAATAGGGTTGCCATAATTGTCTTCCACAAAATCGGGATGAAATGTAGGAAACAATGTAGGACATTCAAGGAAAATGGAGGGCATGACCAACTAAAGGTGGTGGCAGCCTTCATGCCCCACCTGTGGCTCTCAAGACCACCAGCCCACCCCTGGAGGCCCCAGCCAGGCCTGCCTGCCTGCCTGCCTACCTACCTGTCCGTCCGCGCTGGCAAAAACAACTGCACCAGGGAGACCTCGCCCCCAGATGTTTTGGGGATTGCTTGGATGGCTGGCCAAGGCCTCAGCCAGCCAGCCACTCCCTCCTGGAAGAAGAGGCAGGGGGAGAGGCAAGGAACCTGGAGCCGGGACATGGACCTTAAACTGGGCTGGGAAATTCAAAGATCCTGAAAAATCGGGATTCTCTTAGCCGAAATCAGGAAATGACAACCCTACCTGCAACCACTGAGACGGTTCACTCCCAAGTTCTTCCCAGGTGTTGGTGGGACTGAGTGACCACTTGGTGGGGGATTTGAATTTGGACCTCTCTGCCTATAAATTTGGTACTTTAGCAACTATGCCATGGTGCCTCATGTACAGTTTCCAGAAAATCTTTTCCTTTGTGTAATTTGGGGCACAATCCACCAAGGAGTGTTCTTGAGCGGCTCCCAGTAATTTCATGTGGACACTGTGTATTTGTGAGAAGTCAAATCACAACTTTTGTTGTTATTTGCAATCGGTGAACCTATCACAGGGTTTTCTTAGAAAGATTTGTTTAGAGAGAGTTTGCTGGTGCCTTCCTCTGAGGCTGACACAGTGTGACTCACTCAAGGTCACCCAGTAGATTTCCATGGTCAAGTGGGGATTTGAACCTTCCTCCGGAGGCCTAATCCAGCTCCCAAACCACACTGGCTCTAAATGCTCAACTTGAGCACTAATGTATATGTCTGAAAGAGCAAATGAACTTTGGGTGAACTCTGCAGCTCTGATAGCTTATCTCTTTTGCTGCAAGTCATGCTACTCAACTGTTAGACTTAAGTGGGAGAGACCACAGTTTTAAAAAGGGTAAAAACAACATTGCTTCCTTTAAACAAGACACCCATTTCTTTCATCCCATGGTACTGTCTCTGAAGTAAGCCTATAATGCAGATTCCACCAACAGTGCTCCTCCAGATGTGTTGGGTCACTAGTCAACATCTATAGCAAACATACACAAGCTCTCACATGGTGGTTGGTGGTGATGGGATCTGTTGTCCGATATATCTAGGGCACTGTATTGGTGCTAGGTAGGGGGCCTGTGACATTCCAGATGTTGTGGAATCACTGCTTCCATCATCCCTCTTCATTAGCCATGATGGCTGTGGCTGATGGAAGTTGTAATCCAACAACAGCTGGAAGACCACATATTGCTTGCTTCTGCTATGGAGGGAAGTGATAGCACATTCATAGATGCTGCTTTAACTATCATTTCTAGTTTGTTGAAAGGATCTTGTACAGTCTCTAGCCTTAGCATCTGATACAAGCATAGCTTGGAAAAATTACCTTTTAAACTATAACTCTCAGAATCCACAATAAGCATGGCTAATTGCCATGATAGTTTGGGAAGCCTGGAAAGTGTGACCTTAAAAAGTAACATCTCCCAACTCTGGGTATGGCTGTTGGAGGTACTGAACAAGCTATGAATATAGATTGGTGAATATAGATTGGTGTTACAAGCTGTCCCTTTGCACCCACTTTAAAAAGAGAGCTGCACAATTGGATTAGCAGTTGTAAAGTGAGTCTAAAGGAGTAGTTTGTCTTCCGGATGCCTCTGCTGTGTATTGCATTAGTAGCAAAGGGGCAATTATCACCTCAGTCAATTATATGATGAATATTCTCCCTGGCTTATAGAAAGAGTGCCAGCAGCGTGGAAGCATTCTGTATGATCACTTATTCCCATTCTCCCTTGGCTCTGAAATATCTAATTGAATGGTTCCATACAATAATGCCCTTGGCTTCAGGATTTTCTATTCTATTACTTTATGCTTAGGGTTTAAATTGAATTACTATTTTTCAGGCAAAGCCTGAGAAAAATTGTATTGTACTATGCATTTATCATGGCAAAGAACACAGTATTCTAGACTTCTCTAATTTTTGTATAGCATCTTAAAATTTTTGAAGTACAAACATTACAAGAAGGTGAGGCTTCTACTCTGAATGGACCTTCATGAGGATGTGATGTTACTCATAGTGGTGTCATTAAGCTGGGTCGTGCTAGTTCACCAGAACCAATTGTTAAAAGACATGGGCCCTGTCTGCATGGGCCAAATAAAATGGCATCCTCTTGTCCTCTTGTGGGGAGACCGGATGACACACAGCCCAAATCCTGCTTCTGGTGCAAACAGACCAGATGATGTCCACCCTGTTCAGCATCAGACCAGGGTATACTTCTCTTAACACATATTATAATACCTCCCTGTTTGCTCTGGATCTTCCTGGAAGATCCAGAGCCGTTTGCTCCAGTGCCAGGCTGCTGTTCAAAGCATGTCTTGCTGTGCCACCCAGCATGTCTGCCACCACCACGGGTCGCTTGCTCTGCGGTCAGAAAGGGGTGCCCAGATCGTTGTGGGGAGCCTTGTTCTGATTTCAGAGCAAAGCAACATGCCAAGGCAGTAGACACACCAGGCAGCATTGCAGGACACAAGTTCAAACAGCTGCCCAGCATCACAATGGAGGGCTGAGGTAATGGGGAAGTCAGGGCAGCTCCGGGACCAGCATACTTTGGGTTTCCCCTGGAATATCCTTGGCATTGCAAACAAGACCATCGAGGCTGAGGAAGTTAAAAGGGGAGTTAGGAGTAGCAAAGGGGAGGAGGAGGATGAGACTGATGTGGATGGTGAGGATGGTGAGGTGACAGGGTTAGAGGGAAGGGAAAGACTGGATCCCTCAAAGCCATGGGGGAGAGCCAGATACATGGTTGTGTCAAGTGCCTTACTGTCTGGCACAGTTGCTGCTGAGAGGAGACACCAGCCAGACATAGAACTAGGGGAGCAACATCAACCAGTTCCTGAGATCCCAGCATGGAGGTAGCAAATGTTTCCAGATGAAGGGAAACTGGCAGGGTACATTTACAACGTACACATTATGGCAAACATCAGCAAAACAAAATAGCCAGAACCAGTTGTTAATTATTTTGAATGGCACCACTGGTTACAAAGTGGACGCATCCTCTTAAAGAAGAGTCTTCTACCAAAGAAGAACTGGTTCAAGTGGGGAAAGCAGACATGCGTGCCAATGTGGTATTATTTATTTATTTAGTATGCCAGTTTTCTCCCAAAGTGGCACCCAAGGTGGCTCCCAAAGAAAGTAAATTTTAAAAACCTTAATAACATTTAACAAAAACAAGTAAAATTCTAAGCATTAAAAATATAAAAACATTTTTAAAACATTCAGAAGTTTAAAAAAAAACACGTCCACAGTCAGAAGTTCCCCATGAAAAGCCTGTGTAAACAAAACTGTCTTTGCCCCTGACAAGGGAAAGTACATACTAGCACTCTAATTTTAAAATTAATTTTCAATTGATAGTATTTAATCATTCTCTGTAGAAAAGGAAAGATGCAGAGATTAAAAGATCAGGAAGGGCAGTCAAGGCCAGTCCTCTGGGAGGCAGAGTGAATCAACCACCTTGCCTTAGGCAGCAGATGCACGGAGGGTGGCAACAGGAGCTCTTTGGCTCTTCTTCCTGAGCTTCCTGCCCATTCCCTTTTGCTGGAGGATAGGGTTGTAAGGGTGATAAGTCCCTCAAAACTGGCCTACAGCCCCTCAGGTAAGCCAGGTGGAGGATTTGATGCAGTTCCCAAGATGCAGCAACTTCTACTGCAGAGTTTTGTTTCTGATTTGTTTACCACTTTGTCCTTCACCTGAGGCAGCACTACACCTGGCTGTGATTCTGGCTGCTCTTCCCCTACTATGAAAAATCTTCAAATGCAGCAGAGGCAAGGGAGCAGCCAAGCAGCTGTAGGCAGAATTTCCAAGGGCATTCTGCAGTCAGTGGGGCTCTGCTGCTGAGAGGCCCTGACAGATCATCGGTTCCTTGAGTGATGGATGGGAAGAAGAGGGCAGAGACCGCTTAATCCCCAGAGGGAGAACTGCTAGCAAGTCTGAAGAGGACAGGTGTGGAATGATGTGCAAATATGCCATCCCCGTATGATGATGCAGAAGGACCAGACAGAATAACACCAAGAAAAACTGTCTCAGAGTCCTGCAGCAGCAGCGTACTAGGAGCCTATCCGTGTCCAGATTCTGGAATATGGGAGCAGCAGTGAGGAAATTTATGCTGAGGCATTCTGCTCTTGTGCAGCCCTTTTGCACCAGCATGTCAGTTTCCTGTAGTCTGATGGGACTCCTGACTGACAGCACGGAGAATAGAAGTGAGCCCTTGGACACCACATTCACAGAGAAAGAGAAAGAGAAAGCACAGGTGCATCCACTGATTGCTCACATGGCCATGGCTTCTATATCAAAGCGTATACAGTGTGCCATTCATATCTGCTGGGCGTTGGTTCCCCTGCATACCAAAATCTGTGGATGCTCAAATCCCATTAGATACAATGGCATAGTAAAATGGTGTCCCTTATATAAAATGGCAAAATCAAGGTTTACTTTTTGGAAAATTTTCAAGTTGTGGATGGTTGAATCTGTGGCTAAAAAAATCAGTGGATACAGAGAGCTGACTATATCTTGTTAGGAGAGTTCTCAGGATCCAGAAACAGCACATTCTACAGGGAAGAAAGGACAGGTGGTTGTAGCACAGCCACTATAAAGCAAGATTGCTTCTCTGATTTGATTTAGAAGGGCATGAAGGGCATTCCCTCACTCCTCCACCCCTCAGTTCTGAGAGGCTGCTGCCTGACTAGGTCATCCAAGGGGCGAGAGTTGCCAGATTTCCTCATGATGTGTTCACTCTCCGTTGCACTTGGCGTCCTTTTCCTATCTGCTGCAAACAGACTGGGCCCTGTTTGTAGCTAACCTTCACACTTGCTTGGTGCTACTGGCACCAGTGGTGTTCTGGCATTAAAAGCTGGTGATACTTTTTGTGTGTGTTTGATTGCTGCCAAAGTAGCTAGGACCTTCTGAGCCACCTGAAGGACAATGAGTCATCTGCAAACAGGTTTGTAGCCTAAGGCAATCCAATGTACCTGGCTTCTGGTGCTTTGTGGACTGAGGGGTCATTCACACTACGTTATAAACCAATTTGCAAAGTGGTTTAAAAGGGTGTCATTCACACTTGAATTGGTTTGCAAACAGGTTTAAACATGGGTCATTCACACTTGAATTGGGTTTTTCCAACCCGAATAGGGGTGGACCCATGTCAAATACCCCTTAGTATGGATTTTCTGATACCGAGTTTTTCCCCTTCTTTTTTCCCAAACATCAGGTTTTATCAGGGAACTTGCTCCCGATTCCCATTTGGGGCATCCTGAAAGGAGAGACTTAATGGGCAGAGGGGTGGGTAGAGGGGCAGAGTGGTGGAACATGGCCATCCCATCGCAGGCTGCAGAGTAAGTGGCAAGCACCATTTTTGTGCTTGTGCTAGTTGCCAGCATCTTCCAACCTAGCAGTTCGAAAGCATGCAAATGCTTTGGTGGGAAGGTAAACAGCGTTCTGTGCAATCATGCTGGCCACATGATCACAGAGTAGTCTCTGACAATGCTGGTTCTTCAGCTTAGTAATGGAGAGGAGCACCGCCCCCTATGGTCAGACATGACTTGACAACCTTGTCAACTGGGAATACCTTTACCTTTACCTAGTTGCCAGCTGAGTGATTTCAAATTTCCTGCGATTAGGCCCTTTAAACTAATGCTCAGCTGTTTTCCTTTTTAGCTCTTTCTCCTCAATGATGCCATTGCCAAATGTTCATATCTTGCCAAAAGCTAGGAAGGGTGTTCTAGGGTTTTTTATATAATTGTTTTTACAGAATGTGCAAATCTTTGCATTTGCATGGCTCAATATTCTCTGACTGTTAAATATTCTTCTCCCCCCCCCGCTAACATACCACTCAGTTGTTTCCGTTTTCTAATTGTTTGTGTTCCACAACGATGTGTTGCCAGATGTGCCAAGCTGGTCTTTGAGGGCATGTTTTTAATTTTATATGTGTATACATGTGTGTGTGTATACAGTCACCCCTCTGTCAAGTCTGTGGTTTTTAATATTCACGGAGGGATGACCTCCGTTAAAACCAATGGGGTGTGTCCCTGTGGGCACATACCCCGTTCAAGCCTTTGGGGCTTGAATATTGACAGTCTCCATTTTCATGGGGAGGGGGTCTGCAATTGATCCCCGTGAAAATGGAGGGCCAACTTTGTGTGTGTGTGTGTATTCTTATCTCATGCCATCCTCTCCTGCCTCACTTAAGGCAAACCTATGCATTGTGTTTTTTATATGTTTTTGTTCTTTATGGCTTGATATCACAAATCCATGAGGCTGAGGTAGTGTGATTCCCACAATTGCTACACTATTGATGGGTTTTGCAAATTTTTAATTTGAGGGGCATCCACCTGCCTATGCTGAAAAGTTGTAGACAACATCGCAAAAATGCAGAGGATGTCTTGCAAGTGTGTCCACATGGCATGGAAAAGGACCTGAAACAAAGGATCTATGATGGGACTGGAAGACCAAATGGAGTAGGCATCAGAAATGGTGACAATGGGTTCAAAGTGACATCACCAACAATGACAATGGAAGTGGAATGACGTAGAAGTGCATCATTTGATTGACAGAACAACAACAAAAAAGACCCAAACATGATCAAATGTGATTGATATGGAGGATCCATTTTGAATCATTACTTTGGTCAGTGTGAACTTCAAGAGGGTTAAATTGTGCCAGAGAGATTTGATCAGGGTAAACATAGTGGGAACTTCAATTCAGGACATTTATTGTCCAGATAGTCTGACGTCAATACTAGGAAAGATTCTAGAGCAGATAATTAAACATAGAGTCTGTAAACATTTAGAAAGCAATGCCATTATCACAAAAAAGTCAACATGGGTTTCTGACAAACAAGTCATGGCAGACTAATCTGATCTCCCTTTTTTTTATAAAATACTTTTATTTTATTATACTTTCTTTTTTATATAAAATTACCAGCTTGGTAGACAAAAGGAATGCTGTAGATATAGTATATCTTGATTTCAGTAAGGGCTTTGACAAAGTTCCCCATGACATTTTTGCAAACAAACTTGTAAAATGTGGGCTAGGCAAGACAGGTGTTACATGGATTTGTAATTGGTTGACCGGCCGAACCCAAAGGGTGCTCAGCAATGGCTCCTCTTCATCCTGGAGAGAAGTGACCAGTGGGGTGCCACATGGTCCTGTCGTGGACCCAGTGCTATTCAACATTTTTATCAATGACTTGAATGAAGGAATAGAAGGCATGCTTATCAACTTTGCAGATGATACCAAATTAGGAGGAGTGGCTAATAACCCAGAGGACAGGATGAACATTCAAAAAGACCTGAACAGATTAGAAAGCTGGGCCAAAACCAACAAAATGAATTTCAACATGGGGAAATGTAAGGTTTCACTTAGGGTTGAAAAATGAAATGCATAGATATAGGATGGGGGACACCTGGCTTAACGAGACTATGTGTGAAAGGGATCTAGGAGTCCTAGTAGATCACAAGTTGAACATGAGTCAACAATGTGATGCGGTAGCTAAAAAGGCCAATGCAATTTTAGGCTGAATTAATAGAAGTATACTGTCTAGATCAGGGGTAGGCAACCTTTCCCCTTTA
>CM034706.1:230395287-230408772 GCA_020142125.1 Phrynosoma platyrhinos
GGGACAGCAACCCGGCCCCCGGCTCAAAAAGGCTGCCTACCCCTGCATTAATTAGTCATCTTCGCTTCTAGGCAGAGTTTGGGCTTCAGTTGATATAAAAGGTAAAGGTATTCCCCATTGACAAGGTTGACAAGTCACGCCCAACCATAGGGAGTGGTGCTTATCTCCCTTGCTAAGCTGAAGAGCCAGCATTGTCAGAGACTACTCTGCAATCATGTGGCCAGCATGATCGCAGAGAACGCTGTTTACCTTCCAATCAAAGTAGTATCTATTTATCTACTTGCATTTGCATGCTTTCGAACTGCTAGGTTGGCAGAAGCTGAGACTAGTGATGGGAGCTCACTCCATCATGTAGCACCTGGGCCTCGAACTGCCAACCTGCTGATCTTGCAATCAACAGTCAGTGTCTTAACCACTTGAGCCACTGCATCCCTTTCAGATGATATAGGACCCATTTATTTTTAGCAGTTTATGGTATCTGTAGAACCCTTTTCCAGCACCACATTTCAGATGACTTGATGTTCTTCCTATCAGCTTTCTTCACTGTCCACCTTTCACCACCACACACAGAAACAATCCTAAATCTAATATTCAATTACATATCTTCACACTTCAGGATCATGCCTAGCTCCTTCACAATTGCCCTTCCAAATCCAAGTCTCCTGAGTTCTTGGTGCAGTCTCCATTCTGCTTAATGACTGAACCAAA
The DNA here is from genome assembly GCA_020142125.1 of Phrynosoma platyrhinos. Lineage (NCBI taxonomy): Eukaryota > Metazoa > Chordata > Lepidosauria > Squamata > Phrynosomatidae > Phrynosoma > Phrynosoma platyrhinos. The sequence continues at coordinate 230,395,996 of CM034706.1, forward strand.
GTATAGAAAGTCTTGAATGATTTCAGTGTCTTCCACGTGTAAAGTTACGTAAACATAAATGGTCATTATTTTTGTTTTCTCAATATCCAACATTAAACATGCCTTTGCACTTTCTTCCTTGAAATTATAGCTCAAATTAAACATTTCCTCAAATGGATTTCTTCCTTTGTATTCAAAGGAATACAAAGGAATTCAAAGGGCCTGTCCTTTGTATAGGACAGGCCCTACAATCAGGCAGAAGGTTCTGAAGGACAAGATCATACATACCAACTGACTCAATTTGGCAAGGACAGGCCTGAATAATCCTCTGTCATCCCACCTTTTCACCTGCTTTTAAAACGTCCCATTTTCTGCTTCCTCCTCCTACCTTCCCCCTTTGTCATCAATTTACTCCAGTTGCTGAAAACTGAATTTAAAATGCAAAACTAGTTTGCATTCAGGTAACTCAGCAAGAAGTGAGGAGAGGAAGGAGAGGAATCTTGCCCTTCCCAGTAGGCTCAGGCAAAAGCAAACTGCTACGATTGCTCATATTATATCATTTGTGTTCTTCCTCATTAATAACTTTTTGTCATCTTGACTACACCCTGATGTTCCATTCTTTATGTCCTGGTTTTTATCTGTTAAAGAATATGCAAGGAACAGCTACCAGATGTTGCAACAGAGTTGTCTGTGCTATGCAGCATGTCCTGCACATCTAAGCTAGGCTTCTGCCTTCAGGTATAACAAAAGATATTATTCTCTTATCAGTGTTGAGGGTACCATCTTGTCTCTCAGGGAGTAAAACACCTCGAGCTAGTCCTGACCCTGCAAGAATAAGATTACGCTTGATATGTGTTTGGGCTGCCAATTCTTTTTACTGACACTGTTCCTAGCCTGTGTCTCTAAAACTCAACAAAAACACAAAAACTTTGTGCTTGAAACTTTTGCCAAAGCAACATCATTTGCTAAATTTTTAGTGGGGGGCGGGCAGATGTGTGCATATTTAAAAAAATGTTTGGTCCCCTATTCCTACAATCTTTATCACTAATCAGAAATACTACATGTCCGTACATATGCATTGAATGGATGAAGAAAATTAACTTTTCTGAGATTAGAAAAAAAAGTTTTTACTGGTCATAGTGGTGGGGAAATTCTGGGAGTTGTTATCCAAAAAAAGTATTTTTTCTAATATCTGATTCTTTTCATACTCTAATTTAGTACCTCTGTGTTTCCCCTGCAGGACAAACACCAATTGATGGGGGGCAGGGTTTAAAGTCTGGGGCTTTTAGTTTCTGAACTTTTTTTTTTTTTAAAAAAAGAAGAGATTCATATTTGTGTATTTCCTGAATATTAATGGCTACAAGTATGGGCTTGAAACACATACAGTATTCAGTGTTGTTTAGTTCAGTCACAACTTGGAAATTCTTCCCAACTAGAAAGTAAAATGAAATTAGGAAAATGCAGCCCTGGGCTGCATCAGGCCTTCCTTTCTTGCAGTCCAAATCCCCTTAAGACTCACTGGACTGGCCCATCCTTGTACAGAACAAGACCTTCCATTTCAATATTAAAATGAACATTTAAGTCAGTTCCAAATAACAAATCAGAGCTCTCTTTTTTGCATATAAAGAGTGCTTTCCTTTTTTGTTTTCCTTTGTAAATTAAATGTAACTTTCAGCCACATGAAAGAAAGAAAAAAATGTGCATTAAATGATTTGCAGCTAATTTATCAGTGACTCTGTTCATCACTCTTGCTTCCCTGTCATTGAACTTCAAAGAGATTCTGAAGTGTATTTCAGGGGATAAAAATGCTCCCATATCCATAGGAGTGTTTGTAGTTGTATAAGGAAGGGTATTGCAGAATACCTAAGCATGCAGAGCCAGGAAAAACATCTTCACCACAAGTGGAATATTTGTTCTAATAGCTGATAGCTCTCCTTTTCTGCATATGCAGACAACGTTTCTGTGACCTAAAAATACTACCAGTGAAATTTCTATCTGGAAAAAAAATACTTTATTGTGACCCCGTTCCCAACTGGAAACAGGTGCAAATCCCGAAGGAAAATGGTTGTTTTTATTTATTTGTAGAAAGACCTGGCATTAATAGTGTTGTGGGGTAATTTTCTACCCCACAACAAAACAGTCTCTTCCAGGGACTGGTAAGAATAGTTTTTTTAGACATCTGCATAGGCAACCAGAGCATGCCACGTGGATGCTACAGTGATCCTCACAAGCAAATTTCCCATATGTAGTACACCATCTTGTTGGTTTTTCCATTTACTGCTACTACCTCAGAATGGCTATGTATGGCTTATTCTGTCAAATGATGTCAAAGTACATTGGCTACGCCCTGTGGAATCCTGGGACTTGCAGTTTGGTGAGCCACTAGAGCTCTCTGGCTGAACCTTCTAAACACCCCTCCCTAAACCTCCAATCCCAGGATTCCACAGAATGTTGCCATGATAGTTAAAGTAGAATATACTGATATAATTGCGTAGTGTGAAAGGGTCCTAGTTTTTTTTAGTAAGCAGGGGAGGGATGCAGTGGCTCAAGTGGTTAAGACGCTGACTCTGTTGATTGCAAGATCGGCAGGTTGGCAGTTTGAGGCCTGGGTACTGCATGATGGGGTGAGCTTTCATCACTAGTCCCAGCTTCTGCCAGCCTATCAGTTTGAAAACATGCAAAGGCAATTAGATAAATAGGTACCACTTCGGTGGGAAGGTAACAGCATTCCACATGATCACATGAACAGCTGGCCACACGATCACAGAGTAGTCTCTGACAACACTGGCTCTTCAGCTTAGTAACGGAGATGATCACCACCCCCTATGGTCAGACACGACTTGACAACCTTGTCAACAAGGTATACCTTTACCTTTTAAGCTGGTAAAACAAGCACCCTTTTCCTTTACATTTTATCCAGTGTGGAAATATGGTTTAACTACTGTCACCATACTATAACAAAGATGGGCTTTCATTAGGTCCACTTGCCCGAGTAAATGTCTTCTTTCAGAGGATGTCTCCCTTTCTCCTGTCAGAGGATATGATGTCTTACCAATGCAGCATTAGCACATTTCATGCAATTTCCCACCAGTTTACTTGATAAATATTGCCAGAATGGGCATTTACCTCTAAACTCACCCATTCTAAATTCACCCATCTATGGTTAGATCCTACCCAATGTCCTGGTATGTACCACACATGAAGCTGCTCAATAAGCACAGCCTAGAGGTTCTGAAAGACAGCCAATTTATCTGTGACTCTGCATCACTCCTGTTTTTCTGTGGTTGAACTTCAAGTATCTTCTTCTAAAGCTGCATCTGCACTGCAGAAATAATGCAATTTGACACTGCTTTAATTGCCATGGTTCAATGCTATGGGATCCTGGGATCTGTAGTCTGTTGTTGCACCAGAGCCTCTCTAACATGGAAGATGAAATATCTAAGAAAATTATTTCTCCAGTGCAGATGAAACCTCAGTGCATAAAATATCTTTAGGCTTCTTGTTGCTCCAAAGTGGGTATCCCATGAGGCTTGATGCCATAGTTCCTTCAAGGCTTCATCCTATCCACAATGCTTCTCTGTCAGGAGAAGGAGCCCAATGTATGCCTTCACCTGCATATCAAGGGCTTCCGCACTACGACTTTTCTACAGTTCTCCTCCCAACCCCACATACCACGTTGTATATTCTGTAAGGAATAATTCAAAGGTTTCTAACACCGCTTCTTTGTCTGCATCTTTCTAGGTCCTGGGAGTTCCTGATGTCCCTGACTGCTCTAAAGTGGACTATCTGTGGGTGTCTCACTACCAGGTCCTTCTACCCCAGATTCTCATGACATAATTGTTTCTATTTGATCCCTCCTCAACAGGAGCAAGTGAGTGTACATTGGTTTTTGTGGGTTTGTTTTTTTGTTTTTGTTTTTGTTTTGTTTTTTGTTTTTTTGTTATTTGGAACTGACCTAAATGTTCAGAAGATTCCAGCCACAGATGCAGGTGAAACATCAGGAATAAATCCTTCTAGAACATGGCCTCATAGCCCCCCCCCAAAAAAAAATTGCACTTTGGAGGAAGATGAGGGGTTGCTTCTCATCACTATGCTTTTACCAGCAATTGCATCATGTTACAGTTGCAAAATGGGGCATGGAGCATATTTTGTTGCAGTGCAAAAAAGTACCCCATGGGAAAATGCAACAGATTTATTGGGACATTTTTGTCCTAGCTTATTTGTTGTTGTTGTTTTTAAAAAAACTGTTAAGTGGCAGGTGACTGAAATTCAGGGATATAGTTTAAAATTCTTGAGGTGACAAGGTCATAAAATACCTACCTTATGGGTCTGCGTTTGTGTGAATTCTGCAAGAAAACATGGTTCAAATGTCTCATTTGGCAGAAAAACGCTAGATTTGGGGAATCGTAATGCCCAAATTCTTCAATAGAAACAGGGATTCCTTCCCAGCACTTGGAAAACTTGCTATATTTGAACTGCAGCTGCCAAAATCCCACAGTCAGCATGAATACTGGCCTGACATTATTATTTTATCTGCCGCCCCTGCCCTCAACAATATTTTTATCTGACAAGCTAGGATGCGCTATCTTACCGCATAGGAATCTTCACTCTGAGGTAGCGATCTACGGCAATGGCCAACAGTGCCAGGATGGAGCTCTCGGTGAGGATGAGAACAGGACAGGCCACCATCAGGCAGCTGTAGAAATGTATCCGTGGTCCAATGTTGATTATGATGGCAAGAGGGATAACAAGGGCTCCCACTGCAACATCTGCAACTGCCAGAGAAACAATAAAGTAGAAGGTGGCATCTCGTAAAGCCTGGTTGACTTTGACAGCCCAGATCACCAGGATATTCCCAGGTATGGACACCAGAGCAATCAGCACCTCTATGGTGATGTAGGCAGCCTGGAAGCCAGAAATGTTCTGCGACATGATGGAGGAGCACTCACAGTCTTCAGGACCCTTCTGTTGTCTGAAATGATTAAAGGATTTATGGATTTAAAAGACAGAAGAAGCTGCTAATGTACTGAAACCCAATCATTTTCTCATATAGCCCCACACACCTATATTTAACAGGTCTTGCAAGATAACAGATTTTCATACATTCCATATTAGTCTTCACAAGTCTTGCAAACAGTGCCAATATACAGAAATTGAGTAAGCTACAATTTAAGGCCTGTGGTTATGAGAGACATCTAAGGAACACAAACAAGCAAGTAAGCAAAGTAATACATGGAAAAATGAACATACTTCTACAGAATCTACATAGGAAGATGTAATGTTATGGTGCATCTTAAACTTGATACAGTTTAGAGGTACATCATGTTATGTTTTAATCAGGCCCTCTTGGCCAAACCAGACTAATTATTTCCCAGTTCTAGCAAAACCTCTCTTGTTCATCCCATACCAATCCCTGAGCCCTTCCCCTGTATTGCCAGAACCAGTTTGCTGTTTCCTACTATATGGACGCCAGGCAGAACTTCATACTACATATGTATGTAATAAGCCAAAGGACATGCCACATTAAATTCATATCATGAGGCTGAGGCAGCTGCTACACTGAAGAATTAATGCAGTTTGACACTTCTTTAACTGACATGGCTCTGTCCTATGGAATCCTGGGATTTGTTACTTGTTGTGCCACCAGAACTCTCTGACAGAGAAGCTCAATATCTAACAAAGCTACAAATCCCAGAATTCCATAGCACATTGAGCCACTGCAATTAAAGTAGTGTCAAACTGCATTAATTCTGCAGTGTAGAGGCAACCTACCGGTATGTCTTAATTTATTTCTTTTGTGTCTTTTCTATAAGATAACTGGGTTAGGACAAGCTTCCAACCCCAAGAAGTTCCAAAACTGGGCAGCACTCATTGCGAACACCTTTCTAAATTTTCTATATCACCTTTTTCTCTCCATCATTTTGCAAGAGATTACTCTTAGAAGACAGCAAAGGGATTAATTGCAATTTCCCATTCAGCAACTTTTATCCAGAATTAGATCATGAACTGGCCACATGTGGTTGAGTTACAACAATTCCATGGAACAGTTACAAATAAATTCATTACAGAGTAAGCATCTCTTTGTTGTGAGAAAGGAAGCTTTATGGTCAGATCACTAAACATGGCTCCTTCAGAAACTTGTAAAAAGACAAGGAATTTTGTGGCAGATTAATAAAGAAATAGCACTTAGATACATTTGGGTAGATAACGCAACACAGAGATGCAAAGGGATCTTGCAGTACCTTTAAGATTAACTGAAAAATAGACGCTGGTAGCATGAACTTGAGCCTACTTCCTTAGATACAAAGATACGGATGTGTCTTTGAATTTTGGATACCCCCTCCAGCAAGGTGTTGTGCACAGCTGAGATCTTTCATTGAGAGTTTTGATCATCTTGAACTTCGCTCCACCTACATTCTCCCGTCCATCAGGATTCACCTTCCTCCTGCAGCCGCTCACCCTCAACATAGCCCCGTAGGGACTAAGGGAGGCTGAATGAGGCCAAAAAGCATCTGGATATGTTCCTATAGCTGGATGTGCAACAACAAAGGCATCCTATGGAGCTTCCTGGGGGTCCTCCAGACATCCTGGTGGGTGACATTGTTGATATTGTTGTATTTCCACCTATAGAGGAGTAGTCAAATACCCTGGCCATCACATGGCCATGTTGAGGGGACTCACTGTAGGAAGGTACCTCTCCAGGGGGCAGGATCATTGCATGAGGGAGGTAGTATATTACTCTCTGTGCAAGGACCATTGAAAAGCCTATGCCACTGTTACACCAGTGGAGATCAGTACGTAATAACCCTACTACTGATGTCCACCGGTGTTAACAGTGGCGTAGGCTTTTTAATGGTCCTGACACAGAGAGTAATTTATTACCTCCCTCATGCAATAATCCCAGCCCACAACTTTAGCTTAGGGTGTTTTATTGTTTTGCATTTTTGGCAGGGTTGAATGGAACTAAGGCATGCAGGGTTGTTTCACATTGCCTGCCACCCTCCTCAGACTTCTAGTTCCCTCTGGATTTAGCAGGAATCTTCACAATAGCAGGGAGCGGGGTGGATTTTATCAGGAACCACACATTCTGAACCACAGGTTGGTTCTGACCTATGTCTGTTGTAATGTAAATACTTAAATAGGAAGTTAGAATCCATTAGCTTTACAAAATACCTTCTCCTGGTAGAGATAATGGTTGGAATTATTTTGGATTCCCCCCCCCACACACACACACACCGATATGGCATAAAGAGCTGTCCAGTTCATCTGAGAATCAATGCAAATAATAAACAATGACTGAAAAGAAAAAATAAAAGAAAAACAAAAATACGAACAACAAAACAGCAACATATATATATATATATATATATATATAAGTGTCCATTATTTTTTTCTGCTGCAATTCAATGGAAGATATGAATATATAGAACAGTCTCTCTCTTGTCCTTTGTGGAGGTATAAGAGCAACAGCAAGGAACAAAAACATTTTCAAGACAAATGCAGATAAAACATTTTCAAGACAAATGGTTGATACCATCTTGTTTATCCTTGTCACTTTGCAAAATCTACTTACCCAAAGGCTGCATCTGCACTGCAGAAATAATCCAGTTTGACACCACATTAACTGCCATCAGTGCCATGGAATTCTGAGAACTGTAGTTTACTGAGACATTAAGCCTTCTCTGTCAGAGAGCTCTAATGCTACAACAAACTACAAATCCCAGCATTCTAAAGCACTGAGCCATGGCAGTTAAAGTGATGTCAAATTGGATTATTTCTGCAGTGCAGATGCAACCCTTGGGTAAGTAGATTTTGCAAAGTGACAAGGATGAACAAGATGGTATTGATCATCCTACAGGAATCACTTGAAAATCTCTGTATCTAATGCCCCAAACCTAGTACTACTGTGGAAGCACTCCCTGCTATCACTACCAAAGAATGTAGTATATGAACTGATGTAGCAAAAACTCTTCAAATTGGCCATGAAATTAGGCGAGATTTGTACATTGCAAAGGTGGAGGGTTAATATGGAATAGTCTTTTATTTCTCTGCGTTCTTTTCAGTGCTGACTTTGGCAACGGGGTTTTGTACAAACTTACCAGTGCAAGAGAGCAGTTGAGGCTGGTAAGCTTCACTACTCCACACTTGCACAGAAACAATATTTTGCATGGCTCAGCACCTACTACTTTGTTACTTGTCCATATATTGTTGGTTGTATTATGTACTGTCTCTAATCATAACAATATAGTTTGTTTTTTATATTTTATATTTTATATTCTTAGTGTATCATAATGTATCAGTTGCCATGTGGCTATGGTGGGGGCATAAACCCCATTGATTTCAGTGGGTCTGACATGTTTCCAAATATAACAAAAATGTGTTTATGCATCTATCTTTTTTATTTAAAAAAATCAAATAATTTAGACAACACAAAAGCAAATGATCTAGGAGTGCAGCTATCAAGGAGAATGAGGAATTTTCCCTACCCCATGAAGGTTTTTTTTTTCCAGTCCCAAAATTTCTATTGTTGCAAAGAGTGAGACACTGAAAATTGTTCACAACTAGAACTTTTCTATTTGCTGCGTTCTCAGTCCCTAGGTAACTTTGCCTGGACCTTTTCTTTGCATGCCAAACTATATTTCCAAATGCTCAACTGAAATTTTAAGTTACTGCAACCCTTGAAATTTAGATACTGAGGGAAATTTTATGGGAAGGGGCAGTATTCCTCATTTTGCCCCACTCCCATAGCTACAACCCTGGGACTCTCACAGTTGGGCTGTCTAAACCATTTTAAAAAATACACGAATAAACAAAGAAGCTCTTGTGACATTTGGAAGTACATCAGACCCACCAAAAGCAATGGGGCTTATTTCCATATTCTTGGAAATGAGCAAGAACAGCCAACGGATTGATAGGATCAGGGGCAGGGGGTTGTTCCCAGGTCAATGGGCAATGGTCCTGCTCCTGGTTTCAAGGTGCCATCCAAAGTGATGCGCCTACTTGGGGTTAAGCAACTTGGTTAGTTCTTTTAAAGTTCAGACTGAAACCCAGAGTGGAGTCATCACTCCACTGATATTGTAGCCATCAGCCATCCCTAAATAGCACCATTCAATAGAATGTATCATTTTGCAGGACACTTATACTGTGGAACAATTCACCCTTCTCCTATTTGATCCAGTTCACCCCTGCTCTCTAGTACAATGTCTACAACATTTGTTCACATTACTTTGGCACCTGACATACCTCGAAACAGTGCTTCTGAAATGTTCTGTTGTGAGCATTTTCTAAGAGAAATTTGGAGAAGTTTCCTAAGAGTGAGAACTGTTCTGACAGTGGAACAACCACCTTGAGAGTCCTCCTTCCTTCTCTGGAAGTATTTAAGCAAAGGCTGAAGACGATGCTGTAGTTTCACCCTGCATTGCAGAGCCTCCACTGAACAGAAGGTTGGACTACATGACCTCCAAGATCCCCTCCAAGTCTTGGATTCTATGGAATCAAATAGAGCCAAACTTTATTATCCCATCCAGGAACCTACTCATCTTTAGCCATGGGATTATTGGCCATCTATCTCTTTGGACTGAGAGTAGTTCTTCAGTGTCAGAGGTGCTTTTTTGTAACAGGAGGTATCAGTCAGGGATTGAATCTGGGACCTTCTGCATGCAAAGCACACACATACTATTGTGCTGAGGCTTCTTTATTCTGTGCGATAGGATTTTCCTCCACATCTTCCAGAAAACATGCCATAAGGGCATTATGGGGTATGCTTTTGCAAGTAATTTTTGAGGACCAGAGCTTAGGAATTTTTTTTTTCTTTTTGGTCTACATGATGATTGGAGGATTGTTGTACTCCAAAAAATAAAGTAACATTTCTAAGCTAAGTCTAAGACAATAATCCAATAGCCTGTTCACACATAATAGATACAACTGGCTGCCTCCTCTTTGCCACTTACTAATAAATTTCAGCATAACAGGGTGGCATATACTACCCAAATAAAATTTAAAAATAAAAGATGTACAGCATGGGGTTGGCATCACTTTCTGTGAATCATCACATCAGATGTTGTGTTCAATAGACATATTAGTACAGCCACATTTCATACATCAATCCCGGCAGCAATGAAAGCACAACCCAAGGGAATGCCCACAGTTCCCCAAGTGCAAAATATTGTGACACCTCTGAAATACAATTGCTGCCTTGAGAGATAACTGGCAAATTGTGCATAACAAATGGGCGGATTTATAGGGCAAACAATGCAGTGCCGAGTTGTTCTTGACCGGGGAATTTCTGCATATTTCTGATATTCCCTCGTGATCCGACTGGATGTTGCCTATTTTCATGCCACTCCGAGCCAGAAAACCTGAACACTGAAACCAGCTTTTCAGAGGGGGTGACTGATAATGTTGGACTAAGAGTGCAGATATGTTTTGGTGTGGCAGTCAAGGGATCCTTTGGGATAATGCAAATGTACTTGCCATTGCTGTTGCAGTGAGAAACTACCAGCAGCGTCCAGTGTCCACTTTAAGAGGCGTCCTCTTTTCCTTGTTGCAAGACATTTGCCCTCATTCTCACCTTCTCCGTTATGTCTTTACAAAGCTATCAGCAATGATACAAATCTATCAGCGTCACAGATGCATCATCCTTGTTTTTGAGAAATCACTATATGCGCCCAGCCTTAGACCTGAACAAAGCACACTGGACAAATAAAAGCAGCTCGCCTCTCTAGGAGACGGCCACGATTTCTACCTTCTTTCATGTTCCTTTTGCCATGTCCCTTTCCTGCTTTCCCTCCTTCTGATCCCTTCCAGTTTGGAAGGAGAGAGGATCCTGCTGCTTCCCAAAGGACTGGTCTGGTGCATAGTGCATTCTCTCTGCAGGCAAGAGAGGAAAAACCTGATGGACAATGCTGGATCTTGCCCTCCTCTGAAAGGCTGACCATTTGACCTCTTGAGCACCTCTCCAACACTCTTTCCTTCCTGGGGGCTATGTTCTCCAGCTGGGATGGCTGGCTTTCATGGGGCTACAGACAGGCACACCGGTCCAAAAAAAGGGGACAGCAAACCCCAGAACCCCCTTTTTCTTTTCCTCATACTTAGATCAGAGATCTCCCTAATAAAGCCTTGCCCTTGCTCACTCATCCCCTCCTCTGAGTGGCATTTCTTCCTTTCCTCTCCATCTCTCCACTCCCCCTGTCCCTTGATTCAAAACTGTCATCTGCACCGCAGAAGTAGTCCAGTCTGAGACCGCTTTAACTCTCCTGGCTCCATGCTGTGGAATTCTGGCCATGGTCGTTTGGAGGGGCACATGTCATGGACCCATGGCAGGGAAGTTACAAACTACAATTCCCAGATTACAATTCCCAGAATTCCACAGCATGGAGCCAGGGCAGGCAAACTACAAACTACAATTCCCAGATTACAATGCCCAGAACTCCACAGCATGGAGCCAGGGCAGGTAAACCACAAACTACAATTCCCAGATTACAATGCCCAGAACTCCATAGCATGGAGCCAGGGCAGGTAAACTACAAGCCACAATTCTCAGATTATCATTCCCAGATTCCATATCGTGGACCCAGATTACAATGCCCAGAATTCCACAGCATGGAGCCAGGGCGGTTAAAGCGGTCTCAGAGCGGGTTACCTTCTGCAGTGCGGGTTGCAGCCTGCCTCCCTTGCAGAGAAACCCTCCCAGGAAACGATCCCAAAGCTTGCAAGGAAAGGTGAGACTCACTTGCTCCTTCCTCCTCCTCCTCCTCCTCCCAGGGTCCAAGGTGGGCTAGACTTTCCCCCTCCTCCTCCTCCTCCTCCTCCTGCTCCCGGCGCAGCTTTGGCACCCAGGACCAGCCCTCTGGGGCAGCGAAGGGGCCATCCTGCTCCCAAGGACCGACGGGGGGGCCCCCTTAGGCCTGGGGGGCTTGGAGCATCCTCTCCTCCTCCTCCTCCTGCTGCTGCTGCTGCCTTTGAGGAAGGAAGGGCTGGAGGGAGCTTTGCAAGCGAAGGAGAAGGAGGCGTCTCTCTCTGCTGCTCCGTCCAGGAGGCTCTCTCTATCCTCTCTGAGAAGCCCTCTCTGCCCCCTCCTCCTCCTCCTCCTCCTCTCAGGAGCCAGGCAGGCAGGGCTTGACACAAGGAGTGTGTGTGTGTGTGTGAGTGTGTCCACTTATGTCCTTCGCAAGCCTCATGCAGAGGCACCCACCCCAAAGAGGAAAGCCTTCCCCCAGCTCTAGCTGCAGCCGCACTGCAGAGATAACCCGGTTTGACACCGCTTCCACTGCCCTGCCTCCATGGTGAGGAACTAATGGGAATGAATGGTCGGTTTGTTGGGGCACGGTTCCTTGTTGGCTGGATGGAGCCAGGGCAGGTAAAGGGCGACGGTTCCCAGGTTGCAGTTCCCAGAATTCCATAGCACGGAGCCAGGGCAAGGAAACGACAAGCTGCAGTTCTCATGGTTCCATGGCACGGAGGCATGGCAGGTAAACTACAAACTGCAATGCCCAGAATTCCATAGCATGGAGCCCTGGCAGGCAAACTACAAACAATTCCCAGAATTCCATAGCATGGAGCCATGGCAGGTAAACTACAAACTGCAGTTCTCATGATTCCATGGCATGGAGGTATGGCAGGTAAACTACAAATTACAATTGCCAGATTACAATCCTCAGAATTCCATAGGATGGAGCCATGGCAGGTAAACTACAAACTACAATTCTCAGGTTACAATTCCCAGAATCCCATAGCACAACAGACTACCGTTCCCAGAATTTCATAGCATGGAGCCATGGCAGTCAAAGTGGTGTCAAA
>CM034706.1:230408872-230419305 GCA_020142125.1 Phrynosoma platyrhinos
GATACAGGGAATCATGGTATTCATGATAGGAAAGATCTCAAATGACACCTTTAAAAAAATATGGTGATGATGCAAAATGAAGCTCATTAAAATGGGAAGACAGAACCCAAAGGAAATCAGCGGAAGAGCATCTTCTTATGTCATCATCCCACCAATTGCTTCCAATTTGCTGTCTGAATTTTAATAAAGGGCAAAATGGTAACTAGAAATGAAGTGTTCATTCGCATAAGCAGATGACAACAGTGAAGAATTTTTTTTTTTAAAGAAGATCCTGTCAGGATTAATCGTAAACATTTCATCAATATTAGAAGCATTCTGAAAATTGCTTACTCTCCCTGTATTTGTATTGGAAGTGGTGTGGTCCACAACTCATTGCACAATCTGTTCCTGTATAGAAGCTGCACGTAGGGAAAGCTATGCGTGGTACAGAATCCCAGTCCATTTTTATTCCTGTCACCATACCAGCAAAATACATGACTGTAAATGGATTAGGAGAATGAATGTGTCCAAGGATGTTCAAGTCTAAAGTGAAGTGAAGTGAAGTGAAGTGAAGCCAGCAATGAGGTGGTGCAGGAGTAGGCAACTGCTAGGATTTGGAGGTAGGGGCTGCACTGGTCCCTGATGATGCCAGGAAATTTCCAGTTTATGTCCAGATTTTATTAAAAGAAAAAAATTTACTGGACCTAAAGGTTGGGAGGGAAGGAATGCCGAGCATGGAAACATGGTAGCACCAGATGCCCAGTAGAAGACATGGGGAAACAATTCATTTCTCCCAAATTAGTGGGGTACTGAGCCAAACAACACCAGCCTTGGAGCCTGACACATCTGGTGGATTGCTCTTGCATTGCCCATTCATACTGCAGAATTAAAGCATTATTATTCCACTTTAACTGGCTTGGTTCCACCAAATCCAGTAACATCCAAACCATGATACCTTTATTGAGCCAGCCAAAATGCACACTTACATGTCACAAGCTTTCAAAGTCACACTGGCTTTTTTCATCAGGCAAACAGGAGGAAAAAAATTGAAGACATTAGTCTTAGGCCTGTGTTTTCTGTTTCTGATATCAGTTCAGGTATTAAGGGAGGGCTATTTCAGCAGGCTGGCTCATCCCCCTTTGCCCATGAGGTCACTGAAAAATTTTGCAAGCCAAGGAAATTTAATGTCCATTTGCAATCCAAAGGAGACATCTTAATGAAGAAGCCAGTGTGATTTCGAAAGCTTGCAACACATAGCTTGTGCATTTTGGTTGGTCCAATAAAGGTATCATTGTTTGGATGTTATTGGATTTGCTCTATGGCCAACACAGCTACCCCTAGATGTTTTTTGGTTCCATCAAGGAATCTTGAGACTGGCAGTTTAGAGAAGAGCCTTTAAAATTCTCAGCCATAGAGCTTCAGTGTCTCATCAAACTACGAACCACAGGATTCCATAGGATGGAAACATTGCAGTTAAAGCAGAATAATAGTGCTATAATTCTGTAATGTGAATGGGCCTCTGGTGTTATGGGATGACGGTTTTCAGAGTTAAAGTGCCATGATGATGGCATATGAAGGGCTTTATTCTTCCATACAAACCTGCCCATAGCTGGAGATCTTCAGCCAAGTCCCTTCTCTCCTGACAGGTAAATCTAGAGGGAACACAAGAGAAGGCCTCCTTGGTGTCAGCTCCCATGCTCTAGAACTTGAATCCTAGGGGTTATTCACACTGAAAATAATCCAGGATGGGTTAAATCTCCATTGTTCCTATGCATCCCGAATGAACAGTTTGGGGTTGTGTGTGCCAAAAATCCACTTCATCTGGGATAATCGATATTGGGTTTTCCCCTCAAGTTTTTTAAAAAAAGATCCACATTGTTGGTAGTGTGAATAACTGGTGTGAATGGGTTCGGGATAAAATACTGCATACCCAAAAAAGGGGTTCCAAATGCATTCGCACTGTCAACTCCATGTTTATTGAAATGCTTGCATGGGTGACCAATGGAACTTGCAGAGATGCACATCAATGTAGTTCTATGGTGTGAATTAAAAAACCAGAATATGTAAGTGAGATTATCTGCATTATCATGCTAAAAAAAAAAGATGTCTGAATGACCCCCTAGAGAGACTGGACTGGTGCCCTCCACAGTGTCCCTCTAGAGCAGGGGTCGGCAACCTATGGCCCGGGGGCCAGGCCGGTCCTGCCGCCACCGCCGTTGACCCCCACTGACCCCTACCATTGATTCAATTGTTCTATTCTAGTTGGGACTAACAGTAAGATTCAGGCCATAACATCACACAAATCCACACAACATTTTCATAAGGACATTAGAACACTCTGCTAAAGGTTTGGGGAGTTCTTTCCTGGTTGGAAAGATCAGTAGTCAGAAAATAATGATGATGATAAATGGGTGGATGTTGAAAAATTAGAGAATCTGGTGGAACTCAGATTAGCACCTGGAACAAATGATACACATTATTTTATTAACATGTATGCCTTACATAAAGGAGCATTCAGTACAGTTATAATAGAGACGGGGGGGGGGGGGGGGAACTGTTTTCATATTATTGCACAAGTGTAACCACAAATTGATGATTAGTTCTCTTTTCCCTCCTTCACTTCAGAATGTAAAAGACCACAGCAGGAATAAAATCATTTCAGGGTTTCTGTATTCAGTGTCTCTACCTTACTTCAGTCCATTTCTTTTTGATAGATCTTTCTACATTCAGCTTCAAGCTGGTGCTGGTGCTCTTACATTCTCTGTCTGATTTGTACAATGAAAAATGTCTTTCCCACACTCCACAGAGTGCCAAGTTTTTGTTTGCCCTTTGAGGAGATGTATCTGATGGATTGATTTTTCTGCTCTGGGGATAAACCACACTTCATGATAAGAAGGATCCATTTATACCTCATCCTTGTCTTTCTAGAGCTTTGTTAGTCCATGTCCAGCCACTACAATCAGAAATAAAAATAGTAACTTCTTGAGGATGAATGAGAAATTCATTCATTGGGCATACTTACCAAATTCATATTTTCTGTACCTAAACATGAACCATGAACATATTTAGATGATGAAATCTGATTCATGAAATTTGGTGGGGAAAGGGCTTGAAAAAGTACATCTTTGGAAAAACTACTGTTAAAAAGGGGGAAAAGGTTTCAACCAAGGATTAAAAAAACAACAACCCCCCATCACAGTTAGATAAACAAACTCAGAACATTAAAAACAAGATGTAATCAATTGTAGTAATGAAAAGAAATGATACAATACAAAAAAAACCCCTCAGTTATACACAATATCAAAGACACACAGTATACGTCAAGAAGATAAATATACATAAAATATTTGTTGTTTTGTGCCTTCAAGGCGTTTCCACTTTATGGCAATCCTAAGGCAAACTTATCATGGGCTGGGTATGTGTAATTTGCCCAAAGTCACCCAGTGGGTTTCCATGGCCAAGTGGGGAATTCTGATCTCCAGAGCTATAGTCCAGTGCTCAAACCACTACACCATGCTGGCTCCTCCATAAAATATAAGCTATCCCAAAACAATCAGCATGCATAGAACATTAGCAAAATGTATATAATGCCACATAAAATGTCAGATCAAAATGGATAAAGAAACACATAGAACTCTATACCTTCAAAAGGGTATTTTTTTAAAAAAAAAGACACATAAAATGCATATATTTTGAAAAGCATGCACAAAACCCCATAGATATATATTTTATTTATGTGTCTAGGGGCTCTGGACTTGTGGAAAGAGATCTCTGAAGAAAGAAAACAAATGAAGAAAATTCTGCCTGGTGAGGAGGAAAATGCAAAAACAAAGGAACAGCTAAGAGCTGACTTTTGAGTTTAAAAGTTTGTTTTGAGTTGATTAAAGACCAGTACCTCGGTGGGGAATAGACAGGCTGCAGCTATTAACAAATATTTTTGTATAGAAATCCTTTCAAGGACACATGAGCTTAGACCATAAGCTGCTGGGGAGAGGAAAATTGGCTAAAATTGTCTGGAGTTCACCTAATATGAGGCAATTCTCTTGTTCCCTTCAGCTCCCCACTCCATCCAACTTTCTGGGGATGTTTGGGGTTGGGGGAACAGGACAGAAGAATTTGGAAAGAGGGGAGGGGAAATTTCCCTTCTATGAATGTTCCTACATGAACAAAGATTTCAATTTGTACACACTTATGCGGGAACAAGTCCCATTATGGAACTTTTAGTTACAAATAGATATGGGTAGAATTGCATCATTAGGTTCCAAGCCATTGTTTTAAAAGTCAGTTCTTAAAAATATAGACATCCCAGAAAAGCAACCTTATAATGCCAATGCTGTGTATTGCGGGAATTAGGTCACTGGTGAGGAAAGATATGGTAGCATATGCCAGGAAAACATCTCTAAGATAAATGGATTGGGTTCTTTTGCAAATCTTTGCAAAGACTGACTATTGATTTTGCAGAAAAACAAAGCAGTGCATTCAACCATGACAGGTACAACGAACATGAGAGTTTTCACATGACTATTGCCTGAATAAAAACACAAGTGTTGTAAACTGGAACATTATATATAGGCTTTCACAGCTGGCACCCATGGGTTTTTGTGGGCTTTTCAGGCTGCGAAGCCATATTCTAGAAAAAATTCTTCCTGATGTTTTGCCTGCATCTGTGGCTGGCATCTTCAGAAAATGATGGCATGGAAGTGAGTGGAGTGTGTGTTTGACCCTTGATTGAGAGGATGTAATTTGCATGTTAATCAGTGTATTGTTCTGTTGTTGAATGGCAAGGCTTCAGGGTGGAAAGATATATGAGAAGGATTAGTGGCTATTTAATTAGTGGTCCATTGTCTGCTGGGAAAAGTCCACAAACACCTGGACAACTTCAACAGGAAAGAAGAAACTCTGAAAATAAACAAAGCTTGTCTACCAGTCCTGAAAAACACCAAAATCAAGACTCAACACATGCAAATGAACTTCACACAGGGGCAAGGGTTTCCCCAGCAGACAATGGACCACTAATTAAATAGATACTAATCCTTCTCGCATATCCTCCCACCCTGAGGCCTTGCCATTCAACAACAGAACAATACACAGATTAATATGCAAATCGCATCCCCTCAACCAAGGGTATATATACCCCACACACCTCCATGCCACCATTCTCTGAAGATGCCAGCCACAGATGCAGGTGAAACGTCAGGAATAAATTCTTCTAGAACACGGCCTCATAGCCTGAAAAGCACACAAAAACCCACAGTACCCAGCTTGTTGGGGGCAATTAGCTTACACATTGTAAACCGCTTAAGAACTGCTTAAGTGCACTGATAAGTAGTATATAAATGTATTTGCTATTGCTATTCCTCAGCCTATCAGTTTAGTGATCTCTCTCTCCCTGTAATTATACCTTTATTGGGCCAACCAAAATGCACAATTCATTCACAATTCAAGCTTTCAAAGTCATGCTGGCTTCTTCATCAGACAAACAGGAGAAAAAAATGAAGATGTTAGTCATAGGCCTGCATTTTCTATTTCTGGTATTAGTTCAGATGGTAGGGAGGGTTATCTGCAGGCTGGCACCTCCCCTTTTTTGGCCACGCAGTCACTGGGAGATTTTCAAAGTCAAGGAAATTTAATGTTCATTTGCAACTCAGAAAAGATGGTTTATTGGAATCTGGCATGTCTCATTCCTTTTTGAAGCCCCAGGCTCTTATGTAGGTAGCGGACACTGAATTTCTCAAGAAGTCTTCATGTTTTGCATCAGGAAAATTTTAGGTGGTGTAGAGGTAAAGTATGCCAATCAATCCCAAAATTAGAAAAAAAAATGCTTTACCTTTGTTGGAGGCAGAGGCCTCAGATAGTGAGGTCCCAGTGTGCTGGTGCTCTCTTTAGGTTTCCCCTATGACAGCTAAAATATAGTGGCCAACACGGCTACCCCAGATGTTACTCTCTCTCTATGTTATACAGAGGTAAAATAGCAACTGTATGTAATTAGGCACTATATTAATAAAATACTGATGCATCCATCAATAGCATCAATCCATCCATCAATCCATCAATAGCAATAGCATCCATCATTATATTAATTATATATTATGTTGTTGTTGTTGTTGTTGTTGTTGTTGTTGTCTGCCTTCAAGTCGTTTCAGACTTATGGTGACCCTAAGGCAAACCTATCCTGGGGTTTTCTTGGCAAGTTTCTTCACAGAGGGGGTTTGCCAGTGCCTTCCCCTGAGGCTGAGAGAGTGCAGCATGCCCAAGGTCACCCAATGGGTTTACATGACTGAGCTGGGCTTCGAATCTTGGTCTCCAGAGTTCTAGTCCAACATTTAAACCACTATACCACATTGGCTCTATATTACGTACATTACATAATTCCTTTCGGTCCTCCCTTAGAAGTTGGTATCCCATCCGTCACAATACCACCCTTTTAAAAGATAGCATTGTGTGAGGAACGCCAGCATTAAAAAGTGAATGCCAGCTGGTGAGTACAAGAAATAGTTGAGAATATCACAATGTAAAAATGAGAGATCATTTAGCACAGTAGGACATTCCCTGTACACCATCTTTTTAACTGTCATTCATAGGACATAGGGAATACTTCAGGGGCAACTAAAAAGCCTGCCTGCCATGTGGAATGCTGAACTGATTGACCAGAAAAAGGGATCTTGTGGCAGATACAACTCTATAAAAACATCCACCTACAACATGGCATCTTTCAAAGAGATAAATCAGGAAACAGAAAAGAATTCCAAATATCACATTGCATTTACACACCTTTCTTAGAATATACTGTAATTGAATCTGTACATCTGGTCACCACATCGCAAAGGACTTACAGACTGGAAAATTCTCAATAAGTGGCAATCAAAATGATGGGCTGAAGCAGCTTCTTTTAGGAAGAAAGGCTACCATGTCTGAGGCTACTTTGTGGTGGTGTGCATAGAGAGGAAAAGTAATTTCTAAACCTAGTTTGGTAGCAGAGTTCCTTCAGAATGATAAATTACTTGATTCAGATTCAAAGTGGAGTCGTATTTTGGCTCATTTTCTGAAGATTACAGTCTTTCCCTTTGACTGTAATGATGAGTCAACAAACGATTATGAAAGCTTATTATCTGATGAAACTGGATGAAATTTGCAAGCAACAAATCCCTTTTTGAAGGAATAAAGACTGGAAGTTCTTTGGACAAATAAGTACATGGTTTTTATGCAAGGAGGTTTTAAAATAATCAGGTTTGGGTGTTGTTTTTTTTAAGGGAGGTACTTTTATATTCTTATAAATGAATTTGATTGAGATTTCATTGGTCCAGCTCTTGCACTTTTGTCTCCTTCTAAATGTAGAGAGTGACATTCTGGTGCACTCCCCTTCCTGGATTTTGAAGACGTTCATGGGGTTACTGAGAATGCCAGTGTTAGAGGCACCCTCCTTCAAAGGTCTCTTTCACCTTTATAGCACTTTAATCTCACATGATTACCATATCTACAGAAGACACTAGTTTCATGGCAGAGAATTCTAAATACCCTGTAGAATAGCAATCCCAGGATTGCATACAAAGAAGCCTTGTCAGTTAAAGTGGCATCAAAGTGCTATAATTATATACAGTAGTCCACCCTTATCTGCATTTTTCACTATCTACGGTTTCAGTTACCTGCAGTCAGCCAGAGTCCAAAAATATAATGTAGTCCCTCCTTATCTGCAGTTTTGCTGTCCATGGTTTCAGTTGCCTGCCATCAATCACGGTCCAAAAACTCCATATAGGGTTTGGTATTATCCATGGTTCCAGGCATCCAGTGGAGGTCTTGGAATGTATCCACAGTGTATAAGGGGAAACTACTGTAGTACGATAAAGACTTGAGTGAGGTTTTTTATCTGATTTTATTACTCCAATTCCTTGCTCTAATGTTTGTCTATTGTTGTTTTTATTGTTGTGTTTTAATTCCTTTACTAGTTTAATTCTGTTTTAAGGGTATGGGAGGGTGGGATTATGAGATGAGAGATGTTTTAACCTGTCAGTTTTAATATGTTGTAACCCGCCCCGATTGTTCTGCAGAGGGGCGGGCTATAAATAAATTATTATTATTATTATTATTATTATTATTATTATTATTATTATTATTATTATTATTATTATTATTATTATTATATCTTCTTGTAGTAGAAATGTTGGCCCAGATCTCCCAACCTATTTCCCTCTCAATTCCCAGGTAGTTTTGAAGTTCCTATTATGCACTTCAGTAATTTATTTCCAAGACCTTCTTATAATCCCCATGGAGGAAGCTAACATATATCAAACAGTGCTAGCAGGGACAGACTCCTGGAGAAAAGATGAGGAGGTCTTCTGATGGCGAGACAAAAAAAGACTAATATGCAAAAGAATATCCTACAGTTAGGAATAAATGAACTAGTGAATTGCAGGTTCTCTCACTTTCTGTTCTCCCCTCTCCTCACATACTTTTAACTTCAATCTGACCTAAACATCGGGAATCATTAATTTTAAAAATGTAGAAAAATTGTACACATTTTATCTATGTCTTTCCTTATGGAATTTTGCCTCAAGGAATTGCAAGGAATTTCCCTAACATAATGCATTTTAAACATTATTTGGCCTATATAATATATTTTATATGGTTTTCATCCTTACTGTGGGCACTTTTTTAAAAGAGAGAGAGATTGCATAATAGTTCAAAAGAGAAAACTTCTTAGGAAAATACTTGGGAACAATCTGCTGTCATACCGTTCGTGAAATGTGCAGATATATATCCAACTTACACATGGGTATAACTTTTTATGGTAGTTGAGGAGGGACTCACAGAACTCACCTGTCTCCTGTCATGATCCCCCCCCCCCAAAAAAAAACAAGGCTTTGGAAGGGTTGGGAGCAGCATCTGACTGTTTTCCTATAGCTGGGTGCACAATGACATCATGTTCCAGGACTTTTTGGACTGCCAGAGAACCAAGGTGATCAGACATCCTCCTTTTCCAGGACATGTCCTATATTTCAGCCTTCTGTCCTGGAGGAATTCCCAAATGTCCTCCATTTTGAGCAGGACTAAGAAGTGTGATTTTACATTTCAGTGAGTGTTTTGAGCTTTTATTTGGTCATATCCTACATTTTTCTTGAATGTCCCACATTTTGTGGTGCCTTGTCCTGCTTTATGGTTATGACATCTGGTCACCCTGCAGAGGACCACTGACAGTTCCTGGCGGATGAAGCCCTTAGTATACATCCAGTTATAGGAACATGGCCAGATGCTGCAAAGCTGTCTCCTTCCCTCTCTTGACCAGTAAATGTCCATTGTGGGTCAAGAAGCAAGCAGGTGTCTTCACTGGATGGGGATGGGGTATCGATCTGAGATCCATCTAGAAATGAATGCAGTGGTTACTAAAAGCCAGCATGGGTTGTTCAAAATGAAGTCATGCCAGATAATCTTATCTCTCTTTTTATATTTAGAGTTACAAGCTTGGTGGACTGGAGAATCTTGCAAATGTATCATCACTTGATTTAAGTAAGGCTTTAAGAAAGGTTTCTCATGATAATTTTGTAGACAAAGCGAAAAAATGTGACAAGACGATACTATTTTAAGGTAGTTCTGTATCTGTTTGGTGCTTACCAATGGCTCATCATCATCTTGACAGCAGCGACAAATGGGTTGTTGGAGTGTTCAGTCCAGGGCCCTGTGTTGTATAACATCTTTATAAATGAGGAAAGGAATAAAGGAGATGCTCATCAAATTTGCAGGAGTCCCCAAACTGAAATGGGAAGTCAGTGCAACAGAATCAGGATTCAAGATGAATTCAACAAACTGAGGAACTGGGCTGAAATTAACAAAATGAATTTCAGCTGAGGAAAATACAAGGTTCTACCTTTAGGCAGGATAAATCAAATGTACAAATATGAGAGATACCTGACTTGATAGCAGTACCTGTGAAAATGATCTAGGAATCTTTTACACCAAAAGGTAAACATGAGTGGACATTGTGATATGGTGGCAACAAAGTTAATCCAATTCTAGGCTGAATTGGCAAAAATATAGTGTCCAGATCAAGGACAATAATAATATCAATTTGTTCTGCTTAGGCTAAATGTCACCTGGAGTGCTGTGCCCAGTTCTCAAGGCTGTTGCATAACTTCAACTCATTTCTGGCTTATGGTGACCCTATCATAGGGTTTTCTTGGCAAAATTTGTTCGGAGGAAGTTTGTCATTGCCTTTACCAAAGGCTGAGAGCATATGATCTTCCAAAGGTCACCCAATGAGTTTCATGGCCAAGCAGGGAATCCAACCCTGGTCTCTAGAGTGATCATCCAACACTCAAAGCATTACACCATTACTATAGGCTCATTACTATAGGCTAAAAAAGATTTTGACAAGCTGCAACATGTCCAAGAGATGGAAACAAGCCCTGTGAGGAACAGTTGAGGGAGCTGAGTATGTTTCACCTGGAGAAGATAAGATTGGG
>CM034706.1:230419405-230453369 GCA_020142125.1 Phrynosoma platyrhinos
GCAACCCGGCCCCCGGCTCAAAAAGGTTGCCTACCCCTGCCTTAGAAGGTGGTAGACACTCCTTTGTTGGAGATTTTTAAATATAGAATAGATGCCTACTTATCAGGGATACTTGGATTCCTTCATTAGAAGAGGTTAGATTATATTTTGGGTCCCTTTGAATTCTACAATTTTAGCATCTGAAATTCAGAGAACTGCAAATTTCACTAGACAACCATTTCAAGTATTGGCTTATTTGTTCAAAAGTAGGTAAGTTCTTATTATAATGTAAACTCAGGACATTTCTCCCCATCCCTACCTGCAATCAGGAACATTCATGGAGAGAGGCAATGTGAATTGCCTGTTTGGCCCCAGTTTTCTTGCTGCAGATCCCAAACTGTTTCCATTTTGTGTTCTGCCTGCTCAGAGTTGTTGACATTGTGTGCCTTCAAAACTGACAGATTCTCTCTGGCTTTATTCCCAACAGCTCAGACTGATGCAGTGTGCCATCAGTGGTTGTTTCTTCAGATGGAAGTGGTTATGCAGCACAAGAAAGAGGGCGTTCAGATTTGCAGGCAATTCTCAAGACAAACCCCATTCATCACAGGTAACATTTCTGAGAAGCAGGACACGGATATATTGTTTCTTTTTCATCCTTTAAAGTTCATGAGAATGGAAGTAAATTTTTCAGCAATTCACAGTAAATCATAGCAAATGGATTTGTGCCAAGTTAGATAAAAAGGTGTTATGCCAAAGGCTGTTTGTGGGATATAAGCTCATTCACACCAGAGCAAGGAAAGTTTACCTTTTTAACTCCAACTTCCAGAGTCACTCAGCTGTTGGATACTGAGAGCTGTAGTCCAAAACTGTAACTTTTTGAAACTGTGACTCATACAAATTGCAAATGGACCATAAGGGGGAAAGTTCTGTGACTCAAGCTCCAGAAGGAATGACTGGTATGAAGGCAATTGATACTAGCAGAGAAGAAAGCTTTCTGCAAGTATTATGCAAAATTCTCCAGGTATGCATGCAGAAATATTTATGCTTCTTTCTGGAAATGTCCTTTGATTGAACCATTTTAATTCAGTATCTCAGAGTATTGAAATACTTAATTAAAAACGTGAACTAGGCTGTTGGAATAAATACTTAGTTGGATGCTGTTTATCATTTGGGGAAAAATAATTGCAATAATTGTTGTGAAATCTACATGTTGATGAACAAAAACAAGATACAACAAGGAAGGCACATGAATGGGTCTTTGAGCCAAAGGTATCCCATTGCAGCAGAGCTATTATGAATTCAGAAATAATTCATTGCCTTGAATACTGATTATGGTTGTTGCCATTCCATGAGAAAATTCCATGAAGGATTCACAATGATGCTTTCTTAATTCTCAGTAGAACAGCAGCAGTTATCTACATTCTTTCTGTTGTATTTCTTGTTTCACCTCATACTCTTCTCCCCAGTGTGGAAGACAAGCAGCCCAGAAATTCATACTGGGGGAAAGATACATTCACACAACTGAGGCTGCATCATAGGCACTAAAATGTTGCAAAGGGATATGAAAAGACAGAGAATGCCAGGATATTTCACAGATACCTGAGCTGCAAATATTAAACAGTTGTAAGTACTGATTCTGTTTAATTTCTGCCTGCTGGGGGAAAAGATGGCAATTCTATTTCAACTGAATAAATCCTTCATAGACTTGGTCTACTTCCTCAGATGCAAGGAAGCAGACCAAGTCTATGAAAGCTCATGCTTCTTCTGCAGAGTTATTCTCAAAGGTGCTACAAGATCCCTTCGCAATGAACACAGTATAATAGTCTTTGAATTCTGCATAAATCCTGACATCATTCAGTCAAATATCTGCAGCTAGAAATAAAATCAAAAGGTTAAGATTACCCTGTTAGCAGCTGGGAATCATCTGTACTATGATGTTATTGTGCAAAGGATGATCAAGACCTTTAAACTAGCAAATTGATTTAAATTGTTTATTGTTTTATTGTACACTATCCTGAAATCCTACTATAATGGATGGACTATAGACAGTGTAATAAAATAAGTTAAAGAAATATTCTAGTACTGTTAGTTATAGCAGAAACACCTGGCAAATTAGTTCAAAACAGGTGAGTTTCTAATGCATCAGAAACTGCAGGGCCTCACTCTGAAAGCTGTCTTTGGCACAATCAGTATCCTTGGCATTGCCCTTTCCATAATCAGAAAGGTTCTCTTGTTTGATTTGCCTGCAGCAAAACAATCCTTTCTTCTCTCCCCATCCCCCCCAAAATCCTTGAAAAGTGACCTCCAAACCCCTGATTGAGATTAATTTATTCAATAGGAAAGATATTCCTGCAGAAGTCAGCATTTCAATTTATAAAGAAGCATCCTTCTGATATTAATTCACTGAAATGTCTCCACTAAAAGAGTCTTTTCTTAATCTCATTTATCACTGGAAAGAGTTCATATTATTCATTTTTTCCACCTGGGAATAATTCCAAGAGTAATCCCTAATACCATTTATAACAAATTTAATGTTTGGTGCTGGACAGAAGCAGGCCAAAATTTTCCATCAATAGCATCGGCATGCTGCAGTTTATAGAACAAATAAAATCAATTCCCTCGGCAAAAAAACCTCAGGGCATATGCTTCAACCCCTTTCCTGTGTATGTGTAAAGATAGGGAAATAAGGCAAAAAGCAACATTGTCAGCTGGTGACCTGGAGTTCAGTTGCAATAAGTGATCTGAAAGATCTCCAGATGTAAACCTGAAAAGGGACAGGGTTCCCTGGGGGGAAAGTGGTATGGGTGAAAGAAAGAAAAACATCACTAGAGCTTTTCTCCAGCAGCTCATGGGTTTGTGGACAGTCAGGAAAGATGTATAGAGGCACCAAAAAAGAACTTTTCCATGTAAGGAACTTTCAGTTCAAAATAATCTGGTATGATTCAGGGCATAAAGCATAAGAAAGAATCAATGTGGCATGGTAGGCAAAGTGTTGGACTGGGATTGACAAGCTTTGGGTTGAATTCCCCATTCAAAAAGCCGTTTTTGGGAAACTAATTCTGCAGTTACCGTAAGTGTACTTAATGGACATAGGGCTTTACCTCTGAGGAAACATGACAACACTTCTAAGCAAACTCAACATAATGCCAAGAGGCCTTGTATCTATGTAAACCATGGAAGGACTCAGCTATTCATTAATTGTGGATTCTGTAGGGTTCAAGAAGGATAAAAATATGGAAGAGAATTTGGTGTGTTCTCCACCCCCCCCCCCAAAAAAAGAGGACTCTCTTACATCCAATCCTTCTTTAAAGAACTTAGAAGGAAGGCTACACTTTCTGGGACATATGTTGAAATTCTTTCAAAGTGCTCTCCATTCAGAACTTTCAAGGCCAGAATAACCCCTGAGACAATTTAACCTAATCTATTTGACAAACATAGCCTGCTAGACAGGTACAGTAAGATCACTGGTGGGCAGTTAGACTTGCATGTCCTCTTTCAGATGTTGCATTTTTCTGGCCACAGGGATGCACAGTGGCAACATTTTAAGTTGACATTTCTCTGGAGAATGGTGAGATTTTCTGGGACAATTAGGAGTGTGTTGGGGTAAACTCTCATACCATTCAATGCACGCTTCATGGTACACCCCAAAAGAATGATATATTGGCTGGTAGGATTCTTCTGGGAGACGTGAGAAGTAACAGCTACGTGATGGAAGATGACCTGTTTTTCCCTGGAGACTCTTCAAAGGCAGTTTTGTTTCACTGTGCTTGAATGGAGTTGGCAAGGTCTTTCAAGTTTAGAGAAGAAAGAGTGGGTTTCATATTTTACAGAGGGAACCGGGGTAAGCTAAAAGGGGAAATATAGGCATGATGCTGCCCTCCGGAGTTCCTGCTTCTCTGACAAAGAACAGTATACTCAGGATTGATGCTTCAGAGTGTCATGTGAATAAAATGTTTTAGCTTTCTTTCTTCTCTCCACATTCTGATAAATGTGTCTGAGTAAGTTAGGTCTTGGCCTCAGCTGGCTGCACCACTATTGCACACCTGTTCTTTTACAGCCCAGGGACAAATGGCTCATTGCACAAATAGACATAATGAAAACCATTCATGTTGCCATAGAAACTTTACTTTGGTCCTCCTATGTCCTCTTCTTCTTCTTCTTCTTCTTTTTTTTTGAAAATGTTATTAAACATTTAAAAACAAACACATTTAAAATATCTTGTTCATACAATCATCATTCTACATAATCACCCATATCAACAAACGTGTCTCTATACACTTTTGTTTATCCTTCCATATATTTAGCAGTGATAACACTCAACTATTCTTCCCCTCCTTAAACCTTTCACTTGAACCATCCTTCCTTCTTTCTACATCCCTTTAACTTAACCTTCCTTAACTTTCTTATTCCTCTTCTCTTCTTTTCCTATTCTTTCCTTTCCTGTTTTTTTCCTTTCTTAATACATTCTTGTTTTGTTTACTTTCTTAATCTTTCCTAACATCAAATTCCCTTCACTCACCATCAGTTCACCTACTCTTACCTTCCATCACATTCTTTCTTCCTCTTCAATCATTCCTTACTTCCTTTCCCTCATCTGCCAATTTATCTTTGTCTCTATTATTGACTTTCTAATGTTGATATGTTGGTGTACACCACATCCGCTTAAGTTACTATAATCTCAATTTTGATTCCTGTTTGGCTCATTTATATAATTTATTATAATTTATTATCTTATTTAGTTTAATTTTTTACAGTCATAACCAATGTCCTCTTCTGATAAAACAGAAAGTTTGCTTGACTATTCAGTCACAGCACATGATTCACTTCAAAACATACCTCCCAAATTTCAGGACATAACTTCCTAAATTTTACTAATCTAATGCTTGAGAGCCAACATAATGGTGTGGTTTGAGTATTGGACTAGGACTCCCAGAATCCCAGAGTCAGTCATGGAAACCCGTTAGGTAGCTTAGGGCAAGTAACACTCTCTCAGAACTAGGGAAAGGCATTGATAAGGCTACTCAATAAATCTTGCCAAGATAGCCCTTAGGGTTGACAAATCAGAAACAACTTGAAAACATGCAACAGCAGCTTTAAGGCTTACAAAAGCCAAGGTCGCCACATTGGCCATAAGAAAAAGCTCATGGATGATACCTTTGTTAGGCTGCCCAGATTGGCACCAAAATGTTTATGTGCTCCTGAGATCTGCAGATGTTTTCATTGAGCAAGCAACAAAAGGCAAGGGTGAAGAGGTCAGATGGTGGAAAGTGATTTGACTTTTAAGTCCTGGCATCTCCATAATGTTCTGACGCATGAGATCAGAGAAGGGTTTCTGCACATGTTCAAATGAGGTTCTATGATAGCTTTAGTTTCATCTGAAGTAAACCCTAGGCATACAGGGAGGAATGGAGGCAGGATTTTTTGTTTGTTTGTTTGTGGAAACACTACATCTTGTGTGCTCAAATTGTGTTCAACACAAGTAGAACTGATTTCTGAATAAACATGCAGAAGATAAGGCTCCACAACAGTAATGCTCAAACCACAGTTCGGTTTTATGAAGAAGGACTCAGATTGGAGACAAAATATACTCACCATAAGTTAAATATGGATAGTGTCTTAGAATTTTGCCTTGAGAGCTTTGCTGAACTGCCAAAGTACATCTTCAGATTTCACTTTGAGATCAATCCATTTCAACAGACGGGGGATTCTGACTTTAAAAGAAGGTAGGCTCTCAGAGATAATATGAAGCTATCATCTCTGCTGGCTTCTATGTCAGCAGAGCAATGAATCTACTCTGGGTTCTAGTCTGAACTTCAGCTAATCAATCAAAGATGCTGAACATATCCCTCAAGTAAATGTAAGGCCTTGGATAGTTCCTACACAGTTTAGACAAAAGTCCAGAGTGGATTCACTGCAGAGACATGGGGTGGCTTAACATTATCTGCCACTTGTTAGTCTACCGTATTTCAGACTAGCACAACATATCACAAGCACAAAAAGTCAATACCTCAAGAACACAGTCACATCCATAAACTACATATTAAGTCACAGACCACACATCAGATATACATGAAACATATAATCAAGGCAATCATTTGTAAAATTTTCTAATCCATTCATTTAGAAAAATGTACCCTTCTTACAGATGGAGTACAATGGTGATATTTAATTTTCTAAGTATTTGATGGTTTGGTTAACCTAAGACCACCCTCCATAAGTTTATAATAGCTAGGTAGGCAGGACATATCTACCTAATAACTAGATATCATGGGCCAACAATAAATGTAATAGGTGCTCCTTTATCTTAAAAAGGGGAAAAAAGAAGAAGAGGGGAAAGATGTGGGGTTATCCCACATTTAGAAAGATTACCCTTTCTCTCTGGGAACCTGATCCTAAATACACATAGCTCTCTGTTTTCTAAGAGCTTCAAATCAGCTGAATTAATATTTAGGAAACTTTATAAATTAAATAGGGCAACTAGGAAATTTTGTCCTACTATAAAGAGTAGAGTGACGCAGAGGATCAAGAGAGACGTGAATGGAAACTTTTCTATTTTAGTTTAAATCCTTACCTTCTGTAGATGTGGGTGTAAAGGCGAGTAAAGTAAAATTTCCTGGAATAAACAGAACACAATTTTCCCAGTGCAATCTAAAACACCTCGAGAGAGATTTTGCTTGCCAAAAATGTCTGCCTCCATCAGCAGTTTCTTCCAAGAACCAATTAACCAAAAGGATCAGGAGTGACCAACTGTGACATGGGCACTGGGCAGAAGGATCCTGGGGAGCATGTAGCAAGCATTCAGGGTGGTAGGAATTGCTGTTTCCTGGACTCCATCTGTGCAGGAGCAAACTAGAAGTAATTAAACCAGTAAGATCCTGAGAATCAGGAAAGATAGGGAGCAGAATAGAAAACTCAGAGACAAAATGAAAATACCTGTTGGTCTCCAATCAAAAACAAAAAATATAAGGGCTTGCTAGCATGGCTTCCTAGGTGAGCTCTTACTCATATTTGTTAATATTTGAAGGTCATACTAATGCCAAGTATCAGATAGAGAGATTAGATAGATAAAGACATTAAGATCTATATAGGGACATACAAATGTCCTGGCATTGAGATTTGCCTCAGAACCCTAGCCCATATACCTACTTTTAAAATCAGTTTGTGATCGTGAGAAACAAGGCCTTTTTACTGACACACACACACGATTCCAAATTCTGTCCCCACTCATGCGGGTATTTCAAGTTGCTTTTTCATGAATTACTTTCCTTCCATCTTTGCTGTTTTAAAATCAACGATGGAAGGGATTTTTTTAATTTATTTATTAGGTGTGTCATTTGTTGACACAGTTATTGACACTGAACAATGTTTAAAATAATTTTTCTTTTTTCATTATAATTCAGTTTTGCTGTATTGCATATTTCAATTTTATGCATTCGGCCTTGTAAGGACTAGATTCTACACACACATACATGTTTATCTATATTTGTATCTATTTATATGCATGCATGTATGACTATATGTATGTATGAGAAGCTGACTTATACCTGGTCCCACCATTTGCCCACCTTGGCCAGTAATATCTGCTCTAAATGAGATCAACATTTTAGGGTCTCAGACAGAAGTCTTTCCCATCACCCATGCTACCTGTTCCTTTTGAAACTGAAGATACCAGTGAATTAAGGCAGCCCTGGCGGCAGTGGTTAAATGCCTGTACTGCAGCCACAAGGTTGTGAGTTTGATTCCAGAGGGATCCAGGGTCCACTCAGCCTTGCATCCTTCCATAGGTTACTAAAATAAGTATCCAGCTTGTTGGGGGGCAATTAGCCTACACATTGTAAACCACTTAGGGAGTGCTTAGTTCATTGATAAGTGGTATAGAAATGTACTTGCTATTGCTATTAACCTGGGACCTTCTGTACATATGGTCAGGGTTGCCAAACCAGTAGCATCCTATTCCCTGAGTCTTCAGGCTAAAAATTGAAACCAAGAGGTGGTTTCTTGCAAAATCACAGAGGAAAGGATTGGAAGATACGTCAGAACTCCTTCCGGGTCAGCTGATGGTACACATTGGCAGGAAGGCAACCCTGAATAAAATGAGCCCAGAATTTAGATAAAATGTAGCTAAAGAAGTAATATAGCTAGCAAGGGGAAACATTTGCAGGGTAGGGAAGCTGGGCAGGGAGCAAGATGTGCTCATCAGCTACAGCAATCGCCACTATTCTTGCTAGGTCTCACATTCCACACAGCTTACCACCAGCTCTTGGGATTTTTATTTCCAGACCCCGCATTGCTGTGACCAGGACTTGTGTATTGTGTTGTATTGTATTGTATTGTATTGTATTGTATTTGCCGCCCTTCTTCCAGAGTGGGACCCAAGGTGGCTTGTCCATCATGGGTCATAGATGTTTTTATTCCACTCCCTGCTTTGCTCCAAATGGGACAATGGCCCAAGTATCTGGACCCCCAATTGTCTTCCCAGATCTTCTCCTTGTTCTTGGCTTTTGGTGCACCAACATTGCACAAGTGCAGAATACAAATACCTGCACACTGAACCCTGCTCTCAGTAGGATATGGGTGGTGATGGATGTCCAGGCTTTAAAGCCACCCTATTTGTTTGTTTACATTTTAAAACAACCCAGACTTTTTCCTCCTCCAGAGCTGCTTTCCCTGAGAAATCTCTCCTTGCCAGGAGATCTGGGTCAAGAGACAGTACCCTGAGAGACTTTACCTGGTGCTCTGAGATCCAGCAACCTACTATGAATGGCATAGATCATCCATGGAGCTGGGAAACAGCCGTTTCCCCTTAGGATGTTAATATTGAACTTCTTGTGTGGACTTGATGGTGTGACAAGTATCACATGGCAAAGGCTTTGTGTGGGTAGGCTCTAAATTTAGCCTGCAAAAACTGAATGTAGGATAAGCCATTATTAATAGGTTGATCCTGCCCTCTTGTGACAAATCATAGTATAACCAGAGTTCATGGGTGGTGAGGGGCTGTTAATGGTGAGACAAGCAATGCAGTTTTTCTTTCAGAGGCAATAACAGCACAGAGGAGCACTCACTTCAAGACAAGAGTGCATATCATTATTAAAAACAGGCCCTGAAGACAGACTCATAAAATCCAGTTTTTGTTTGCTGGCAGATTTTTGTACTTCATAAAGAAAGAAGCTACTTGGCTTTTAAACCATGAAGTAGACATAATTCTTCTCCCATGCAAAGCAGCCAAATTATAATGAATGCATTTACATCTCTGATTTAACAGGAACATGTACTAGCACATGTGACATGTGCAACAACTCCAAATTCAAATTAGACTGAAGGAACAGTTTTGCACAGGGAATCTAAGCAAGTGCAAACCAAACTGTTTTCGAAAATTATAGATAATATAATTTGATTTCACTTAGCTAGACACTGCATCAGTTTTACTCTTGGTGTTTAATCTTGGCTGTTTTAATCTTGGTCTGAGGGATCCATTTTAATTGCCAAATATCAGGGGCAGCTGGTGGATCCACAGTCATGGGTGCAGTGAATCTACTCTCAACTTTACAGCCACTCCTTCCATAGCTGTGTTGGGATCCATCCAAGCTCTATTCCCAATTGAGGTTCATCTCTAGGATTACTCCCTGTACGACACAGAGCAGCTGGGGGAAGATCAGCCATAAAACTGAAAGTGGATTTGCTGCTCCCACAGCAATGGATCTACTGCATCTCTCCTAAGAATTTAAGGAGGACACTATGAGATGTTGTAGGACATCAGAAGGGCCCAGCCATCAGATGGCTCACACAAACCAGTTTTTTTTTCTCTTGTGCCAAAAAGGGCTTTTCTTTCCTGTTTGTACCCCAAAGTCCACAGAGATTACTTTTCAAGGCAAAATGATACCTTCTCTTGTTACAGTAAAATGTGCATGCCTAGCAGTGCTCAGCTGAAATACGCCTCAAACCTGGATCTCCACAATACACAATAGGGCTGAGATCCTACATCATCGTTCTGTACTGTAAATTTACACTCATGTGTAGTTAGGAATGGTTGTGCTGTTCCACCCTTCTGCTGAATACTGACTTTGCGCTATAGGTTGTGTATCTGACACGATGGATTTTAAAAAGTTAAAAGAAAAATACAGTACAATAAAAAAAGCACAGGACAACATATAAAAAGAGCCATGAAATCTAAATTGTAAAATGCCTGGAAGAAAATGAAATGTATAGCCTCCAACTATCCCAATTTGGCTGGGACAATCCCAGTTAATCATCTGTTGTCCTACTTTTTTCACTGCCTTTAAAATGTCTCTGTTTCTCTCTCTTCTTCTCACTTTCCCCCTTTGTCCTCAGCTTGCTTCAGTTGTGGCAAATTAATCTTAAAGTGTAAAAGTAGTTTGCAGTCAGATCAGCAGGGGGGAGAGGAGAGGAGAGGAAGTGGCAGAATCTGACCTGGCCCAGTAGTCTCAGGGAAAAATCGCCTCTCCCAGCTTGCATATTCTGCCTCATTAATAACTTTGGGCATCTTGATCACACTCTGATGTTGCTTGGCTTTAAGTCTCCCAGTTTTCATTTATGAAATGTTGGAAAGTATGAAAATGTAATGGTGTAAGTGACAGAGGAGACACCTTGGTGAAGGTTACCCATAAAGAAGATGCCACAACTAAGAAGACCCTCTTTCCTACAGCCATCCTACAGTCATTTTTTGGTGAAGGTATCCAGCGAAGATCCTCTGAAGATGACCTGAGGGTTCTCACAGGTACCTATAGGAAAAGATATTCCTTGAGAGATTCTCTGACCCCAAGCCATTTAGGGCTTTAAAAGTCAAGAGCAGCACACTGGTAAGAATATGACTGGAATCCAATATAGCAGACAACATGACATGAATCCAAGAGCTCTATTCTGAATTAACTAAATTTCTGAGCAGTTTTCAAGGTGCCTCATGTACAATGTCTTACAGAGAAGAGTTACCAGAACCTCGATAATTGTTGCTAGGCTAAATCCAGATAGGGTTGCAATTAGCATACTATATAAACCAATAAAATATTGTCATTTAATATAGGTATTAAAATATCAAAATTCACTCTCACACTTTGTCATCTGAAAAAGGATCAGTAGCAAGTGAAGCAAATAATCTTTATTGATTTACAGCCTACATTAAAGAATATACACTATTCTAAACCATCTCCAATGCAGCAAAATAATTAAAAACAGTAAGTGGGGTGAATAAATATGATCTGCTGGGGACAAATCTGACAAATATATTGCAAATCACCAGGTTAAAAGTTATACTGCTCAAATTTAAATTATTTGCACCCATGTTTTTGTGCAATCTTCCAGAAGCCATATATCATTAACCCATCATTAGTCCCAACTAGAGCACTTCCATTTAACCAACTGTTGAATGATAACTCAACATAGAATCATAGAAACATAGAGCTGGAAGAGTCCTCATGAACCATTCAGTTCAGCCACCTGCCATGTAAGTAAATCCCACTGATTCAGTGGCTAGAATCCTGTTGGTTCATCCCAACAATCCTAATTGTTGAATGTTGAGTCAACATGTTAGTAAATCCCACTGAGTTAATGGTTGCTGATGTAGCATACCTTCAAGTCATTTCTGACTTATGGTGACCCTATCATGGGACTTTCTGGTAAGATTTCTTCAGAGATGGGTGGGTGGTTCCCAAAAATACCTCCCCTGTTTCTATGAACAAGTCTGGTAGTTTAATGAACTACTGAACATGGATAGGTCTGAGTATAATTTGCAAAGGGTTCTCCATGTTTCTCTGTACAGCAAAACAAGATTTGAAGCCACACTACAACTTCTTGTATTTCTGAAGCACCTGCTGCCCTGCTATTCTGCCTCCCCCAAAGAACATGTGTTCTCTGTTCACATAGTAAGAATACAGCAGAGCCTCCACTAAGTTTTAATGTGATCAGGTGGCACACACCATCTATGCTTTGCTCTGCTCCTTCCATCAGTCCCAATGAAAGAAGATCCTTTGGCCTAAATCCTATTGGTAGCCCCAGCTATAGAAAACCCATTGAATCAGAGAGCCCTCACGGAGTAGTGGTTTGATTATTGGACTAGGAATCTGGAAATCTTCATTTAACCATATAAACCCACTGGGCTACCATGGGCAAGTCACTCTCTCTCAACCTCAGTTAATAATAAATAAATAAATAAATAAATAAATAAATAAATAAATAAATAAAATGCATTTATATCCCACCCCTCTGCAAGGCAATTAGGGTGGCTTACAACATAGGAATACAGCACAATAAAATCAGTCCCAAGACCCAACCCCACCCACCCCTTAAAAGATTATTAAACAATTATAGATTAAAAACAATATTTAAAATAGGGCACAATGCTGACAAACTACAAAAGTAAATAACAATAATAATGGCTGGATTGGGGAAAATAGGACTGGGAAGTCTAGTCAGGAAAGGCCTGCCAGAAGAGCTCAATCTTGACAGCCCTTTTAAAGCTGTCTAAGGTTGTAATCTGACGGATCTCATCCAGCAGGCCATTCCATAATCTGGGAGTAGTCATCGAGAAGGCCCTCTGGGAAGTTGTAGACAGTCTTGATTTTTTCAGCTGTAGCAAATTCATCCCAGAGGACCAAAGTGTGCGGGGTGGATTGTACGGGAGGAGGCGGTCCCGAAGATAGACCCAAGCCATTTGGGGCTTTATAGGTGATAATCAACACCTTGTACTGGGCCCAGAAACTAATAGGCAGCCAGTATAGAGACTTCAATACTGGTGTTATATGGTCTCCTTTAGATGTACCCGAGACCAGACTGGCTGCCATATTCTGTACTAGTTGAAGTTTCCGGACCAAGCACGAGGGTAGCCCCATGTAGAGCGCATTGCAGAAATCAAGACGGGAGGTTACCAGCGTTTCAAGGTCCTTTACTTCCAGGAAAGGGCGCAGCTGGCATATCAGTCAGAGCTGATAACATACACTCCTGGCCGTCACATTCACCTGATTTCTCATCTGAAGCGACGAAGCACCCCCAGGAGTACCCCCAGACTGTGAACACAGTCCTTGGAGGAGAGTATGACCCTGTCCAGGACTGGAGGTTGTATCCCAATACCTGGTTTTGGGGCCGCTACTGTGAGTACCTCCATTTTGTCTGGATTCAGTCTCAATCTGTTTTTCCTCATCCAGTCCTTTACTGCTTAAGACAGTCACTGAGAGGAGAGATGCCATCAGAAGTCGAGGCTGAAGACTGGGACATGGAGATATATATTTGGGTGTCATCAGTGTACTGATAACACCCTGCCCCATGTCTCTGGATGATCACTCCCAACGGCTTCGTATAGATGTTAAATAACATCGGGGACAGGATGGTGCCTTGTGGGATACCGCACTTAAGCTCTTTCCTAGCGGAGCTGCTGTCTCCGAGCAATACCCTCTGAATCTACTTGAGAGAAAGGAACGGAACCACTGCAATGCAACGCCTCTAATTCCCAACCCTCTCAGGGGATCCAAGAGGATGTTGTGATCTATTGTGCCAAAGGCCACTGAGAGGTCTAAGAGCACCAGTAGGGTCACACTACCCCTGTTGATGTTCAAACGAATGTCATCAGTCAAGGCAATCATGGCAGTCTCAACCCCAAATCCTGTCCTAAAGCCCATTTGAAATGGATCTAGATAATCGGTTTCATCCGAGACAGCTGGGAGTTTAATTACATGTTTTGTTGTTGCCATTGTAATTATTGCTTTATGGTTTCTTTATTCGTTAGTTGTACTTATGGAAAGGTAGAAGGGAAGAAGCTATAGCTATCTGTGTTATCCTACATCATCTACTTGTATCACTGTATCTCATTTGAATAAATTTATACATATTTAACATTGGCTAGCATGGTAGCAAAGCTACAAGTGACATGTGTTCCTAATGCTGAAAACTGATAATTGTTAGCATTACAGTGGAGATGAAGAAAGACTTGGCTAGATGGAGAGCAAAATACATTTTTAAACAGGCTAGAATGGGAGTCTGTTAGCATTCCCATGTCTTGGAGCCTTGCCCCTCTTCTCTAGTCATTAGGCTGAGGAGCAGGAATCACAAACTGTGGGCCTGGAAAAGCTTGTGTGTGTGTGTGTGTGTATTCCTCAAATGTTAGATTTCTTTATAAATTTAAATGGTGTGCTATATACTATGCGCAACTTCTCTTGATGCTTAAAGGATCATGCTTAATGGCATCATAAGGGATTGCCCCATAACATCAGACTTGTGACATCACCAGAGGTTGGCTTCTGTGACCTGTTTTGTTGTTGCCATTGAGAGGTTTTGGACCTGAAATCTCAGGGTCTCAGATAGTCCTGATCTGACAACACTAGTCACTGACAGAATGTTTGTTACCTGTGATATCCTCTCCCTGATAACAAACATATATTTATAATAAAAGAAAATGGGCTTAAATACCCTAAAGGCACTGGATCCGGTCTGATCTTGGAAGCCAAGCAGGAAGAGCTCTGGTTACTATTTGAATGGGAGATTGCCAACAAATGCCAGGTACTGTAGACTATATTTCAGAAGAACCACCATTAGGTAGCCCTAGGTCAACAAGTGTCTTCAAGGCACATATACCACAGAACAAAAAATTTCTGCCCTTTCCAGACACCCCAAATGTGCTCCCCGAGACAGCCACCTAGCTCTGACTAATGGTAGGATCAGCCTTCCTCTAAAGAAAGATCAAAGATAGAGAAATTGAGGGATGAAAGAATAGGAAGCGTAGGGGTGGGGGAAGCTAATTTACAGGGATCTAAAAGGGTTCCATCTCAGGAAAGGCAGGGCAAGCTAGGCCAGTTTGGTCTCAACAGAGGTATTGTCAAGCTTATCAAGCCCTGACCTGTGAAATGACATTACTGTGACCGAAGCCAGAGCATGTGTTAGCTTAGAGGTTGGTAGCCTTTTCCTTGGCACTGGCACCACATTCAGCAACCCAACAGCTGAGAATCTCACCATGACTCAGTATGTTTACAATGCTCTGTGTTGTGTGGGACACAACCCAAAGCATGTCTCACATTCAGGAGCTTAGTTATCATTCCAAAGGTCTGTGCCTGTGAGGCAGGGTGGGGAAGCAGCTGCCCCATGAGGAGGAATGAGGAGAATCAATGGAACCGGAAGGGGAAGAGCCTTGGTAGATACCTATAGGCTTCAGGTTGTGGAAAGGAAGGCAAGCAGAAGAAGGTTGGACTTGGATAGTTTTGGCATTAGTCTCTATGATGAACGTAACAAGACTCATTAAATGCTACATTGGCCCTAGTTGTCAAATTTTCTCATTGTACCCATCTTAGAATGCAACAGTGCTTGTGCATATGCTAAGTCTGAATCCAAAGCCCAGCAGCCACACTGGCTGGAGGATTCTATGAGGTGTAATCCACAATATTTAACTTTCAAAATTCTGGAACAGAAGCCATCCATTCCCGAGCAATTTTGTTAGCCTCACTGAAACTCTTTTGACTTAGAAGTTTTGCTTAATGAGAAACCTCCCTAGTTGCTTCAAGTTTCATTTCAAGAAAACCTCCATCCAGCATTTCACAGATGAAAAGCAAGACACCTGTGGCTAAGCAACATCATGGATGCCAAAAGTTATCAATGAGGAAGAGCACACAAGCTAGGAGATGCTGCAGCAATGTGCTTTTGCCTGAGATTACTGGGAAGGGCAAGAAAAAGAAACACACAGTTTTGCATAATGTTTTCATGTACTACTAACAAGCATACATCTCACCATAGAGGGAAATTTAGGCCTGCTCCAGTCTATGTACTATAGATAGATAACATCTAGGCTCCTACTCTCACTTTTTATGGTTAGTCAAGCAGTTCAGATTTTTTTGTTGTGCAGTCACTGTGTCTCAGCCATCGAATTTTACAGGGCTTCATTCTCTGTTCAAAACCCTCACTTACTTTTTACATCTTTCTTTTTCCTTCTGGAGGAAAATGTACTGTGAAGAATAAGACAAAATAATTTCATAGTGCCTTCTAATTGCTAGGCTGAGGATGAACACTTTGGTGAAAATGCCCCATGAGGGATCCCTGCTCCAGGTTGGTCCCACAATTCCAAGCCCTTGCACTCCTGTCATTCACTTGCCCCCTCAAGAGCTCTCTCTGGATCAGATAAATGGGTCTCAAGGTGATCCCTATATGGACCCATAGATCTGTTGTTCTGTGGGTTCATTGTGGTAAGCATGACCAGACTACCAAAACTTAACAGGAACAGCCAGACACAGTTGTAAAAAAGAATAAATCAACAGACGTTTATTGATACACAGTCAGATCACACATGAACCCCTGAAATATGTAATCATTCACAGTTCCCCAAAACACTATTCAGTTCTTCTCTCTAGCTGACTGTCCTGTTTCTATGCCATCTTTCCCCTATCTGTCTTCTGAGATAGTCCTCAGTTTTGCAACCTTTCTCCCCCAACAGACCCACCTTTACAGCATTCCCTAAACTGTGATTTTCTAGCACCAACCAGGCTGGCCCAGCTCCTCCCTTCACATGCCCCTTCTTCAGACATCATTGCTCTATTGAAGTCCCCATAGGTCTCAATTAAGAGCAAATGAGATCTAGTATCATAACACAAACAAAGCATTAAATGTGTTACTATACTTATTATACTACTCTTACAATCTTATACATTACATATTGGCACAATTTTTTTAATACTCAAATATACCAGTTACCATTTATTCATATTAAAGTACTTAAATTTCAATATATTTTGTGTTTACTCCATTTAAGCAAACATAGCATACATTATAATAATAATCCATACCATGTATGTACAGTTTCAAATCCACTTAAGATGTTAAAAACCTAAAACTATATAAGTTAGACATCACAAAGACATTTGTCAATAGCACATTTACCCTTTTAACTTTCTTTCAAATTCATATTAGGACAGGTGCAAGTCACATGCATAACTCACACAGTGTTGTACTAGTATTGCAAACAGTGCAACTGACTTAATGAAGTCCTGTACCATGGTGGTATTTCCAGCAAGTCTTCTGTATTATCATAGCATCTGTCCATTTAAAAAGCTCTTGCCTGGTAGTCCCTCCAGTGTATAGTCTCTTCATTCCCAGTGAGTAGGAGCTGTCCAGTTTATGGAAACCAAACACTTGATGATAGGTGGATGCTTTATCTGAGTCTTGCAGGCATTCCTTTGGACTTTCTTCTCACTTCTTTCTTCATCCTTGCTCTTTTCTTTCTCTTTGCAATCACTATCTTGCATCTTGTCAGGTTTGTCAGACAAGTCTGTCCTGTCAGAATTCACATTTGTATCACATTTTCAAAAGTTGTAACAGTCCAATTCAGAAGTTGATGCCAAAACCATCACAATCGCAGCAGCACCATTGATGTTCACAGACTGTGTACCCTGGTTGTCTCTGAAGTCTACCACCTGGAGTAATGTTCCCTTGCGGAGGTCTTTCATTTCTGAAATCACCTTTTCTAGGTCACTCTGCAGTGTCTCTGTGAAGATATTTGCTTTCAAGATGCTTCCAGGACCTCTGGGTTGCTCATTTAAAGTCACTGGGCAGTTACACTGAATCTGCCCCACATCTCCACATTTAAAACACATTTAATTCCTATATTTGATCACAACTGTGATGAGCTGGCACCAACCATGCTTGCCCAGCTCTTCCCTTCACAGCCCCTTATCTTTAAACTGGCCTTTGACTGGACAGGCCTTCAGAGAGAGGAAGCCTTCAAAAAGAAGACTTTCCTCTGTCAAGTTGGATACAAGGCCACCTGAGGTACAACTAGAAAGCAAGATCTATCTTCTCTCCTAGCCAACAGCGTTTTGAAACAAGTGCATTATTTAAAAAAAAAAATAACACAGAGCAGACTGATGCATACCCTCCAGCTGTCCCAGCTTGGCAAGGATAGTCCTGATTAATTTTCTGCTGTCGCACTTTATTTATTTATTTATTTATTCCACTTATATCTCAGCTTTTCCCCCAAAGTGGGATCCAAGGCGGCTTACAATGGGATCCAAGGTGGCATTTAAAATGTCCTAGTTTCTCTCTCCTCCTTCCACTTTCCTCTTTTGTACTCAGCTTACTTCAACTGCTGTAAATTGAGCAAAAGTAATTTTC
Source organism: Phrynosoma platyrhinos (assembly GCA_020142125.1). NCBI lineage: Eukaryota > Metazoa > Chordata > Lepidosauria > Squamata > Phrynosomatidae > Phrynosoma > Phrynosoma platyrhinos. The sequence continues at coordinate 230,437,478 of CM034706.1, forward strand.
ACACAATTAACTTAGCAGAGGTGGGGATGGGGCAGAATCTTGCCCTTCCCAGTAAGTTCAGGCAAAAGCAAACTAATGCAGCATCTCCAAGTTTGTATGTCCTTCCTTATTATAATGTGCTTTGCCATTTTGATCACCCCCTGATGGTGTTTGGCGTAATGTGTCCTGGTTTTCATCTGTGAGATGCTGGAGGGTGCTGATGGAGCTCTTGGATGACTACTTCTAGGCTGCATCAATAGGAATAGAGCAGGGGTAGGCAACCTTTCCCCTTTAAGGGCCTTCAGCTCCCAGAATCCCAGGAGCTATTGGCCAACATGGGACTATTGGCCAACATGGCTGAGGCTTCTGGGAGCTGAAGTCCCTCGGCCCTTAAAGGGGAAAGGTTGCCTACCCCTGGAATAGAGTGTCTGATCAAGGGAAGTAATAGTACCACTCTAATATCCTTTGGTCAGACCTCACCTGGAATATTGTGTCTAGTTCTGGGCACCACAATTCAAGAAGGTTGTTGACAAGCTGGAACATGTCCAGAGGAGGGTGACCAAAATGCTGAAAGGTCTGGAAACCATGCTGTATGCGGAGAAGCTTAGAGAGCTGGGGATGTTTAGCCTGGAGAAGAGAAGGTTAAAGGGTGATATGATAGTCATGTTTAAATATTTGAAGGCATGCCATATTGAGGATGGAGCAAGCTTGTCTTCTGCTGCTCCAGAACCTAGGACAAGGAGCAAAAGCTATAGAAAAGGAGATTCTACCTAAACATTAGGAAGTATTTCCTGACAGTAAGAGCTGTTTGACAATGGAACATGCTCCTCGGAGAAGCCTCCTTCTTTCAGGTTTTTAAACAGAGGCTGGATGACCATCTGTCAGAATGCTTTGATTGTGTATTCCTTCATAGCAGGGAGTTAAACTGGATGGTCCTTGAGGTCTCTTCCAACTCTATAATTCTATTAATTCTGAAAGCTACAGTCAAAAATATTATTTTCTCAAGCTGTGGACTGAATACAACTGTCAATATCCTGCATCAGATATTACAATGTGTAACTTTACAATGATGGAACTATGTCACAGACATGATATGCAGCCATGCTAGCAGATTGTGAAAATGCACAACAGAGCACTGTGCAAGTTGTCCTGTTGTTTTTACAGGAGTTCCTATTGAGCAATGCATCCTGATGCACAAAGTGTCCTGATGTCCATAGGGACACATTCTGCATCTGGACCACTGTTTGCATAGTGGTCCCAGAGATATAATATCTCTGCTCCTCTCCTGGGAATATCAGTATTGCACAACATCACAATTCACCATTACATGACTGCAAGTTAATTTACAATGACATAAATACCTAACAGGATGCCGGCCTGTATAAAATGAAGTTACATTCTAAATACATGTATTTGAAGTGGCTTCTCAGACTGTTTGCCCTTTAATGGCCATTTGCAAGCCCTGTTTTTTCTCTTAGATCTTCTCCATTCCTTAGATCATTTCTGTGCCCAGACAGCTGACATTCCTTTAGGTTCTGGCTGGTGCTTCTGCTGCTGCATATCATTCAGAATCCTTCTCCCTCAAAGCTGTGCCCCATAGCAACCACCTGTTTCACTGCTCTTTGCTTTCACCAGGGCCAGTAAGTCCTTGAAAACAATTGAGGTGGTCACTATTTCTCCTAATCTCTGGGTTAGTACAATCTAAACTGATCGCTGCACTGTCACAGGAAGTAGAAAAGAAAGCCCATCCTTGATGAACTTCCAACAAGTGGTAAAAATTTATTATTGCCTATGGACTTTGGTTTTAAAAAGACTTTTTAACATTGTTGTCTGTTTTTAAAGAATGGTTTTATTTCCTTTATTGACATCACTCTGAAAAAGTGGAGAACAAAGAAAGAGATAGACTGACTGCCTCCCTTCCTCCATCTAAAATAGTGTAAAAATAGTTACAAAAAACTATGTAGCCTTTGGCCAGATCCACAGACTTTAGTAAAGCAACCCAATTATGTCATTTACGTGTGTATTTGAGAGTTCTTTTTCTTTTTTTCAGCAGAAAACCTCTTGAAAAATGAGATAATTTGGAGGTGTAGTGTGGAGCCAGATTGTAAGCGGTGAAAGCAAGCAGTGTAGTATACTGACAACATTTCTAAGCTTGATGTATGACTTCAATTTAGCTGCACAACACACTAGGGAGACTTTTGCAACTTGCTGGTCTCAGTTACCTTGCAGAGCATTTGTGACAATTACTGAGGAAATTATTGTACACCAAATCCCTACTGGGATACAGATGGGTTGTAAGTGTTACCAAAGGATCTTATCGCACCGCCCTGTGCCTGGGCAGTAGGCATCCCATATTCAACCCGGGCTTCTCTTGCACCTTTTTTTAAAACTGTAGAGCAGGGGTCAGCAGCCTTATTTTACCTGGGGCCAGTCGCTGGTCCCTGGGTCTTCCGGTGGGCTGGGGGGGGAGGGAAATGGCGGCGCCACCAACGACGACACCGTGCACGCTGCCGCCGCCACCAGCACTGCACTGCCGCTGCCACCGCGCATGTTGCGGCTGCCATTTTGTTTGCCAAAATGGCAGCCGCAACTCATTTGCGCACACATAATACTTCTGCGCATGCGCAAACAAGTCGCAGGGGGCGGCGGCGTTGGCGGCGATGGTTGGTAGAGGCCTGTTGGCGAGGGTCGGCAGGCCGAGTGCGGCCCACGGGCCGTAGGTTGCCAACCCCTGCTATAGAGCATGATACTACTGTACTGTTGTACAGATATCTAGGACAGGAAAAGTTAATTTTGTCAATCTTTGCTTTTATCAATCACAATGTCTCTGCAATCAAAACTGAGGCAAGAAAGCTTGAGGAAGAAGATGAAACAGAAAGTCTGGGAAACTTACCTCTTAGGAGACAACTATTTTATATTTTTGTAATAGTGGCTACAGGTGGCTTTCAGGAGAAAGAAATGGGAATAGTGCAGAGGTCCAAACTTGAGAAGAGTTAGCCATGGAGCTGAGTCCTACTCTTAGATTAATTCAACATTTTGGATAGCTCTTTTAAAGTTCTGATTAAAACCCAGAGCAGATTCACAGCCCCATGGACTTGGGAGCCACCAGCCACCACAACTACTTTGGGCTGCAGATGTCCTGTGTGGAGATGTACTGTTGGGTGCTAGACTAAAGGAAGGAAGCCCTACAGAAGGGAAGAGCAGAGGTTGAAAAGTCAGCAGAAGAAGATTAGTGCATTTAATTAATAAATGATAAGCTTTTTAAAAAAATCTAGTTCAATCACCATTACATTACAAGTGGGAATATTTAACTATTATGATTTTTTGAATTGCTATTTAGGCTAAAAGCCTACACTAAATTCCTTACCAGCATGAAGCCCAAAAGCTCTCATGATCCATTTCCTGAGTCTGAAAGAGAAGGAAACAACTGCCTGAATGTTTGATAAACTAATTTCTCACCCACCCTATTGAAAGCCTTCTCTTCCTTTGCCTTTTTGCCTTGCACCCTATTAATGCATTCTCTTTTGCCACCTGTTTGAAAAATACTGCTCCAGTCAAACATTCTCTCCACACCTTTGTCTCCTTTTCACTACTAAAATGATGGAAGCTTTAGGCAATATAGGACTTCCCTACCTGCCTCTCCAGTTTCACACTGTCTCTCAAGCAATCCCATTGCTCACATCTACTGTAGATAGCAATGCATTGGTGTTGATGATCAGTATAACTAGGTGACCAGTCCCACGTGATTCCGGAAACTCTCAGGTGACTATGATCACACAGAGAAGCCTCCCTCTCTCTTTCTCCTGTCAACATGGTGAATCACAGCTGACCTCCTTCTGTCCCTGAAACTTTCTCTAAATCAAGACTTAGGCAACCCAAATATATGTTCAGAATCTAAGTTTCAGTTCAATTCATAGTTCTGTTGATCCCCTCCACTACCTGCATTTTTTTTCTTAATTAGGACTTAGGCAACCAAAACATATGTTTAATAATATGTATTTCAATTCTTTCAATGTAGGCCAGTATCAGCTACTTAGTTAAGTGTATTTAATGATGTTACTTCTCTTCCCCCCCCCCCCCAGATTGACAGAAACCTCATTCACTTATGCTCTGATTGTCAGCATAATGGACCTTCCTCTCTCCATCCAACTTGATAGGGAAATCACTAGCGGGATGCATGGGGTGCAAGTCATACCAGGTGATAGTCTAAGGGAGGTGACACTGCTGCTCCCTAAACATCTGCCTTTTGGCAAAAATGGCCTGTGGCATTCACCTGCGTCCCTTCAAAATGGTGAAGGGACTGGGAGTGGGAGTGGGAGTGGGAGTGGCAGGAGAGAGTGGGAGGAAAAATGAGAGGCCCTAGGTTTTAAAATAAATTTTAAATTTTATTTTAAAAATAATTTAATTTTTAAAAATTCTTTGAAAAAGCACATCTTACCAAATTTTCACCTTAGTTGTGTGAAACTATGTACGTGTAAATACACTTCATCTGTGTGTATGATATTGTAATTTAAAGGTATAATTTTAATTTTGCTAGTTGTTGATGTCACAACTCCTGCCATTATGTTCAGTGATATATAGGAAATGCAGTTTATGAGTAACATCAGTACAAAAATCATTACTAAGAATTCTGTATGATGTTGTAAGGGAGGAGGTCAATGGGGGAGGTGACACCATGAGTTACCTCACAAGGTGATGCCAACCCTAATGATGCCACTGCAACTTGATACCTTGCAGAGTGGGAGGCAGAGTTACAATCTTGGCAATAGTGTCAAAATCATCTATGTGAAACTATACCTAATGCCCTGGGGAACTACCCCTAATCTATTACCTAGCAAACTATTCCAGTCCAACACCTCTCACTTTCTCTACCTGATTTGCTCATGAATTCCAAATCCTCGGCATAAGAGTCTCCAAATTGCATTTCCTGGGATGGATTTGGATGTTCTGTGTGGTGGTCATTGTAGAAGAGAAGAGGGCTATCTGGTTGCAAAGAAGACCAGCCCTCTATTTGTTCATGTAAAATCTTTTACTTTTGGAATTATAGTTGTCTCTCCATTTTTGTGGATTTAAAGTCCACAACCCTTGCTTATCTGTGAGGGGCAAACAGAGGGACACAAAATGGGGAGCGCACCCATGACATGCGCCTGCTTGTCCCCGCAGACACGCACCTCCATTTAAGCCAATAGGGCTTGAATATTTGCATTTTCCCTTTTTCGCGGGGTGTGTGTTCAGGAATGGATCCCCCGTGAAAAAGGAGGGGCAACTGTAACTAAATTTTATATTCTAATCAAAAACAAAGAAAACCCACAAGGATTCCTATAGTGTTTTGCATTTATTAAAGAATCAGCTGGAAATATTTTTTTTAATATTTATCAAATCTGTCTCATGTAATTAATCACTTTATTAATTCTGGAATTGTTAATGTTAAACATCCAACTGGAGTCAGTCAATTCAGTTAAAATAAATTTAATTAAGTTACCCACTTCATTAGAAAATGCATAAGTTAATTAATAGCTTAATTGATTTTAATTACAGGGGAGATGTATTCCTGAGCATGAGTTCTTTAACAGAAAATTAAGTATTAGAGGTAAAAATAATATGGAAAAAATATAGTTTTCTAGGTAAAGGTAAAGGTATTCCCCATTCACAAGGTTGTCAAATCGTGTCCAACCATAGCGGGTGGTGCTCATCTCCATTACTAAGCCGAAGAGCCAGCATTGTCAGAGATGACTCTATGATCATGTGGCAGCATAACTGCACAGAACACTGTTTACCTTCCCACCAAAGTGGTACCTATTTATCTACTTGCATTTGCATGCTTTTGAACTTCTAGGTTGGCAGAAGCTGGGACTAGTGACAGGAGCTCACCCCATCATGCAACACCAATCTTGCAATCAACAGAGTCAGCGTCTTAATCACTTGAGCCACTGCATCTCCTACACTACAAAAAAGAGCAGCAGTTCAACATATTTCAGCATTTTATTAAAAACTAACAATATGCAAATGTAAAATGAAACAAATCATGTTGTTGTTGTTGTTGTTATTATTATTATTATTATTATTAATTTCCAGGATTTATATCCTGCCTTTCTCCCATAGTGGGATTCAAGGCAGGTTAGAATATATTAAAAAAGACATGGCTAAAACATTGATTACAAAAGTTAAAAATAAATACTACTAACAATAAAAACATAGATTAAAAACAACATATTTCAAAACAATAATAATCATAAAATATTAAAACAGCACACCAAATTACTCAAATAAAATCTAACCATGAAACACCCGACTAAATAAACATGTCTTCAGCTGCCAGTGGAAAGAAAGCAGGGATGGGGCCAACCTAACTTCCTGTGGCAAAAAGTTCCACTGTCTGGGAGCAGCCATAGAGAAGGCTCTCTCCTAAGTCTTCACCAGCCATGCTTGGTGGGAGAGAGAGAAAGCCCTCTCCTGCTGATCTCAACATTTGAGCTGGCTTGTATAGGGAGATCTTTCAGATAGAATGGATCTAAGCCATTTAGGGCTTTAAAGGTCAAAACCAGCATCTTGAATTCTGCACAGAAACAGACTGGTAGCCCATGTAGTTGTTTCATTAAGGGGGTGACATGGTCCCTATAGCCAGCCCAGTCAACACTCTGGCCGCAGCATTTTGCACCCTTTTCAGTTTCTGAACAGTTTCCAAGGGTAGCTCAACAGTAGCCCAAGCGGGATGTAACCAAGGGATGTGTCACTGTAGCCAGATCTGGCATCTCAAGGAATGGGCTCAGCTGACGCACAAGTTTTAGCTGTACAAATGCACTCCTGGCCACTGCTGAGACCTGGGCACCCAGGCTCAGAGTGGAGTCCAGGAGCACACCCAAGCTGTGAATCTGAGATTTCAGGGGAAGTGTAATCCCATCCAGCACAGGCAATGTTCCTATTTCCTGATCTGCCTTATGACTGACCAGGAGCACCTCTGTCTTGTTGGGATTAAGCTTCAATTTGTTTGCCCTCATCCAGCCCATTACTGACAGCAGACACTGGTTCAGTGTGGAGACAGCTTTCTTGGAGTCAGATGGGAAGGAGAGATAGAATTGGGTATCATCTGCATACTGATGAATGCACCCCCAAACTCCAGATGACCTCTCCCAGTGGTTTTATGTAGATGTTGAATAACTTGAGGGACAGAACAGAACCCTGAGGGACCCCACAGGCCAAAGGCCAAGGAATTGAACAGCCATCCCCCAACACCACCTTCTGAGTCTGCCCCTCCAAGAAAGACAAGAACCACTGCATAACAGTGCCTCCAAGTCCCATCCCAGAAAGGTGGTCCAGAAGGATACCGTGGTCAATGGTATCAAAAGCCACTGAGAGATTCAACAGGACCGACAGGGACACACTCCCCTGTCCAGCTCCCTGTGTAGGTCATCCACGAAGGCGACCAAAGCTGTCTCTGTTCCATAGCCAGGTCTGAAGCCAGATTGAAATGAATATAGATGATCTGTTTCATCCAAGAACCCCTGGAGCCGGGAGGCCACCATATGTTCCAACACCTTGCCTAAAATGGGGATATTGAGACTAGCTGATAGTTGTCCTATCTGGTGGGATCTAGGGAATTTTTTTTTTCAATAATGGCCTCACTACAGCTTCTTTTAGAAAAGCTGGGAACCTGTCTTGCTTTAGTGCCCTTGGCTGACTGCCCTAACTCAGTCAGCCAGTTCCCGTCTGACTGCTTTCAGCAACCAAGATGGGCATGGATCCAGTATGCATGTGGTGGCTCTCATCTCTCCAAAGATTCTGTCCATGTCCTCAGATTGCACAAACTGAAGCGTATCCAATAACACTGGACAAGCAGGTGCCAAGGTTACATCCACCAAACCTGTTTCAACTACAGCATCCAAGTCGGAGTGGATCCGAGCAATTTTATCCACAAAGTGCTGTGTAAACTCTTCACAGTGGGTTTCCGAGTGGTTTAAATAATGCTCTTGAGGAGAGGAATGCAAAAGGCTCCTGACCACTCAGAATAGCTCTGCTGGATGACATTGTGCGGATGCAATGGTTGCCATGAAGAAGGATTTCTTTGCTGCCACCACTGCCACAGCATAGACTTTCCAATGAGCTCTAGACCGTGTTCAGTCAAATTCACTCCAAGTCTTCCAGAATCATCACTCTAGTCTCTGTCCCACTTGTTTCATCACCATCAGCTCCCTGGTAAACCAAGGTGCTTGCTTGGTTCCACTCTGTGGGAGGGGACGTTTACGAGCAATTGTGTCCACAGCCGTGGCCATTTCCCTATTCCAAAGATCAGCCAAGGCTTCGACAGGATCACCTGCCAAGGCAACAGGAAACTCCCCAAGAGCTATCAGGAATCCATCTGGATCCATAAGCCTCCAATCAGCCCCCCACCCCTGCAAAGGCTTTGAGTTCCACTGAGTCTAAACCCCACTAGGTAATGATCTGTCCATGACAATGGAACTACTGAGAGCTCCTCCACACCCAGATCATGAAAATCCTGTCCTGCAATGAAAACTAGGTCTAGTTTGTCCCCAGCAACATGGGTGGCACCAGATAGTACTGGGGACAACCCCATGTTTTCATAGCAGACATGAAGTCCTGAGCCGCTCCTGAAGAGCTGTCTCCGCATGTTGACGTCCCCCAGCACAACCAGGTGTGGAGACTCCAACACCACTGCCAAGACCAATTCAGCCAGCTCAGGAAGAGAGACTGCTGAGCAGTGGGGTGCACCGTACACCAACAGAATCCCAGTTCTGTCCCGGTCACCCACTTTTAAATAGACACACTCATACCAAGTAAACTGTGGGACAGGGCACCTAGTGAGGAAGAGGGAATCCTGATAGACCACTGCAACTCCACCTCCCCACCTCCCAGGCCATGCCTGCTGCTGTACAGAGAACCCTGATGGACAAGGCTGGGAGAAATTAGCCTCCCCAACCATCCAGCAACAACAAAAAATAAAGAACCTTCCAGTGACTATATAAGGTTTCCTCCAAACTGAACTCAGGGATGGCATTATCTTTCATCAGCCTTCACTATTATTCTGATTTCAATTATGGTGATTAAACTTTCAGATCTAAGGGTTGTTGTTTTTTTTAAAAAAAACAAAACATTCTGGGGATAGCTGGTCTGGCTCTTCCCTTTTCTCTCTGTTTTGCTGTGCATTCATTCTAAGGAGATTACCACATGTGCTTTTAAATTGCAATTAAATCTGGAAAAAACAGTTTTGGCAATACTTACTGCACAATGCAGCCTCTGATGGGTAACTGTTGCATCCCCTAACCACATTCAGGGCATCCCTTTCCATTGATAGGGGAAACCCATCAACGAGCTTTCAATAATGCAAATGCCCAGGTGTGAAACATTGCTGCCAGGGCAGTTGTGAGCTTGCCACCCATATACTGTTAGTGTCCCTTCCTTTCCCCATTCCCCTCCACTATTCCTAAGCAACCTGAATACTATTCCCCCTTTTTTCTTTTTGTTAAAAAAACTTTTTTACTGATATCATTGTAGCAGAGATCCAGAACTGTATGAGTTAAAAGAAAAATAATGAAAAATAAAATAAAATACCAAAAGGCATGCTGTGTGGAGCATTAGGCAGGGAAGTGGGGAGGACTCAGGAAGTGAGTGCAGTGGTAGCTGAGCGTGATGGTAGCAGCAACCCCAGTCATGCAAGTCTGAACACATGCAATACTGGGGCTCTGGACATGGTATGTTTCTTTCCCCTTCCCCCTTTGACATGATTGCTGCAAGAACAGGGCCTGTGTGACAAAGCCCTGGTAAGGGCTTCCTGCAGCAGCTGCTGTTTACCTTGCCTGTTGTAGCTACAGTAGGATTGTCTCTACAGCAGAATCCCATACTTCCCCAGCTTAAGCTTTATCACATTATTTACTGCAGACATGCTGCTGCAACCTGATATCAAAATATTGTATGCAAAGGGATCTTGTAGCACCTTTGAAACTAACTGAAAGAAAGAAGCTGGTAACATGAGCATGTAGGCTCAAGTCTACTAAAGCTCATGCTACCAACTTCTTTCTTTCAGTTAGTCTCAAAGGTGCTACAAGATTTCTTTCATATACTGATTTTCAAGACTAACACGACTATGTGTTTGAATTCTCCCCAAAGGCTGTGTTTCTCCAGCCCTCTTTCACCATCCTTCCAATGCTGATGTTGCTAAAAATACTTCCAACTAGACAGGAAGAAAAGGGGAATAGGCAATCATCATAAAAAAAAAAACTTTGTAAAAATGAGTTTTGTTAATAGAGGATTTGTTAACTGAGGTATGCCTGAAATTAGTTCGTATTGCTGGTGAAGGAGAACTCTTGCAATAAGCAAGAAAACTACATTTAAACAAAGTCTTACTCTCTCTCATCAAAGTTTGTAGAAATCAAGAGCTGTGGATGTGCTCTGGTGTCATGCTGCTAGCCAACCATGCAGCAAAAATCAGACTTAGTGTGAACCCCCACTCTATAGACTCCAAGGTAGTAACATGAGCAATTGGAGATGCATCTAGCCTAGTTTTGTGCTCCAGCCAACAAGTGAACTGAAAGTTGCTCCCATGCATACTTATCTTTAGTTGGGTCATTGAGAGAGTGCGGAACAGGAGAGGGAAAGTGGCATGTGTTACCTAGTTGTCCTGTCACTTTTCTCCCTATCACACTACATTTTTTTCACATTACCTCAAGTTATAAAGGAAAATAAGAAAACAAATGCTGTCCTTTTAAAATAAAGCACTTTTCCCCCTTGTCATGTGAATAAGTGGTTGGTATAATTTTAGTCCGAGCCTAATATTAGAGGCCTAACCTGCTAATTTGGCTGGCAGGTAGATTTTGGAAACTGGATCTCATAACTCAGCTGGCATGCACTATGTTTGTAGCATGTTAATATTTTATGAGTTAGATATACAATATTCCTAAGCAGACCCAGACCAGGACATTTTGCTGCCTGAGACAGAGCAGCAAATGGTGTCCTTGCCTTCCAAATCAAGGCATCTAGTATCTGAAGCACCTCCATAAGTGCATCTCCAGCACTTCATGGCACCAAAAATATAGTTGTGATAAATCAGCAATTTGCTGCCCTCAAACTCAAAATCTCCTGCCTGAGGTGTCCTGCCTCACATGTAGCTAGTGATAGGACCAACTCTGTTTCTGTGATAGTTAAATGTGAAAATCTGTTTCTGTAACAGCTTTGAGCCCATGGCAGCTGTACCTTTCTGTTTGGGTATACTGATTTCAAGTTCAAGTCCTTCTCCCATAAGCTGAGCCACCTGGGTTACTTACATCCTGACATCACACTCTGAAGATCAGCCTTTAACACCAGATTTGGCAGCAGCATGAGAAACAACCGCTCTCAAACCAGGATCAATATATGCAGGAGACCCACAGATTAATAAGACTTTGTCCGCCAACATGAAACCTCCACTTTTTAAGCCAGTACCACAATCTGTCTTCTCAATTTTCAGTACAGAGGTCCAGTACATTGTGAGGTGGATAGAGGTGGGATATAGATCAAAGCAGATGAATGATCCACACTGGGTGGGGGATTCTGGGAGCTGTAGCCCCAAAAGTAATTTCCTCAAGCTCTGTGAAATCCTCATCCTGTCTCTGGATCAGACTCTGACCCTTACCCAACTTCATCTCACTTCCCTCCCACACATTCACAAAGAAAAAAAAAACTCTCTTGCTGTTTTGTGTGTAGAGCTTCATACATCTTCAAGCCAGATCAACATTGCAGCCATCATATAGTGGAAAATAATTGAAATATGCATGGGTTACAGACATATTAAGTTACTATAGTGGAAAACGTGCTCCTCTATATATTGCTGGATTGCAACTTCCATCAACCCTAGCTAGTATTTAGACTAGAAAAAGGAAGATAGTGGGTGTATTCTAACAACATCTGACAGCATGTTCCCTGTCCATGCTGTAGCTGTTCTGTCAACAAGTACTGGAACCTACATAAGAGTCACTAGTTGTTACTCCCTATGGCCCTGCCAAGGGCAATTCAAGGCAGTTCTGCCACAACAGTAATGTGAAACATCCTTTGGAAACTTGCCACCTCAGCCTTGAAAGTCCACAGAAAACCATAAGCCAGAGTCCAACACATAGGTAAGTGGGCTTCGTAAAATCTGTGTAGACAATGCCCTTAAGCCTGTTTTATCCTGTGCTGGATTGTAGCCACATTCTCTTAGCACCTTCCAACCTTCTGTTTTTAAGCATGCATTGGCAGAATGGGGAATATTCATCATTTCAACCTGCCTTTAACCTCTCCTTGCGAGTACATAAAGAATGCTAACACCTGTTGGAACAAAGCTGATCTGCAGAACAGTCGTGTAAAGTGTGCACCCACCCACTTCAATCCTTTAATTTGACTACTGTTTCATTTTTGTCAAGGGTAGTTACAAAGGAGCCATTTTCAATCACTGTTCTGTTTGACCAAGACAAGGTAAGTATATTTTGGGAAGCAGGCAGAAGATGTTACCCCATATCCTGCTGTGCAAATCCTTACAGGCTTTATATACTATCACCTGGACCCAATGGTCCCTAAGGAGAGACTGTTGCTACAACTCCATTTCTGCAGAGCATCTGTTCCCTTCACTTCAGGCTCCACTGAGTCTCCCCTGACCAAGCACGGTTGGAAATTTTGTGTGTCAGCACAAGGAAAGGGCCTGTCCCACATTCCGCAAGAGGGGTGCGAGGGCGGGTGGAGTCCGCCTAGTATTGTGGGGCAGGGTAAGAGCAGCTGTTTCAAAATATGTTGCAACTTGTCATTGTCAAAGTAGCCATAATGTATGCTGAAGTGGGTGGAAAATAGCAGAGACCTGGATATTGAGGAGGATAGCAGATAAAGGCCCAGAAGGGGAGATATTTTATTTAAACACTGAGAGAGCTGGGGGGCAGGGGAGATGTTACAGAAAACAATAGGGAAAAGAAGGAGAAGACAGACAAACCATTTTTAGATAGCTGGACAATGAAGGAAGCAGACAGAGAGAAAATCAACTCATTTGAAATGTAGTGCTGGAGAAGAATACTTAGGATACCATGGACAGCCAAGAAGACAAACAGATGGGTTCTTGAACAGATCAGGCCAGGGCTCTTCTTGGACGCAAAGATGATCAAGTTGAGATTATTGTACTTTGGCCACATAATGAGAAAGCATGGATCACTAGAAAAAAATAATGATGCTAGGAAAGGTAGTAAATAGAAGAAAGAGAGGAAGACCACAGGCAAAATGGATAGACTCAATGAGGGGGGTCATGGGCAAGGGCTTGCAGAACCTGGGCAAGGAAGTGGAGGATAGGGATTCTTGGAGATGTCTCATCCACAGGGTGGCCATGAGTTGAGGTCAACTCGAGGGTAGCTAACAACAACAATTGTTTGGGAAGAGCCCTTACTATTATTGTTGTGTGCCTCTAATTCATTTTTGACTATACTCAGTGTAAATATATCTTTCAATTACTTGTGCAAACAGTTGGCTCTTCCTGTTTTCATAAAATGTTGTTATATGTGAAGATGAAGCTGGAGTCTGGTAGAAGCAGGAGAGGTGTCAAATAACCACACACAACTGAAGATCACTGAGACTAGAGGGTCCTCAGTGGTGGGTCTTCACCTGCCCACTGAGATAGACATGTGGACTGTATCATCTTCCAACTTCTGTACTATCCAACATTTTGCAGATGAAAACTGGGACACATGTGGCCAAGCAACATCAGAGAGTGGTCAAACTGGGAAGTTATTAATGTGGAAGAGGAAGTAAATGCAGGCCAGGAGAGGTTACAGCAGATTGCTTTTGCCAGAGACTATTTGAAGGAGAAGAATCCACCTCCTCCTCTCCTCCCCATCTGAGTTAACTGAGTGCAAGCTACTTTTGCACTTTGAACTCAGTTTGCAGTAAATGAATTAAGCTGGGAAGAAAGAAAGGAAGGAAGGAAGGAAGGAAGGAAGGAAGGAAGGAAGGAAGGAAGGAAGGAAGGAAGGAAGGAAGGAAGGAAGGAAGGAAGGAGGAGAGAGGAGACTGGTGCAAATGCTGTTGGGGTTGACCCACCAGTGTAGGGACCAAGACACCAATCTCAGTACTGTGAGCCATCATGAGGGTGGCTCCTGCATGGGATCGAACACAGACAGGAACCAGGATTGAAGTGGTCTGAGGTGAAGTCATGACCAAGGAGTGACATATGTTGTTGAAGCTGTATGTCCCAGCGCTATCTGGATGGTGTGAGCTTTGATGTGCCTGTGGGATAGACAGTCTTTGATTGCCTTTGAGAGGGCCTGAAACCTGTCAGTGGGGAGGTAGGCCATGGATCGTTCAGAATTGAGGATGGTACCAATGAACCTGACCTGTCTGGTGGGAGACAGGTTGGACTTCTCTTCATTGACCATGAGGCCTTAGCAGAAACAAGGTGAACTCAAGGTCCTTTAGGAGATTCTCTCAGGATGGAGCAATGAAGAGATAAGAGAAGACTGTGATTGCATGTTGATGGAGGTAGACTATCACAGGGACCATGCACCTGGTGAATACCCTTGGTGCTGTGGAAAGTCCAAAGGGGAGCACTCTGTACTGGAATGCATTGGGCCCCACAGCAAAAGCAAGGAACCTCCTGTGAGCCTCTTGAATCTCAGTGTGGAAGTAAGCATCCTTGAGATTGAGCATCACAAACCAGTGGTCCCTCTGTAAAAGTGGCAAAATAGAAGCAAGGGTTACCATACAAAAGTGACAGTAATCAATAAACTCGTTTAACTGGGGTAGGTCCAGTATGGGCCGTAGACCAGAGTCTTTGGGACAGTAAAATAATGGGAGAAAAAACAACAGTGGGTATTGGAGAGATTCACGGGCTTGATTGCACCCTTCTCTAGTAACAGTTGCACTTCATCGAGTAAAGTGTCTGAGGGGTGTGTGGAGATGAAGGCTCCAGTGGTAGGGAGCTCACTGAACTTGAGGGCATAACCCCTGCAGACGATCTTGAGGATCCATGAATCTGAGGTTATCTGAGACCAGGTGTCTATAAAGGGTCTCAACCTATCCCCAAAGAGTTTGTGGACAAAGTGGGCAGACCATCTTCATAGCATCTTCTTGGAGTGGTCAGCGTCCTTCTTACAGTAGCCCTGCTGGTATTGGGGCTGAGGACGTTGACAATGGCCAGAAGACAATGATTGGGAAGGGTGGCACTGTCTGGGTTGGCCTTGAGATTGAAACTGCATGTCCTGGGGGTAATAAGACCTTTGCTGTGTGAGTAGGGTACCAGGGGCAGTGTCCCCCATACCAATGGAATTGGGACTGGATGAAGAGGACATACTGTGCTTCGGATCTGCAGTCTTCATGCGGTATCGAAAGTTGAGCTTCTCATCCGTCTCTTTGTTGAAGAGGCCAGAGTCATCGAAGGGCATGTCCTCAATCATGTTCTTCGCCTGAAGGGCCAGATCCAAAGATCTGAGCCACACATAATGCCTGCGGGCCACTGAACTCAAAATGACCTTGGTAGCACAGTCTGCTGAGTGATGGGCTGAAATGATCTGCTGGCCTCCTATGGAGGGAGCCTTGGCTTGTAGAGCCATCACCAGGGGTTTCTTATCATCAGATAGATCATCCAAGAGAGGCAACATTATTTCCTTGATGTGCTGTTGACAAGCACCCATGCACGCCAAGTAATTAGCTACCTTCATGTCGAGGATCATTGAGGCATACAATTTTTTAGTCAATCCATCAATCTTCTTGCTCTCCTTGCCTACCGGAAAACAGTCCTGGGGACCACACTTTGCACACCCCTGGGCTATAGTGTGTCACCAGTAGTGGTAGCCCAGTGATCAGAGGTCACTATGAGTCACTTTTTAATTTTTTAAATTGGTCCTTTAAAGCATGATTAACAAAAAACAAAAAAAAAAGAGGAGAGGGAAGAGGAGCAACAGTAGAAGAAACAGAA
>CM034706.1:230457372-230482564 GCA_020142125.1 Phrynosoma platyrhinos
TGCCTGAAAGCCAGGTGGAGAGAAAGGGCTACCAGTCAGAGTTAACTGTACTGGGCTAGATGAATGAAGAGTCTAACTCAGTATAAAGTAACTTCACATGTTCCTATCTTGTAGAATTTGGGAGGGGGATTTGAAATACCACAGGCTGTGCTGACTGGGAAATCCTGGTATATATGCCAAAAATGTAACTTTTCCAAACTCTGGGCTAAAGACTCTCACTAGTTCTCTTTGCCATGGCACACTGAAAACAGTACGCTAAAAAAAACACCAAGCTCTACCCAGTATGCCAAGGGCAAGTGCATCCACCCCTAAGGTGCAGTCTCTTTCATATAATGAGCAGTAGTCAAACAGTATTTGCAGCTGGTAATTAGAAATTACTTCTAAGACACCACCATGAATTACAAGAATAAGCTGCTTTTAAATATTAACTTTCCGGGTTCTGATATTATAAGGATACAAAGAAGAGAGTTCTGCATATACCATGGACTACCAAAAAGACAAATAAATGGGTTGTAGTGCAAATCAAGCATGAACTCTCCCTGGAGCCAATATGACTAAACTGAGGTTTTCATACTTGGGGATATTATGAGAAGACATGGCCCATCAGAAAATACAATAATGCTTGGCAAGATAGAAGGTAATAGGAAAAGAGGAAGACTGCATTACAGGCAGATAGACTCACAGACAAAGAAGCCACAGCTGTTGATAACAGGGTAACCTGGAGGTCTCTTATTCATAGGGTTGCCATAACTTGAAGTCAGCTTGACAGCAGTTAACCAAACAAGAAGAAAGCTACAAGAAATTCTCACTTATGTGGGATTAAATGTGATTGAATTCAGGACAAAAGAAGGGAAACAAATGGAAGCCCAAGTGTTTCTGTTGCTCAATAAATGGTTTTAGAGTCCCTGCTCCAAAAATTTCTGAAGTTAGTTTCTAAACAGGCCCTGAAGAAGGCAGTGAGAATATATACAGGCTAAAAAGTGTTGGGTTTTTTTTAACCAATAAAATATCCATCAATTGAGCACCCTGAGACACAACTCCAGTTTCTCCTGCAGACTGAACTCAATGCACCTATACTTTGTACCACTTTGTAAGCATGTATGGGATTCCACTTTAATGCTGAAATCCTAAATGCACTTGGTGAAGATTTATGGGGAGTATAATGGTACTCATGTACATTGATGGCACTTATAAATTAACTAAGGAGGGAGAGGAGAGGGAGGAGAAAATATGCCTACCTATGGCCATATAAATAAAGGTACTGCAGAAGAGAATCAGTCACAAATGCCTATATACAGAGGCCTGCTGCAGAAAAACCATGAGCCAAAAATGACCTCAGATGGTCTATGAATTAAAATGAAAACATCTCAACCAGCTGCCTGAAAACTAGCACCACACAAACAAGGAAAGAAGATTCTCCTGAAGAGAGAGATCCAAATTTTTTTGTGGGTTTTTCTTTCTGACATTTTGCCAGTATTTGTGGCTGGCATCTTCATTTCTCTGAAGATTCCAGCCACAGATGCTGGCAAAATGTCAGAAAGAAACTCTTCTAGAACATGGCCACACAGCCCGAAAAACCCACAAAAAACTATGGATGCCGGCCATGAAAGCCTTCAACTTCACAGAAAGATCCAAACATTTAGTGCCACAATTGAAAAAGCATTGTTTGTTCTTCATAATTCCACAGAGTCCTGTCATTTTTTTTTAATTTTTTAAAGTAAAGGTGACAACCTTGCATCAAATCTTTCAGCAAGCCCAGAAAATGCATGGAAGGATAATTTCTAAAAGAAATAGTTTTGTACAAGGGTACAACAAAACAGCCAAGGTCTTAAATTATTTGTCATACTCCAAGTCTCTTCTTCTTCCAAAAAGCTTAGAGGAATATTCATAGCTATAAGAGTTGCAACATACTGCTGTGTTTCATTTCCCAAGTGCTCAATTTACTTTTCATCTTCCATTGGGGAAAAACATGTGTTGTGAGAATATTTTAATTGATTCTATCCAGGGTTGCCTGTGTTTACTTGTTTACTTACTAGATCTGTCATGTTGTCTTCAATAGCAGCATGATATGCAGAAATTAAACAAATAACACTTTCCTGCTGACTTTATTCCCATGTTAGGAATATTTAGCCTCTGCACATAAAGCTGCTGTTTAAAGACACAGGAATGTGGGGAGGGGATTGACAAATCTGTTTCTTGCTGGTGTGAGCAACGAGTCCTAACAAAAGTAGTTTTACCATGCTAAGAACTCTGTTGAATGAAGTATCTTTCAAATTAGGCCAGGAATATTGCTTGCCTCTGAACAAGTTTTGCCAAGAAACCCCCATAATAAGTTTCCTTAGGACTCCGTAAGTCAGAAACAACTTGAAGGCACACAACTACAAATGCTTGCCTAAGAAAGCCCCATGAAATTAATGAGGTCACCATAAGTTGACAAGAGCTTAAGGCACATAAACATACACATTGCAAAGCAAATAAATGCAGAATTTGGAAAACTGCTTTTAAAACAAGCCAAAACAAATCACTATTGAACTAGGTGTGATGCCACCACCCATGAATAAGGCTCAAAGTCTGGTTGTTCACAAGCAGGTGCCTTCCAAATGTGTTGGACTAAAATTCCAATCACTCCTAGCTTACATGGTTAATGGAAATACTACCTGAGTGATGGGAGTTGTAGTCCAGAAGATCTGGAGGGCAACAGATTTAGGAAGGAAGATGTCCTTGAATGTGAACTTGGTTCACATGGATGTTGTGATCAACCTATTAGACAGATTATTACCATAAAAGTAGACATTTACTTTAGTCATCATTAGTTAACACCAATAGAGGAGAAAAATATGGAGGCCT
Organism: Phrynosoma platyrhinos; assembly: GCA_020142125.1. Lineage (NCBI taxonomy): Eukaryota > Metazoa > Chordata > Lepidosauria > Squamata > Phrynosomatidae > Phrynosoma > Phrynosoma platyrhinos. Next base: position 230,460,220 of record CM034706.1, read on the forward strand.
TGATAAATTCCATAAGCCTCACTGTGACTCTTCCAAATTTGAAAAATTGTGTTTACCATTGCATTCTAAAATCAATAGCTATGGAGAATATTACAAAAATGCAAGGGGACAGGGGTCCTTGCCCTCTTCCTGGTAATACAAACATTGGGACAGCAATGAGTAAAAATTTTGCAATCTCTATTTTATTTGATTTTTCCATTATGGAAGTTGAATAACTACCTTGTTAGATAACCTTCCACTGGTTCTATGTGACTGTCTTATGTATCTTTATGCTATAGCTTGATAAAGATAATTCTGTAAGTAGATTTATCATGACACACTAAAAGTGCAAACCTCAAACCACCCACATAATATACTCTTGACAATTTCAGGAAAGATACTCGTTTTTAACCTGAAATTTTTTCTTCCATGGACTATAGTATTTGTATACTTTTTATATAATTTTGTTTAAATGGAAAGATTATATGCTTTTCTACCTTGTAAATTACTTGAGACAGTCATGCTCTCTTAGCAAACAGGGGAATTGAGTTTAGGAATTGGCCCTATATGAAAGGTTTACATCCTTTTCTTAGGTAATCTCTGGGTGAATCACTCATATTTTTCAGTTCACTACATGGTTCAATTGCTGAGATAGATGGTAGGTCTGCCACTTGGTTCTCACACAGAACAGTTTTGGTATTAACATATGCCTTCAAGTTAGGGGAGTAGGGGAGTTTTAAATTGTTATCTGTTTTAACTTTGTTGTACGCCACCCCGGTTACTGAGCAGAGGGGCGGGTAAGAAATAAATCTTATTAACTTATTATTATTATTATTATTATTAATGGTATTACCATTGCCACACACATGGCACAACAATATGCCAACATCTTCATGGCTGACCTGGAACAACGCTTCCTTAACGCCTGCACCCAGAAGTCTCTCCTCTACCTAAAATAAACTGATGATATCTTCATAATTTCAACTCTTGGAGAGGATTCACCCAAGACATTCTACCAGAATCTCAACAACTTCCACCCTTCCATCAATCTCAGCCTGAAACTATCAACAGAACAAGTTTACTTTCTGGATAGCACCATACAGCTACACAGCAGACATCTAAGCACTACAAAAAAACACTGACCACTATACATGCTTACATGTCTCCAGAGCCATAGTTTACAGCCAAGCTCTCCGCTACAATCACATCTGCTCAGACCCACATGACAGGATATCAAACTTAAGTCTACGAAAGCTTATGCTACCAACTTTTTTCTCTTAGTCTCAAAGGTGTTGCAAGATCCCTTTGCATACTGATCCAGACTGAGACAGTTATGTCTTTGAATTCTACTTCCTGGAGTGTGATTCTCTACTTTTTCTGTAGAAAATGTGGAGGGCATAAAAACAGGTAGAGGCTTCATTTCTCAGGCTCCATCTTGCCCAACCATTGTTTAAATTGGTAAGACCATGGCTTAAATTGTTAAGACAAGCTGTAGATTTTGTGAAGTTGAAGGCTTTCACAGCTGGCATCCCTAGTTTTCTGTGGGTTTTTCAGGCTGTGTGGCCGTGTTCTGGAAGAATTTATTCCTGATGTTTCAACTGGCATCTTCAGAGGTTGGTGGCATAGAAGTGTATGGAGTATATATACATGTAAAACACTTCTTCCCAAACAAGTGTCCCACAGGCACATACACCCCACTCACTTCCATGCCACCACCTTCTGAAGATGGCAGCCACAGTTGCAGGCAAAACATCAGGAATAAATCCTTCCAAAATGTGGCCACACAGCCTGACAAACCCACAGAAAACTGTGGATTTTGTATCTGTGAGGATCAGAGTGAAAGCTTCTGCTTTCATTTTAAAAACAAATCACAGTTCCCTCTCTTGCCCAAACTCAATGAACTGTGGTTAGGGCAAACAGGGATTAAATTGGGGCTTCAAATCCAGATTGTTGTTGTTGTTGTTGTTGTTTAACTATCTGTGTTTAGAACAGTCTTCAGTAGCCTGAGCTGGAATACAATTCAAAAATTTCACTCCCCTTCTTTTTCACATGTAAAAGAGACAGAAGGGGAAGGAGAACATGAAAGACTAAGGAGCTTTGCAGACAGCGCAAAGCACCATCTTTGACCCAAGGAAGGGGAAGGTCAGCTGGGTGCCCCCAACCCCTTCCTGAGGATGTCATTGGAGCGCCTGCCGTTGCACACAGTGAGTGCTCCAATGACATCCTTCCATCACACGCTGCGACAGAAGAGACACGGAAGAAATGCGCTCCTTCCAGGGCCGTCCAAAGAGTGAATTGGGGCCAAGGAGTGGAGCAGCCTTGGCCCCAATCCTCAGCTTCTCGGGGCAGCCCACGGCTGCCCATCTGTAGAGGCCCTAAGACTTGTACATTTTATTTCTGACAATCTAAAACATAGTGGTCTGAACTGGCCTGGTGTATTGTGGCAGTGTATCAGGACACCAAAGCTCAATAAATTACACTTGCAAGATTATGAGCTGTTAAAAGGACAAAGCTCCTGGAATTTTTGCAGGCTGCTTATTTTCTTACTCTACAGCAGAATGACATAATCTGCACTTCCTGAAATTTGCTGTTCTGTACAACTATTTGATTGGTCTGCTCTTCCGCTACAGCTACTACATGAACACCTCATATATGTAACATGTTATGGATTAGAATGATGCATTCTTGCAATTGATCTGGGACAGTAGATTTGTTCTTCTCAATGACATATATCTTTGTTGGGACATCAAAGGTTTTTCGGTGGAATACAGCTAAAACTTTGCATAAAGTATACATAACACATTCTCAAGCCAATGTTATTTGTGGGCTGTTTAAAATTAAACATAAAATCCCAGTATTGACTGGCAGCTCAGTTATGAACTTCCAAAAAAGGCCCAGACTTCTCTGATGAATCACAGGCTGGTTTGACTTCTAACTACACAGGGGCAAACTTGAAACATGCTAGAAATCTGCCCAAAGTCCCTCCCCATTAGGCTGTGGGCTGAGAAATGTGAATAAAATAGAAAGTCCCTTCTTGGTGGGGGATTTTGAAAGGGAAAATGTTACCACATTTTGGGGGACTGACATTCTTTCCATTGACCAGTCCCTTGGCTGGTATTTGACCTGGAAAGAAGTTGTATTCAGGACAGATGGTAGGTACACTCTTTAAGTGGCTAGTTCTGTGCACATTAAGCATATGTCCTACTGAGCAGAGCTTGGTAAAGTAACACTTTTGGATTTTTAACTCCCCCAAAGGCTGGGAGATTCTAAGAGCTGTAATCCAGATATGTTTGGCCTACAAATCCCAGCAGCCCTAACTAGAATTTCCAATGTTGATGGAGCCTGGGAGCTCCAGTCCCTTATCATTTGGATGCCACATGATTCTAACCCTTGTACAACAGAGTGAAGCCTCTACCTTCCAAAGCAAAATGTGAAGTGAGAAAGAAAACTTCCATTGGATTGTGATATCATAGGTAGATTTAGAGACTGAAGCCTTGTGTTAAAATAGTTCATCAGCCATCAAGCTCTGGGTGATTTGGGGCAAGCCATCATATTCTCTATTCTATTCTATTGAACTGTGTTGCTGCATGGATAAAATGGGACAAGCACATGCACTCTGCCTTGTACTGTATGGAAGAAAGGTAGGACTGAAAGATTAAAAATAAATTATATTTATCAAGCACACAGAGTGGCTAAGAAAATGTCGCTGTGTATCCTCAGGTGTGCAGAACTTAGGATGTTATCTCACGTGGGCCAGAAAGCGATAATAAAATGGAAATGAGGCATTCCAAAAATAAACCAAAAATGGCTTTCACACGTAATTATCTTAATTGCGAAATTATGGTAAGCACATTTAACGTTCACACACAAGCGAGAAAAGCCCGTAAATGTACTAGAAATGATCTTCTTGCACATGCGCAGATAGAGGAATGCTCGCCGTGGAACCATGGGAAAAAGCAGGGAAATGCTCCCAAATCCACATTTGCTTTTCACATTACGGTAAATGTGAAATTACTGTAATTTCTCAAATGCATTTCCTCAAAACTACCGAATTTCAAAAGATCTTGGATAGCACCAGTTTTCGTCCAGTTTCTGTGCGACGTCGTGTGAAATCGTGAGGCACAAATCCAGTTTCTGTTTGGGATTTGTGTGGATTAACCAGCAGATTTCCCCCGTGTGATAACGTCCTTAGAGAAGTTCTTTTTTGGACTACTGCTCCTAGAATCACTCAGAGAGCATGAGCACTGTCCTTGGTAATTTTTCCAAGTTCTGCAGGCATGCCATCTTCTTTGTGCCCTTACTTCCCTGTCTTTCAAGGGGAGGTTATAATGGTTTGCAAAATAATTTCAAACATTAGATGTTAACCATAGCCATTTCTGTCAATAAAGACAATCAGAAAGCATTGGGCGATTTTCTGTATTGCATCCTTGATCTTCCCCTTAAGAAAAAAAAAATGTCATTGTAAAATTGTAAAAGCTGTGCTGGAACAAATCAAAGTTCCATCTTGTCTAGCATTTTCTTCTCATCATGGCCAACCAATTGCCTCTGGGAAGCCCATAAAGTGGGATGTGAATGCAGTGGCAGCCTCCTGCTTATTTATGTTCCCAGCAGCTGGCAGCCAGAGGTATAGTGCCTATGGTGCTGGTGGCAATCTGTTGCCATCACAGATAGTGGCCACTGGTAACCTTCATTTCCATTTCCTTTGTTCTGAACATCCAACTGCAGTTTCAGACACAGGATGGCACATCTGTGTTCTATATAATGATATACAGAAATAATGATAGTGCTGAACAACCATTTCCGTGTTTTTGATCTCTAGTTGTTGGAGCAAAATAGCATTTGTTACCCTTAGTTATACATGACTGAAATTCAGTAAAGCAATAGCTCCCCTTTAAGAGGAGATACACCTATTTTTTGTGGCCACTCCACACCTTGAAATCTAGCAAGAAAAATTATTGTAGTTGTCGTTGCCATCAGTTTCATAGTAATCCAGATGTTATCAACTGCATCATGATGATGATGATGATATCCCACCTTTCCCCCATCTCCCTGCATAATTCTTCTTTGCTACATTTGCATCTCTTTTATTCTTCAACATATCCAAGACATCTGGAGGGCACCCAGCTGGGGAAGGCTAGTGTCGTCCTAGGGAACATTTATATGAAAAGAGACTGTCCTGGAGATGACTTAGTCCCAGGTCATTCAATGCTTAAAAAACAAACAAACAGCACCTTGGACTGAGCCCTTAATTTATATGGCAAATAATGTCATTGATTTTAAAAGCCACATGCTCCAGTCCCCTAGCCCCTGCAAGAACTCTGGTAGCTGTATGGTTGATCACTGAAGTTTCTGGATCATAGAATACATTACAGTAATCTAGCTGGAAATCGCTGGAGATTTAATTATTTTTGACCTAAGATTGCTAACTTTTTTAAAATGGACAAAAAGTGCCTTTAACAGCTACGTGGGTGGCAATAACCAACGGGTGAAACTTATCCATTATTGAGCTGTAACATAGGAAAAGTTCGCCTGTTGACTTCCTGCTTCTCATATACCAACTAACACTACAGGATTCCTTTGAGTCCACAAAGAAGTGGTGGCAAACAAGCATACCACCTAGGCCAAAGCAGAGCACAAGGTGCCAGAAAGGGGACCAGTTCTTCCTTGTTTGAGGAGAACAAGTGGAACTGCCTTTGTGCCTATGCCTGTGGCTTGCTCCTTTCCAGAAGCGGATGGGGTGCCTCAAAGCTGGCAGGGAGCAGTAATTGAAAGGAGCAGATGAGACAGGAATGCCGCACAGAGCTGCCAGCTAAGGGAGCTGACTGATCATCAATATCATTGTAGGAGAGCAAGTGAAAATAATCCAATAGAGCTGTTGTTTGAGAGGCGGCTGGACTTCTCTGGAGCACATGCCAGATCCTCTATCCACTCCCCCCACCCCACTTTAGCCACAGCACTGCCCCAAGCAGCAGACTAATCCCCACAGGGAGAGTACATGAAATCAGATGGACAAGTTTTGATGCGAAGCAGCAGCTTAGGGCAAGCTCAGGTTTCCTGGAGGTTTGCTATATTTATCTCTGTGATTTAATGCCCGCACAGGGTTTAAATGCCACCAAGCAGTTGGTGTGAGAGGCCCGCATTTCACTCCCCAACACAAGCTCTGCCTTGCCAGACGCTCACCATGGAACTGCTAGAGACCAACCCATACTTTTTCACAGACCAACGGTTTTATGATGGGGAGAACTACCTGAGCCCTCGCTTACATGGCTATGAGCAGACAGCCTATCAAGAGAGAGCGGCTGTGAGCCTGTGCCCTGAGGGTAGGGCTGGGATAGAGGAGAAGGTCTCCTCAGTCCTGCCAGACCACAGTCCTGGACAGTGCCTGCCTTGGGCGTGCAAAGTATGTAAGAGGAAAAGTGTGTCAATTGACAGGCGCCGTGCTGCCACCCTGAGGGAAAAACGACGGCTGAAAAAAGTCAACGAGGCCTTTGAAGCTCTGAAACGGAGCACTTTACTGAACCCAAACCAGCGGCTTCCCAAGGTGGAGATTCTGCGCAGTGCCATCCAGTACATTGAACGCTTACAAGCTCTGCTCAGTACCCTGAACCAACAGGAGCGGGACCAGCGGGAACTGCGCTACTGTAACACCAACAACCAGCCAGTGGTAAGTGCCAGGGGAAGGGTACATGCCACCCATCACACAGCCATCAGGGATAGGAGCAAAGAGATGCTGCACCAGCCTCTCTTACAGAATGAGTAGTTTGACCTCTGAGCCTTCAACAATATATGCCAGGTCCCAAGCTGATAGTGAACTTTCTAGTTTCAGTCATTGGCTGCCACTCTGCTTATTCTCCCCAACAGTCATGTAAAAGCAAAATGGCATACAGCTATTTGGGGTTTTCTGCAGATGTTACTACACATGATGTAGGGTGCACCAGTTTACTATGGTATCCTTCAGATATTTTTGATTAATATTTCCATCAGCCCCAGCCAGCATGGCCAATGATTTGGAAATTATGAGAACTGTAGTTCAAAATCTATAATGTATAGGATACCACCTGGTGGGTAGGCTGAGATACACCATGTTTTCTATTGAATTCTGATGACTTGTGTGCCTTAAGGCAGCTAAAAAAGGGAACTTGAGCACTCTTAGAATTTGATATAGCTGGAAAATTATTCTCTTTTTACATCAATTTACAACAATAAAAATAAATAAATTTCAGTATAATGTTGCTGCATGCATTTATAGCCTTCATGTTCCCAGATAACACAGACAGAGGGTAGAGTTGTGCTAACTTTTTTTTTTCATTTCTGTACAATTGCAATAGTGGCTGTCCTAGTATGTATTCTTTAAATTACCTGAGCATATGAAGTACAATTCACCTACACCTTCAGTGTAGTAGAAGTATGGCAATGTTCACCTGGCTATAAGAGTATTGTACAATGAAGAATTTTTCAACAGATGTTTCAGACGCACCCTTCCTTGCCTACACAGAAGTTTATCAAGATGAGTAGCAGGACAATCATTGACACCACCCCTATAAGCCAAGTGATCAGTGGATGGAATTTTATTCAACAGGTGGCATCTCAGAAACAAGTTCTAATACACATGCCAGTGAGAAAGGACTTGCAAGCTGGACACCTGTTGAGTTCAAATGGGTTACTGGGTATCTCCATTTAAAGATCCAGAAGGGCATTTGGGTACAAGCCTGGACCCTCAGTCCAAAGGGATAGATAATGAAAAGATAAATGGATGCCTGTAAACATTCTGGGCTTCTCCTTTGTTGAGGCTCACCGGAAGCTGAGGACTTTCCCAATTTACTTTAATTTAATTTTCTCATCATTACAGTACAAATGAGGAGCACCATAATGGAAAATGAAGGGGGGAGGGAGAGCAACCAGAAAGGCAAACTTCAATAAGCAGGAGCATCTTACCTTTAATGGAATAATTCTAATTCCTTTGCCCCTTTTCACCATTTCCCACCATTTAGCAAAAGAAATGCTTAGCCATGAATTTTATTCAACAGGTGGCATCTCAGATGCGTTTTTGAGTACCAGTAGTGGATGGAGTGATTAAGTTTCATGTTTGGGAAATTCTCCACACAAATAATGCATCCATTTTTGATGAACACAAGGAATTATTGAATCGTAGAATCAGAAGAAACCACAAGGGCCATCCAGTCTAACCCCCTGCCATGCAGGAACACAGAATCAAAGCATTCCAGAAGATGGCCATCCAGCCTGTTTAAAAACCTCCAGAAGGGATGTCATATTGAGGATCCATTGCTCTGTTACCTTTCACCATTTTGGTTGCCCTCCTCTGGACTTGCCCCAACTTGTCAATATCCCCCTTGAATTGTGGTACCCAGAACTGGATAAAATATTCCAGGTGATGTCTAACCAAAGCAGAATAGAGTGGTACTGTTACTTCTCTCAGTCTGGGACACTACACTTCTATCAATGCAGCCTAGGATTGTATTAGCTTTTTTTTTTACCTGCTGCATCACATTGTTGACTCATGTTTAGCATGTGGTCTACTAAGACTCCTAAATCCCTTTCACATGTATTGTCAAACCAGGTGTCACCCATCCTCTATCTGTGCATTTCAATTTTATTGCCTAAATGCAGTAGTGGTAGCCAAAGTACCATGAGCACCAATGAACTTTTGTGTGGGAAAGTTTGCCGACCATTTTACACTACAGAATTACAATACTATGATGCCATTTTAACTGTCATGGAAACATCCTATGGAATCCTGAGCTTTATAGTTTGCTGGGGCAATACAGCTCTCTGGCTGATACATAAGTCTAAATAGCTAATGAAACTACAAATACCAGGATTCCTTAGCAGATATAGCAATTATAATGGAATCACAGTGCTATAACTGTGTGTTGGGAAAGGCCTAGTGGCAGTAGCCAACTCTTCTGGCCATTCCTGTCTCATTTGTAAGCTTGTCTTCTGATTCTGTTAGAGCAGAATGAGAACTACTTATCTAGTATCAGTAGGTTAAATTTCTTGTGTTCCCCCCCCCCCTTTAGCATGGTTAAACAGCATGGTTTTCATATCCTGAAATAAGTTCTTACTTTTTGTAGGCTAAATGCTCTCATACTACACAAAAACAGCTCTGGGATGCTCATTCAGCCTGATTTGAGAAGAGAAAGAGAGTTATGAACAGCTGCAGGTTATATTCTCACTCTATTCCTTATCTGCCCCCCCTCCTCATACCCTACACCTATGGCTATAATATGTACACACCTAGGCTGTTGCAGTACTGGCACTGGCTTAAATCTCACAGGTCTTTCCTTCTAATGTACTTTAGAGCATGTTATAACTTGGGATGCACAGCAAGTTGGTGAGAAAGCATTGTTTGACTCTGTGTTGCTGCCGCTCCTTTGAATTCAGTGAAGGAGTAACTTCTTGGAACAGATCCTCCCTAATAAAAACAGATATTTAAATAGCTCATTTCATGTACTTACTGGTGATGCAATTGTGCAGCTGTACATTTACATCCTACTCTGTGAGCAAAATCAATGTAGCTGCATTTACTCAGCTTGTACCTCACTATGTAAACCCAGGCTCATGTGAATCAGCCTCCAAAGACAATTTTACTCTATACAACATCAGCAAGAGTAAAGGGAACTATGACACCTTAATAAACATATTAGCTTTTAAAGTTTAAAAGATTTAAAAAGTTTTTAAAAGAATTATTTTTCTTTTTTCTTTTTTTTAATAATCAGTCTCTATTTTTTATCAATCTTTTGTCAACTCTATAAGAATAATTTAGATCATGTACAGGAAGCAATCATGCCAAATATTCTAGCATCCAATGCTCATTAGATTTCTTTCACAGCTTATGCTGGGCTTCACGTCCCTATACTTCCACTTTAAGGAGGTTGCCAGACTACTTTATGGGAGAATGACAACATTCTGCTGCAATAGCACCACCTGCCAGAAACAAAGACTGAAGTGCACGTTTTTTGTTGGCTCATATGATTCTGATTCCTGGCCATCCGCATCTTAGCTGAGTCTTCCATATAGTGCACCAATAAAATGCCTTTGAGACTTCTTTTCATTGATAATTATGTGAAATATCTGAACAAGTGAGAAACCATTCATCTCACACACACACATTCTGGGGAAAAGAACAAAGGAAGCAAGAGAGAACTTCCATTAATCAATGAAGCAAAGAATGAGAGGGCCATGTTGATTCGAGAATGTTGAGAGTTCTGATTCAAAAAATCAACTTTCTGGAAATCTATTGCAGTCAGAGTGGGAAACCCTAATACAATCACTCCTAAAGGCCTCCTCTATCTTCTCATTCCAGGTGGCTAGTGACCATGGACCCAGCAGCACTTCATGCAGTCCAGAGTGGAGCACCCAGCTGGAATTCAATACTCATGCTGGAGGTAAGACTATATTGCCCTCTGGGAACACAAAAGTCTTATTCTTTTGCTACCAACCCAATTGCCTACCAATTCTCAAAACTCTTCCTAGGTTCTTCTGCTCCCCTCCATCTTTAAAGCATATGTATGTTGCAAATGCCTCATTTGATGGCTCTAGAAACAGAGAAGCCACAAATATTGTTGGAATATCTGTAACTGGAGAACAACTGCTAGGCTGGTGAAAACACGGGTGGACTCTAGAAAGCTACTTCCAGCCACAGGAAGCCCCCCTTTACACTACGAAAATTATCCAGGATGAATCAGGGTTATTTCTTTGGTGTCCACCCTTGCCCCAAATCCACTTGGTGCACTTTTTTTGGGGGGGGGAGCTACAACACCACCACCCCACATAACCCAGAATATTTGATACTGGGTTTTTTTCTAAGTTTTCTTGAAAGAGTTGCATCAATCCACATCTTCAGCAGTGTGAATATGTTTCCAAATCGATTCAGATCGCTCTGTATCATTCAAGGAAATGGAGGCAGTTCCATTTTATCCCACAACAATGGCATGTATGAACAACAGAAGGGTTAAAGTGACTCTGAAAGATTCGGAAACCCAAAACATAATGGGAATAGCGATCTCGATATGCATCAGCACAGCAATCTACATCTCCTCGGGACAAAAAACTGAGTGTCAATGCCCTCAAAGTATTCTCTCCTCTTAAAAGAAAAAGAGGGGGTGGGGAGAAGAAGAGGTAGGCAAGTGCTCTGTGTGACTTAGTGATCTCCCTACGATAAAAATTGTGAAAATACCTCCTTGAAGGGCATCTAAATTAGAACCATTCAGATTCTAAAAGTTTTCAAATGGAGAGTCCTCCCCCTGACAGCCTTTTCAATTAAATTTTATTTCTACTTATTTTCTAGTACATACATTTCAACCCTGTTTTAACAATATAATTTGTACTTTCACAAGTTAGATAAGACTAAGCCCCCAACTAAATTTTAATGTTAACTTTAGAAGTTATTAATCAAGTCTTGATTCCTATTTACATATACATGTTACAGCAGGGGTGGGAATCACATAGCCCTCCAGATATTGTTTTGACTGAAAAGAACAGCCCAGCAGCCCTAGTCAGGACAGCCAATGATGAGGGTTTGCAGTCCAACAACCACATGATTCTCAGACATTATAGCAATGGTCATCCTTCTCCATACACTGATGCATTCTATTCTACCTCTCCATTTAGACATGATAGTTTGGTTTGAAACTAAGGTTGCACTACTAGGGTGGCCATGCATCCTATTTTTCAATTGATAGTATCAAAAGGTGTTGTCTGAAGGAGTTTAATTTTTAAAAAACAAAATAAAGTCTGGTTTAAAGATAAAGAACATAAAGAACAAAGAACACAGCAGGAGCCTTCAAGTTGACCATCACAGCAGACTGATCAGGTACAGGACACTATCACAACCTTCACCATCATGGTGAGAAAATACATTTCTATGTAACATTGTATTTCTATATTGTGTTATATTTACAGCATTTTTTAAAATGCACATCTATAAAAATAAATCACTATATGCAAATTATGCAAAGCAGTAACTTCTTTGGTCTCATTTTCTAGTACAGTAATATATATCTTTTTTCTTGACAATGTGTAAGTCAGATAGGCTGTCATATCAGTCATTCTATCTTGGGCTATTGTACTGCTGGGAGAAAAGCTCTCATAACTCTTAAGAAGAACGATTGCCCCCTTTAGTTGCCAGTGTATGAAGATGTGCGTTGACCACTCTATAAGAATAAAGGCTACTTGTAAGAAGTAAAACAAAGTTGCACCACTGCAATATGTGTTAATCTGGAGGGGAAAACCAAATTTGGTATAGAACCAACTGAAAGTTACTCTAAAAGGATTTTTTAAAAATCAAGTGTTATTTTTGATCCTGTTTTTAAATAATGCAGGTCAGTTTCAAAGACTTTTGGGGGCAGGGCGGAGCTCCCTGAAACAAATCAAACAGTTTCTTTCCAAGTACCTTGCCAAGCAACCACTAATATGTGACCTAACATGTGCCTATATGTGAGACTTCTACAGTACTGTAATATTAAGCCTTTCACTGGCATGTTCATATGTTAGCAAAACACGAGCCCTGATCCCCATATTTTCCATGATGTAAAATCTACCCTGCATCAACCAACCAAAAAGGTTGGGGAAGAGATTCACAAGGACTTCAACAATGAATCCAAAGCTAAAAAACAAATATTCAATTTTAAGACAAAACTTAATTGTGATGATATAAATGGATGCTGCAGCTGGAACTTAACAGTAATATATTGCAATATATTTTAATGCAAATTGCAAAATAGGAAGAAACTCTGTCTCCCTCTATGGACTGGGATTGCAGGGGGGAAATTAAAGTCCTCTTCATCCACATGCAAGGACACTGTAAAGTTTTTAAAAAAAAAAAAGCACTGCTACCATTAATCCCTGCTTTGGGCTGCAGTTTATAAATAAGGGACAAATCTGGAGATGGACTGAGAGTATCACCTTTGCAAATGGAGAAGTTCTTTATCTGAAAACAAATCTCTTTCTGGAAAAACAATTAATGTTGGCAAAAACTAATCAGTTGGTATACAGAAGGAGAGTTGTCCTCAGCTATAAAATATGAGTGTTTCACTATGGGGCAGGCACATTTCAGACACACAAGTACTAACCTGGATTGTAGCCAAAAGCAGCTCATGACTTTGATTTTCCCCTAAGATTCTGCCTTCCTTATTCTTGTTCCACGGTTACTGTATTCTTGGAGATCATCATTTGCCTAAGGTCATTCCCTATTTTCTTTACAGATAATTTGCTGAGTGATGATTCTTCTGAAGACCGCAATCTTCATTCACTGTCTTCGATTGTTGATAGCATTGTTGTGGATGATGTGGCTGTTGTGTTCCAAGAGGAGAGGTCTCAGAACTGAAGAAGCATCTTTTTCAAGCCATCACCAGCAGATTATAGGGTAGAAGACACATGACAACTAGGACTTTATGGTTAGGAGAAATTGCTCTCCTTACTAACACTGGGAGATGTTCCTAATGGGGAAAGCTCTCAGTCCTAACACTGGATGTTATTTTATTTCCAAAGCCAGTCATTGCAGCCACTTATCCAATTCCATATGCCTACAAAAGTGGTTTTACACTTGCATCCCATTCTGTAAATCAGAAGCAAGCTAGTGAGAATGATGCCTAATGATCTGGAAATCTTTAAATATCTGCCTAGTTTCCAAGAAGGCAGAGTATTGTGATTCCCTTGAGAAGCAGATCCAACCTACTCTGGAAATCAGGTTGGATTTAGTTCATGAAAAGCATCCTAATGCATTATTGAGAACACTTATGGAGGGTGAGAGAAGGGACACCACTTCTGCATGTTAAGGAAGGATTCCAGTTTGGCTTTATGTTTTCTTACCTGGTTTTTTAGAAGTTTTGTGTCTTTTGGGGGCCAATGGTTATGATTTTTTAAAATTTGTGTGTGCGTGTGTGTTTTCTTTCAAAGATACTCTCCGACCAACTTCTTTTGGCAGTCTGCAATTTCCAGGCAAAGAAGCCACATAAAATGCTGCCAATGAAGTCTTTTCTACTGTGTGGAGTTGCATTTTTTGTATTTTTGCTAACTTATTGTAAGATTTTTTAAAAAAAATAAAGGATTTTTTGTTTGAGATTATTTTAAGATGGTACAAAATAGTGCTTCTTGTTTGTTTTTGAGAGTATTGAAATGGAGTCACACCAAAGAACAGTCTTAACACTCAAAACACATTGAGAATACATTATTTTCTGTACAAATAATGTACAGAATTCTGTACACAATTCTGTACACTGCTCTCTTTTCATTCCTATGTTTGATGAAATGTTTCTATTTCTTTGCTCTATCAGAACAAAGCAAATCAAGCAAAATATGACAAGCAGCATCAATGCAGACATATCATAAAAGCTGGATACCCAGTCTGACATCAAGTGCTAGCTCTTTTTATGAACATAAGGATGTGAAGTAAATTTTTCATGGTCACATCTGAAAACATTACAGAATGGGAACACAGGAGGTCCATGGAGATTTGCCCTCTCCTCACAACCATTTGGGGGGCCTTGGATCTCTAAATTCATAAAACAGAATCATCAGGAAACCTCCATTCCAACAACTTACTTGTATACTGATCATTGTAGTAATTACCAGTCCAACAGTTTCGATGTATGGCCCAAAGCTAGTTGTGTTTGTACAAAGCAAATATGTATGAATGAAGAAGAGAATTATCAACCAATCAACCTTGCTTTAAAATCTAGTTTATTGGAACAAACATACACCCATTCCTGACCTGTTTGCAGGGTTTGGAATCCATGCAGTACCAATATGACAAAAGAAAGAGGTTATTGATATAAACAGATCACTTATTCTTTAAATTAAAAAAATATTTAATACTGTATTAGGCAAGTTGTACACCAAAAAAAATTGCAAATGTACAGTCTCTTGGATATTGCACTTCCAAACAGCACGGTATGATTATAGGGCATTCCAGCCACCAAGAAATACCACATCAGTAATAGGGGGCCACACAAGGCAAAAGGCAGCATGAAGAGACAAACAGATCCTACCCTAGAGGGGAGAAACAGTAACAGCTAGGAATCTTTTGAATCACAGGCTACCTGTAAATGCAAAGAGAAGAAAGGGGGATTTTCTGTTTGTCTACAAGGGGAAATAGAGTAATTACTGTGCACCCAACAGAGATGTATAAGGACATCACATGTACTCTCAGCATCTGATTTCATTTAATAAACACATGGGGTCTGGAAGACATACAGACTTACTTGACAGCTAATCTCTTCCTCTCCTTCCATCAAGGATCATTACCCCACTGTTTCCAACCCTGGCCCTTTCTTATCTGAGGGCCAATACTGTCCATAGGCAGAAGCTCCTTGTAACCTGTAGCATGATGGGAAGCCTCAGCAGAAGGCTGGTGCACATAAGGGAGATTTCCAACCTCAGTTTCCCAATGCTCTCATTGCATTGTCTCCTTGGTGATTGTCTTACTCGGTCCAAGCTATCTGTAGGAACTGACAGCTAATGCTGCTCTCAGGCATATTGGTAGAATGAAGCACAGGTAGATCAAGGTGTAGGGACTGCAGCAGAAGAGCATTAAGGTGCTTCCATGTCTTACCAGATCTATCACAGCATCACATACAAGACACACTTGGGGATAAAAAGCCTGTTTTCTGTGTCTCTGTCTCTCTCTCTCTCTCTCTCTCAGTCCCTCTCTGAGAGTGTGTCTAAAGCCAAGAGAAGGGGGAGG
This sequence comes from Phrynosoma platyrhinos, assembly GCA_020142125.1. Classification (NCBI taxonomy): domain Eukaryota; kingdom Metazoa; phylum Chordata; class Lepidosauria; order Squamata; family Phrynosomatidae; genus Phrynosoma; species Phrynosoma platyrhinos. Next base: position 230,475,902 of record CM034706.1, read on the forward strand.
GATAAACGGGACGCCACTGATATAACTAGGGTTTAAGGATACCAAACAAGAAACCAGGGGGCTGTGTACAAGCAGGAGGAACAGTGTCCTTTTGGCCTATGGCCTGAACTGGTTCACCTGTAGCTTCTGTTCTTTGGAGCCAAGGAGCAGGCATAGTCTGGTCTTTGTCCTACTCCCGGAAAGGAGCCAGCGTATAACCATACAAATAGTGGGAATGTGCTGCAAAAAAACAGAGAAACAACATATTATATCATAGCAAATCTGACCTGCATGTGTGCTTTTATTCTAATTTCCAATATACTTTTTCCAGCTATAGTAGCTGGGACAGTACAGGCATGACCTTGCAAATATTATAATACATTGTTAGAACAATGTCTCCTTACTGACTAGAAGGGGGAAACAAATATACAGTCAGCCCTTGGTATCCACTGGAGTTTGGTTCCAGGATCCCTTGTGGATACCAACATCTGTGGATAGTCAAGTCCCATTATATACAATGTCATAGTAAAATAGTGTCCCTTATATAAAATGGAAAAATCAAGGCTTGCTTTTTGGAATTTATATATTTTTAAAATATTTTCAAGCTGTAGATTCTTGAATTCATGGATAAAAAAAAATCCACTGATATATAGGACTGACTGTATCAATAAGAAGAGGCAAAAAAGTCTGCAGCACTTCAGCTGAGCACTAGGAAGGACCAAGGTAGCTTTCCCCTCCTCTACTTTCCTTTCTCCCTCCTTAACTCTATCCACTGGAGCCAGATCCAAAGGGTGGCAAGGCTTGGCACCCAGCAGGATGCCAACATCAAAAAAGGTTACTTTTCCACCAGCCACCATTCTCACTTGCATGAGAAAATCTAAGAGTCAGAGAAAGTGTGAGATAATCCTCAATTTGCATACAACCTCTCTGCCAGATTAGGGGATTCCAGAGATAAGAACTAACCTGTTGATATTAATTATATGGATTGGCTATGTATTTTCTAAAAAAAAAAAAAAAACCACTAAGTTTCAAAATCTAAATTACCTATCCTGCCCCTATAAAACTAAGGATCAGAACTGCTTCGACTATTAGTAAATTAAGGGTTTTTTGTAGGGGTAAAGTGTGGTGTAATGCTTTGAGCAATTATGGGCCTTTGCAGACTGCTAGAAATAGTGCAAATTGAGTCCACTTTAACTGCCCTGGCTCAGTGCTAGGGAATCATGGGAATTGTATGTTTTTCTCAGACATTGAGCCCTCTCTGTCAGAGAGCTCTGGTGCCACAATAAATTACAGTTCCCATGATTCCCTAGCACTGAGTCAGGGCAGTTAAAGTGGACTCAATTTGCACTATTTCTGGCAGTCTGCAAAGGCCCTATGACTCTGGAGACCAGGGTTAGATTCTCAGCTCAGCCATGAAAACCACTGGGTGACCTTGGGCAAGTCCAACTCTCTTGGCCTCAAGAGGAAGGCAATGGCAAACTTCCTCTGAAGAAATCTTGCCCCAAAAATCCTAAGACAGGGTCACCTTAAATCGGGACTTGAAGGCATACAACAACAACAAAAAGCGAATTTCAGTGTGGAGTAGTGGTTTGAGTGTTGACTAGAACGCTGGAGACCACAGTTTGATTCCCAGCACAGCCATGAAACCCACTGGGTGACCTTGGGCAAGTCACATTCTCTCAGCCTCAGAGAGGAAGGCACAGGCAAACCTCCTCTGAAAAACTCTTGCCAAAAAAAACCAGGATTGGGTTGCCTTAGGGTCGCCATAAGTCGGTAATGACTTGAAGTCACATAGCAAGAAGAATGAGGATTTCAGTGCAGTATTCATTATCACAAATATAACCTACCCTGATCAAATGGAAATTAAAAATAATATAGACCCAGTGAAGAAATCATACATGAATGTGCCTAATTATTTCAACATCTAATTTCTAAATAAATGCAAATGGATATACAAATCTTTATTTTAGCAATGACTATGTATCTATGATTTTTAGAAATAAATGGAAAAATTTACTGTTTTATGAGTTTATCAGTTGTGAGGCCTTTGTTGAAAAAGCCATCCCTTAATCCCTCTATAATGGGTAATTATCAGCCACTGTCCTACCATTTTTGGGCAAGGTAATGGTAGCCTCCCAACTCCAGGGTTTTGTGGATGATATGGATTATCTAGAATTCTAGATGCATTCAATCTGGTTTCAAGGCCTGACTATGGGACATAGCTAGCTTTAGTTTTTTTGGTAGATGACCTACACAGGGCACTCAACAGGGGGAGTGTGTCCTGGTTGATTCTGCTGGATCTCTCAGTGGCTTTTGATACCATCCACCATGGTATTCTTCTGGCTGCCTTGCTGGGGTGGGACTTGGAGGCATTGATTTACAGTGGCTCTGTTCTTTCCTGGAGGAGTGAACCCAGAAGGTAGCGCTGGGAGACGTCCGTTTGAAACTCCTGCCAGTTTGCCTGCGGAGCCCCTTGAAGTTCTGTTTTGTCCGTTGTGCTATTTAACGTATACATGAAACAGCTGTCCAGAGTTTTAGGGCGTGGTGCTGTCAATATGCACATGACACTCAACTCTACTTCTTTCTACCCCAATCCAAGATGGCTATCTAAGAGGCTATGCGGATGGGCAGGAAAAGGTGACCTGAAGCTGCTTTTTTTGTAAGCTGCAGCAATCGCACCGCCTGCCCCGAGGATGCCCTAAATGGGGATGGAGCAAGCGCACTGGGGGGAGTCAATGCAGCTCTCTTGAGCCTGTATTGAAGCCCCAGCAACCACACCGCCAGCCCCAAGGACGTCACAAAGGGAGACGGAGCAACAGCATGGGCCGGCAGCGGCTGTTTTAATTTTTTTTTGTTTTGGTTCTCTCAAATGCCTACGTACGTGTGTAGGACAACATTTCTGTACACCTGCACAGAAAAACATCCCTGTGCACCTGTGCAGGACCTGTCATAGGCTAGTATACAGTCTGTCACTCTCTGTGTACAAAGGTGACTGAAGTTCGGCATCCCTGTGCACCTGCACAGGACCTGTTATAGGGTGGTATACAGTCTGTCATTTTGTTTGTACACAGGTGACTGAAGTTCAGCATCCCTGTGCACCTGTGCAGAACCTGTCATACACTTACAAATCATGCAAGAATTCACTGACCTCCACTCCCCCCCCCCCCAGGAGTGGGTGCAGTAGACAGGTGCCACTGTCTGATTGTGCCACCCTTGGGGCGAAGAAATGAGTTTTTAAACTGAAAAGACACCTACTCCATCATCCTCCACAAAACATGTCCCACAGAGATCAGGGGGAGGGGAGAGGTACATGCAAGAGAGGTTTGTGTGGACAGACTTGATACATGCATCTGATGGTCATGCAAGGAACATGGTCAACAGGACACATGGACAAAAGGAACATGGTCAACAGGACACATGGACATGCAAGGAACATGGTCAACAGGACACAGGAGCTCCCTCCCCATCATGCCAGTAAGTGATATCTTATGCACACCTGCACAGAAAAGGTCACAAAAGCCTCCTTCATGCAAACTGCTGTGCATGCTCACAGCAAGCATACATGCAACAGAATGCATTTATTGTCATAACAGAGGACAGTTGATAGGGTGCATGTGTAGGGTTACAATTAGAGTTAGGGTTAGGGTTCTAAATATTCAAGCGCACCTGCGCCAGTGCATCCACACCTGGAAGCATAGGGAGCTTTAAATTAAAGCCTGCATCGTAGGGCACATGCTCTGGATCGCTGAGTCAATTTCCGCTGCACATGCAGCGGTGTATCTATACAGCCATTTTCTGGTGCACCAGTGTTGCTGCATAGATGCACACATGCAAAGGTGCACATCTTTGCCGAAGGAGCAGAAAAAAGCAGCTCCTTTTTGGAGTGACTTTTTTCAGCATACAACGGCTAGAGGGTGCTTTCCTCGTGACTTTTAGGAGTGTGTCGTCTAAACGCCACACCTACAAGTCACCCTCAAAGCACCTCTTTTTGCCCGTCTGCATAGCCCCTTAGTCTTAAACCAGTGTCTCTTGTCAGTAATGGACTGCATGAGGACAAACAAACTGAAATCTAATCCAGACAAGACAGAGTCTTGGTCAGCTGGAAGATAGATCAGGGAATTGAGATTCGGCCTGTGTTAGACAGGGTTACATGCCCCATGAAGACACAGGTTTACAGTTTGGGGGTTCTTCTGGACTCAGCTTTGAACATGGAAGCCCAGGTTTCTGTAGTGGCCAGGAGTGCTTTTGCACATTTAAACCTTGTGCACCAACTGCACCCATTCCTTAAGACGTCAAATCTAGTCATGGTAGTCCATGCCTTAGTTACACCCTGTGTAGACTACTGTAATGTGTTCTACTTGGGCCTTCCTTTGAAGCATGTCTGGAAATTTCAGCTGGTCCAAAGAGCTGTAGCGAGACTGTTAACTGGGATGGTTGCATACTATGGCCCTGTTGAAACAGCTCTACTGGCTGCCAGTTTATTTCCTGATACAATTCAAAGTGCTGTTTATGATCTATAAAGCCCTATATGGCTGTTGAGCAGACCCTATGTCACTGTATGAGCCTGGCTGGGCTCTGAGATCATCAGTCTCGGTCCCACTATCATCGCAAGCATGGTTGGTGAGGACACGAGAGAGAGGGCCTTCTTGATGGCTGTCTGTAGATACTGGAATTCCCTTCCCAGTGAGTCCCGAATGCCCCCTTCCTTGTCCTTTTGGCAGCAGGCTACTTTTAAATTGTGAGCAACTTTTGAGTACCAATTTTGGGGGGAAGGTAGGATACAAATAAATATCATCATCATCACCACCACCACCACCCTGTTTTCAATATACAAATAATGACCATAACCTTTTTATTATTTAGTGGAAATATAATATAATGACATTTTTTCACTACCTTTCCTACCTCAAAAAGATCCCAATAAAATTGGTTCACCTGAGAATTCTCCCACTGACACCCTACAAGCCTCCACCCTTAAGCAAAGATTCAGATTCTCTGCTAATTAGCACAGAAATGGCAGAAGATGTGTAAGATACAAGTTTAGTTTTACTCTGGAAATCCCAAATGAACAGGACCAAGTCTGCTCTTGCCTGTGGAAGTTTTAGTGCTGATGCTACTTGGACAGGAAGGGATAAAGTCTGCTATCTTTAGCCAACAGCTGTCATCTTAATTTCCATAGATGTCTTCCTAGCCCCCTATTCAACACATTCCTCTTTGTTACTGTGATGTGTTAAGATTTCTTCAACACATCAGGCATTTGCATCACTTGGTTACTGACTTCATAATATTGAACAAGACTGCCCAATTCCTTACTGTGCGGAGAACACATTCTGTAAAAACAACAACATCCAAATGGTTCCTGCTCTGCCAGTAAATGGGATCTGCCCACAAACAAGTTAGTTTTTTTGTGATTTTTTAAAAAATGACGCTCTTTTTGAAAGCATGTCTTGAAGATCAAACTGAATACTTTGGTCTGCGTAGCTAATCTATTTGCTAGATCACATTTTTTCTGTGCATAGCTAAGATCCAAGGTGTTTTGCAATATATTAGCATCCCACCATTTGTTCGTTTATATTTCAACTCCACTTTTCTTCCAAGAAGTTCAGTAAGGCACTCGGGTTTCAAAGTAAGCCTGTAAAGTGGATTAGCCTGATTTGGTCAACTTTATTTAGAGAGTTTCATAATCTAAAGGCAGGATTTCCACATGGAAGCAAATTGCTGCACTGCTCTTCCCTACATTGAACACACTGAAAGTAAACCTCTGAGACTGTTATCCATTTGCAGAAGGGAAAAAATATAGAACCAGACGTTGGGGTAGGGGAGTCCAATATTTGTCTGATTGCCCTTGATTGTTTAAGCCAGTGATTAAACTGAATTTAAGTGGACAGTACTGCCCCCATGGAGGTGGAAAAATCCAAGGGGACAATGAAGGAGAAGGGGGTAGTAAGGCGATCTTCAGTCAAAGTATTGGCATGCATGGACGCCAGAACCAGCGGCACAAACGGAGCCCAAGGAGGTGGGCGTTGGCCTTCGGGCATGCCTGAATCCACCACCTCCTCCTTGGAACTCCGCGTTTGCAGCGGCGGTGCGTTCCCTGGAAGCCAGGACTATATAAGCCTCCATTCCATCTGCTTCAGGGACGCCAGAACCAGTGGCACTAGTGGAGCCCAGGGGGGTGGATGTTGGCCTTCGGGCGCGCCTGAGACTATTTCCTTCCGGGATGAGATGTTAGAGGCGACGACATAGTGGTTGTGTAACCTACGTCGGGGGCCCAATACGCACTTTATTTCCGTGCTGTATATACTGAGGGGGGACAAATTGGGAGATTGAATGTTATTCTAAAGCATATGGACGTTGTGTTTTAGATTAAGATTATTGTTGATCAAGCCATTAGTTCTTCCATCTTGGCCTTCCATCTTGGCCTTGAGTAGGACAGGGGCAGTATTAACTCTAGTCACTCTAATTTTCAGTGGCTCATATCTCTCCTGTGTCACCTGAGGCTGGGAATGAGGAGGGGGTAGCTATTGGAGTTGTGCTGGGAAATGGGAGGAATGGGATGAACAAATGTTACAAAAGTAGGCAGGATCGCTGTTTGAGAGCGATCCCGTCTTCAGTTCCTTCCGTTTCCCGGAATGATTTGGAGAGCAGACCAATCATTCCACAGAACCTCACTCTGCTCCTTTG
>CM034706.1:230482664-230500732 GCA_020142125.1 Phrynosoma platyrhinos
GGGGGGGGGGGCGGAGAAGCTCTGGTTCATAAAAATAAGCTGACCTTGACTAGGATACCTGTCCGGAATACTGTCCACTTCGAGTGTATGTACCTTAGCCTGAAGACCAGGAATAGTTTGGGGATCCTGCTAGTCTAACAACCACCCCGTTGTCTAGCAGACTCCCTAACCGAGCTGACCCAGCTGGTCTCAGAGCTGATGCTGGAGTCCCCCAGACTTTTAGTTTTGAGGGACTTCAACATCCCACTCGAGACCAGTTTAACAGGCACGGCTCGGGAGTTCATGGAAACCATAACTAACATGGGCCTATCCCAATTGGTCAACGGGCCCACACACTGCGCAGGTTATACCCTCGATGCGGTCTTTAGTACGGAACAGAACATCCGTGGGCAGAGGTGCTAAAAACCACTGCCTTGTCATGGATGGATCATTTCCTGGTCAAGGTGGAATTAAGAGTGCTGATCCGCCCCCCTGGGGGTGGTGGACCCACTTGAATGGTCGGTCCTCAAAGGCTAATGAAACCAATTGGATTCCAGAAAGCCTTGGAGGGTTTAATGGTTGGAAATGCCGATGACCCTGTCGAAGCTTTGGTTAACACATGGAACACCGATCTTACCAAGGCTCTCGACACGATCGCTCCCAAGCGTCCTTGCCAACCCACAGCAAACCGAAAGCCCTGGTACACACCAGAGCTTAGGAAAATGAAGCGAGTTGGACACCAACTAGAGTGCGAATGGCGGAAGACTCGACTCTTATCCGACAGAACTTGCCATAGGAACTTTCTTTGGTCCTACTGGGAGGCAATACACACAGCACAGAGATCCTTCTCCTCTGCATGTATTGCGTCTGCAGAGTCTCGTCCAGCAGATCTGTTTAGGGTGGTGAGGGAGCTAACGCAGGTGCCCCCTGTGCCAAATCCCTTACTTAACCCAACAACGGCCTGCTGTGATGTTTTTAACAACTTCTTTGAAGATAAAATCTCTCAGATAAGAGCTGACTTAGACACCAATGTGTCAGCAGAAATTATAGATGAGGTGTCCAGCGACTCCGTTGATGAGATAATTCTGGATCAATTTCAATCTGTGAGTACCGATGGTGTGGACAAGCTCCTTGGTAGGGTAAGGAAAACAACTTGCCCTTTCAACCCTTGCCCACCATGGCTAGACGTCTGGGGGGGATGCATTGAGGAGATTCCTTATGGATATCATCAATTCATCCTTCAGGGAAGGTTATGTTCCATCATGTTTGAAGGAAGCGGCTGTGAAGCCGCTCCTGAAAAAACCTTCCCTGGACCCCCTGGATATGGATAATTATAGGCCAGTCTCTTTACTAGCATTTTTGAGCAAGGTGATCGAGAGGGCGGTTGCTCTTCAACTCCAAACTGTCTTGGATGAAACCGATTATCTAGACCCATTTCAAACTGGCTTCAGGACAGGCTTTGGGGTTGAGACTGCCATGGTTGCCTTGACCGACGATCTGCGTCTGAGCATCGATAGGGGTAGTGTGACCCTGTTGGTACTCCTAGACCTCTCAGCAGCTTTTGACATGATTGATCATGGGATCCTCTTGGACCGCCTGAGGGGGTTAGGTATCGAGGGCACTGCACTCCAGTGGTTCCAGTCCTTCCACTCGGGCAGGTCCCAGAGGATGCTGCTTGGGGACAGTAGCTCCAGTAAAAGGGAGCTCAACTGTGGGGTCCCACAGGGTGCTATTTTGTCCCCGATGTTATTCAACATCTATATGAAGCTTGAGATTATTCAGAGTTATGGAGCTGGGTGCTATCAGTATGCTGATGACACCCAGATCTATTTCTCCGTGTCTTGTTCGTCGGCCTCGAATTCTCTTCTCTCAATGAATGTCTTCGGGCAGTAATGGGCTGGATGAGGAAAAACAAATTGAGACTGAATCCGGACAAGACGGAGGTGTTCACGGTAGCGGCCCCAAAACCAAGAATTGGGTTGCAACCTCCAGTCCTGGTTGGGGCCACACTCTCCTCCAGTGACTGTGTTCACAGTCTGGGGGTGCTCCTTGACTCGTCGCTCCTGATGACAAATCAGGTAAATGCGACAGTCAGGAGCACCTATTATTAGCTTCAGCTGATACGCCAGCTGTGCCCTTTTCTGGAAGTAAGGGATCTCGAAACTGTTGTGCACGTGCTGGTAATCTCACGTCTAGATTTCTGTAACACACTCTACATGGGGCCACCCTCGTGCTTGGTTCGGAAACTGCAACTGGTACAGAATATGGCAGCCAGAGTAGTATCTGGAACATTGAGGAGGGATCATATTACTCCGGTACTAACATCCCTCCACTGGCTGCCTATTAGTTTCTGGGCCCAGTACAAGGTGTTGGTTATCACCTTTAAAGTCCTAAATGGCTTGGATCCAAACTATCTTCGGGACCGTCTCCTCCCCTACAATCCTCCCTGTGCACTCCGGTGCTCCGGGAGGAATTTGCTGCAGTCGCAAAAATCCAGGTTTGCGGCTACCTCCCAGAGGGCATTTTCTGTGGTCATCCCCAGATTGTGGAATGGCCTGCCAGATGAGATCTGTCAATTGACATCTTTAGACAGCTTTAAAAAGGTTGTCAAGACAGATCTCTTCCGGCAGGCCTTTCCAGATTAGCCAGCCTCGAGGTATCCAGCTACTTATCCTTGGAATGTCCTCGAGAGGTCTCTCCCTCAGTTATATATAAAGCAATGTTGCCGACTGATGAGTTCTGGATATTTTTGTATTGATATTTTACTTTTGTTATTTTAATTACCGTGATTTTAATCTGTACTAGTTTAATACTGTTTTAAAGGGGGGAAGGTTTGGGGTTTTGACTGTATTGGAATTTTAATATGCTGTTAGCCGCCCCGATGGTTCTCAGAGGGGTGGGGTATAAATGATGATGATGATGATGATGATGATGATGATGATGATGCAAAGAAGACAGGGGGATGAGGGTTGTATGAAACTTCTCTTTTCAGGGTCCCTTAAAAACACCATACAGCCTTGCTGATCACTTCATGTGGTGGTGTTCCTTGGTCTTCTCCTGCCCGCATGAGCTCACTGCCTTCACTATTAGTAGTGGTGGTGGATGAGAAACTCTTGTGAGACTTGGGCAAAGGGAATCACTTCTGTGGCTCAGAGTGGCACCATTTTGGGACAAACAGACTCACTGGAGCTAGGTTATAGAGCACATGGTGGTGTGCGAGAAGCCATAGTAAAAAGCAGCTTTCAAATTGGGAACCTGCTTAAACTTTGTGAGCTTTGCTGGGATTTGGCTGACAGGTTGGAGTTATGCTGCTACTCCTGCATCATACAGGCCAAAATAAGTGGTAGCAGAAGAAACAATGCTTGTGGGGAGGGGAGGATAACTTGAAACCGTGTGGAGAAGACAGGTCTCTTGGGGGAGTATTCAAAATCGATTCTTGGAAAAAGTCCTTTGCCTCAGAGCAGCTTCTGTACTTAAAATTTCTTCCTTTCCCCATCAACTTGTCTCCAGTCCAGAGCATGTGGCCTCAGACACACATTGGCTGTGCTGGTGAAGGCTTGAGAATCTTTCCTTTCCAGGGAGAAAAGTGCAAAGCTGGCTGTGACCCTCTCCACCCGAGCAAAAAAGAACTGAGAGACTTTCCTCACCAGAGAGAGGCTTCTCCATTTGCACCTGGTCACCTTGGGAGCAGCAACTGAGCAGCTGGCTGACCAGAGACCAAAAAACCTCTCTCCCAAAGGCTGGCATGGGTGAGAGGCTCCTTGGTTGCTGCTCTACCAGCTGCTCAGTCATTGCTCCCTTTACACCCAGTCATCCTTGGAGCAGCAGCAAAGCAGGTGGCTAGCTGGCCTTCTTTTTGATGTAAGCCTAGCATGAGCAAAAGGGAGGAGCAGGCCTGGGTCACTACCACTGCTGTATTCATATGAAAGGCTGAGTTGGAGGTGGTGGTGAGCTGGCACAGCTGGGGTAGATGCTGCTGGCCAACTAGCTGCTGCACAAAGGGTGGTGGTGGTGAGGGGGCAGCCCTCCATCCTTGTTCTGGGATAGGCATTGGGGGCACTAGGAAAGAAGCTTGTACCCCCCAAATTTTGGGGACCACTGGTTAACATATAGCAAGTTGTTGCTTGTTCTAACAACAACTAATATAGAAAATACTGAAAATTAGGTTGAGTGACAATTAGGAGAAGGACAGGTTGCTTACCTGTAACAGTATTTCTTCAAGTGGTCATCTGCGAATTCACACAAATGGGTTATTCTGTGCTTGCGCAGCAAACTTCGGAACCTTCCTAGAGCTTTTAGAAGCGTTTTGGCAGCAGCCCCGCCCACTCTCCAACTGCTTTATTGGCCGGTTTCCTGCCTAAACCCTCAGTTCCATGGACACCAAAGCAGCAGCCCAGGACTGAAGAAGAGACTGGGCACGACTTGAGGGGAGGACGGGTGGGATTTGTGTGAATTTGCAGATGACCACTCAAAGAAATACTGTTACAGGTAAGCAACCTGTCCTCCTTCTTCGTGGTCTCTGCGAATCACACAAATGGGTTAATCAGACTGACAAGCTTTGGTCAGTGGAGGAGGGAGTGCCATGCCACATGAGACAGCACATTGCCTCAAACAAAATCACCATTTGTGAATCTGAGCTCTAGGCATGTAAATATAGGGATGAACAGTCCCGATAAAATGATGACTCTATGAGACAAGTTGAAATTCCAATACTGAGACATAATGGAAACAGTTACCAATGCAGGTAAGAACATGCCCAGTGGCAGAAAAAAATAGGCTTGCCAGCTAACCCATGTGTTGCACAGTCTGTTGATAGGCCTTGATGGTCTGTGATAGCATGGCAGAAGTAAGGTTAAAGTCAAGGGAGAATCTCTGACCTAGACTTGTTAGCAATGGAAATAATGCCAAAGCTATCCAGTAAGTAGTGAAAGAAGTTCACTACTGCAAATGGACAAAGAATATTAGACAAATACCGCAACAAGGAGGAAGGACTACAGACTCTGTCTGATCCAGTAGATGAATGGAAACCAATGGGAAGGGCAACAGACTTGCAACAATGTGAGGCTGCCCAGGACATGACATTGGTAAACAGGAAAAAGAGGGTTTAGCAGACCCTCAAAGTTAAAGATGTGTCAAAGGGAATCTTTCAAGATGAAAAAGGGCAGTGACAGATAACGCCTAGAACACTAAACAATCTAGGGCTAAGCATTCACATAAAATGTGAAATAGACCATCTGTGCCCAGTAATGAGATGGTTGGGCAACACCAGCAAAAACGGCAGAAAACAAGTGACTGCACTACAAAGTGGGCAGTAGGATGTCTGGATACTGCATTATACAGAGAGAGCTGATGGCATCGAACTGGGGAAGCTTCAATAACAGTTTCTGGAATATTGGTGGACATCAGAGAGGAGGAATAGAACCTCATCTAGTCACAGTAAAGACACTGACAACAGTGAGAGTGAGAATATCACAATATCCAATTGTTATGACCCACAAGACATGCTGTGTGTAACTTAATGTTTCAGGCTGTCAGCATGAAACATGTAGTTCTTGGTGAAAATCCCAGAGAAAACAACAGTAATGACTAGAAGATTAGTCATAGCATTATAAAAGTAAAGGGATTTCACACTGTATGTAGAAAGAGATCCCTGTGGGAATGTTATCTCATCCCGTGATGTCCTGTAGAAGTTGTATCAAGGATAACATGACTTGGCAGGAACAGTGAGAACTGCTAAGCAACGATATATATAAGGAGCAATATGGTGTTGACTTGTCATGAGTGGTTCATGAGAGAAGAATTTTAAAACACAGGAGCTGGAATAGACGTTAAAGCCACAAGCCCAGCTCCTAGACAGGCATGAAACCCTTCATCGTATAGATCTGAGGTGCGTGATGAAGCGTGAAGTGCACTGTGATGGAGCACTATAACGGGGGAGCACAAGCTTCCCTGTAAAGAGAGAGAAGTTCCAGGACATCTGCAAAGTGGATAGTTAGCCTTGGCAGGATAGCAGGTGGAGACCTGAATTATCATCACCTCACCAAAAAATGCCTTGAGACCAGAGGCTCAGAAAAACCAGACATTATGATATCAGTCAGCCTGGAGGGACGGGACAAGTATGCATGTCCTAAGATCATGAAGTGTCCACCGGGGTGGACAAATCTGTGAAATAGAGGGTCAGATTGCAGGGATGTCCCCAAAGGGCTTTTCTGGGAAAAAACTGACACAGTTCCTAACTGAAATGGGGCCCAAGAAGATTGCACTGAAATCGATGGTCAGTATATGAGATGAGCTCATCCCAGCTAGAGACTAAACAGTAGGTAGCCTGTCACATGTTTCATAGATGTGACACTGATGAGAACCCCTTGGAAGGGGTGTGTGTATGGAGTGTAGGCTTGTATTCCTTGTCCTATGTAGTGGGATTTGGGAGAAGACACCAACTGCATTCACTGACACTTGCACAGGGGAAGTGAAAACATTCTGAAAGCCACCAATAGGGAGGAATGAAGGCATTAATGCCAGTCTGGGGGGAAAAAGGAGGTATGACCACCCCAGTATGTTGTAGCCAACCTGGAATGGTAATGGCCCTCAGGATGGAAGCGTAATCATGCCTTCGACTTGGAAGTCTAAAGGAAGTGATGGCATTGGTCCCAGTACGTGGAGACGAAGCACATCCCAGAATATATCTGTATCAAGTGAGTGATACAAGAATCGAAGTCAGGCTGCAAGCAAATCGGTTTGACCCCAGAGAGTCAGGGACCGAGGAGCATTGAAGTCGCGCTGCAAGCCAATCGATTTGACCCTGGAGAGACAGGGACCAAGGAGCATCAAAGTCAGGCTGCAAGCCAACCGGTTGGACTCCGGAGAATCAGGGACCGAGGAGTATCCAAGTCGAGCTCCAAGCCAATCAGTTTGACCGTGGAGAGTCAGGGACCGACAAGTATCCACGTCAGGCTCCAAGCCAATCGGTTTCACCCTGGAGAGTCAGGGACCGAGTAGTATCCACGTCAGGCTCCAATCCAATCAGCATGACCCCGGAGAGTCAGGGACCGAGGAGTATCCACGTCGGGCTCCAAGCCAATCGGTATGACCCCGGAGAGTCAGGGACCAAGGAGTATCCATGTCGGGCTCCAAGCCAATTGGTATGACCCCGGAGAGTCAGGGACCGAGGAGTATCCACGTTGGGCTCCAAGCCAATCGGTATGACCCCGGAGAGTCAGGGACCAAGGAGTATCCACATCAGGCTCCAAGCCAATCGGTATGACCCCGGAGAGTCAGAGACCGAGGAGTATCCACGTCGGGCTCCAAGCCAATCGGTATGACCCCAGAGAGTCAGGGACCGAGGAGTATCCACATCGGGCTCCAAGCTAATCAGATTGACCCCTGGGGGTCCGGGGGCCAGCGATCACAGAAAAACCTCTCAGAAGTACGATGGACCTTAGCCAAGCATGAGGCAGTGCAAGCAGCCATAGGAGATCCATCTATCTCTATCCAGCCTTTGTTAAGCAAGTCAGAGAGGCAGGTGAGGTTTAATCAGTTTTCCTCCAGGAGTACCCTGCGAAAGAAAAATTGTCCCCCTTTAGGGCATAACGGAGCTTTGCCAAGCACACCAAGAAGGCGAGCAGCCATTTTAGATTTTATTTTTTTTAACCTCAGCGGTGGTGAAAAAACTGCACCTCAGAAATTAAATTCGAATGTAAGACTGCAATTCTTACAGAAATCGCAGCGCTCCTCTTAAAATATGAAGAGCAATGGACCTTAGCCGAGCATGAAGCAGGGCAAGCGGCCATAAAAGATATATCTATATCTATCTATCTATATCTATATATAGTTATATATATATATAGATATCTACATCTATATATCTATATCTAGCAGTAAAAATGGCCTTAGAGCCTTTGTCAAACACGCCAGAGAGGCGGGTGATGTTAAAACAGATTTCCTCCAGGAGTACTTCCAAAAGAAAAATTGTCCCCATTTTGGGAATAAAGGAGCTTTGCCAAACACACCAGAAAGGCGAGTGGCGATTTCAGAAAAAAATGTTACCTCAGAAATTGAATTAGAATGTAAGACTGCGATTCTCACAGAAATCGCAGCACTTCTCTTAAAATATGAACGACAATGTTAAAAAATACCACCAAAACGCAAAATGATCCTGTCAAAAGGCAATTTTAAAGTGAGACAGGAAAATGAATCTCTGAAGAGTTCCTCTAGATGTTGCTGCTGTGGCGGATAAAAGGAACTGAGGGTTTAGGCGGGAAACTGGCCAATAAAGCAGTTGGAGAGTGGGCGGGGCTACCACCAAAACACTTCTAAAAGCTCTAAGAAGGTTTCGAAGTTTGCTGCACAAGCGCAGAATAACCCATTTGTGTGATTCAGAGACCACGAAGAAGAAATGGAAGATATTAAGGCATAGTCTGGGAAAAGAGCCTATAAAATTTTGGTGGAGCTGAGAGGGCTTCAGATAAAAGGATTTGAATATAACAAGTTTCCAGCGATCATAAGACAAGCCAGGCAATCAGAACATAACTAATGTTCTGTGACACAAACATAAAAATAAAGATGTAGCTCCAAAATAGCTCCAAAAAAGTGAGGTAAGAGCCTTATCACATAAGAAAAGAAAGCCAAAATGGATTAGAAGAGTAGTGGCTCTTTCCGTGTCTCTCCACATGCTATAAAATTGCTTCTAATCAAATCATTTTATTACAGCCGTTCGGCCAGTATATAAAATTGCTTCTATTCTCTTCCCAAGAGAAACAGTCATAAAAGCGTCTCTTTTGTGGTACTGGAAAAATCAATTTGGCAAAAGGCACACTTTTACAACCATTTCCTTCGGGAAGGAGAACATTAAGTGCTATGACAGCACGTGGAGAGGCAAGGAGAAAGCTGCTACTCTCCCAGTCTGTTTTGCCTTTCTCTTCTCATGCAATAAAGCTCATATTCACAGATCCAAGTTACATGTATGTGTGCAACAAAAAATCTAAGCGTGTAGAAGAAATTTAAAAACATATATCCAACCATTTTATAGATGAGAAGCAATGACATATGTCCCAAGGGCAACCTTTGAATCCAAGCTTCCATTTACAATTTCCCCTTTTACAGTAGGCAGAACACAGACAGAAGAAACATGCACTCATAAATTTATTCAAAGAGAATGAGAGGAAGGAAACACACCCACTGCCTCATTCAGATGTAGAGAGCTGCCAAGTTTTCAAAACAGCAATAATGAACAGTTAAAATGCATGATACATGGAACTGACAATTAAGAAATGGCTATTAATAAAGTGTTTTTAATCTAAATACCAAATAAAAAGTAATTATTTCAGATAACCTGGCATTTCTCTATAAAATTAACACATTTCCACATTCTCCAAAAATAAGCACATACTGCTGTCTTTATGAAATCTGTATTTGGTTTCTTTTGGAGCATGCATCAACAGACCTTTATCAATTTTAATCATATCAAAATGCTTTGATAACTTATGATTAAAATTCAGAGTAACCTAAATCTGAGGTTACTTCACAGATTTTTGCCAGGATAAAAGCAGGGTGGGGGGGGGGAATGAAGGTGGGGGGAAACATCTTCAGCTTCAGAAGATAACTGGAATGAAATTAGTTAAAACATATATAGTTTGAGGGGGGGGGGGAAGAATGATTATAAAGAAACTAATGCATTTTCAAAAGCCTTTTAGGGTTTCTCATATAAGCTAAAATCCCATACCAATTTTGGGGAGCAAGTTCCACTGAATTCATTGTAGATTCCATTGTTAACTTAAATGGAATATTACTCTCTAGTCTAGAGTCTAGTGGTAGACTCCGCCTCATGCACAGAAGCATACACACTCTCCTCTCTTTCTCACTCTCTCTCTCTCACACAGGCACAAGTATACACACTTACTTTTATTCAGATATGCACCCACCCATAATCTGAAACTATAACTTGCTTGTTGCTTCATTCTCAACTGTGTCCCCCTATTCACCTGCTCAGTCAACCTCTGTTTGGATTGTACTGTATACCAAGAGCAACAGGAAGTAGCCATGAAGTCTTCAGGCACATGCCCCAAAGACATTACTCTGCTCTTCCCTCACCTGTTTTGGTTGGTTGCTGAGGTACTCAGTAAAAATTAACCACTGGCTTTAAGGCAGAGAAGAGGGGGATGGCAGGTCTAATTATTTTGTATTGACATGCTTGCTTCCTCCTGCAATTCAGCCTCATCTTTTCTTAGAAGAACAATACCCAAAATACAAGATTTCATGTGTCCTGGTCAGTCCTTCCAGCCTTCAAGAGAAAAGTCAACCCTCAGATAAGGGAAATAATAAGGGACATCTGGCAACCCAATTCAGACATGACAACAAAAAAGGGCACGAGAGAGAGATGTGTATACATAGATACACAGGGAGATGCACGAGACATATTTATATTGTCATCCAACTCCTTGCTCTGGGGAAGGAAAACAGCTCAGCAGGGCACAAGAAAGGAAAAGACAGGGCCCACAATCCAACACACCTGGAGGAGGCAGGGAAACTATGAGGGCAAGAAAGGAAAGGGATAGAGATGGACATTACATCTGTCTAGAATTGTCAAATTTGGTCACAGATTGTTACTGATTCTCCCTCTCTTCCTCGCACTCCACTGAACACCATTCGCAGCCTACATTACAACTGGAGGCAGGACAAATGGAGTTAGCAATGAGTGACACTTTTAGACAAAGTTAGTGTGTAGCTGCAGAAGTTTCTGAATCTCTCTCTCTCTCTCCCTCTCCTCTTTGTGCTACCTGACTGCTGATTAATCTTTTGGGCTGCCCTCAACAAGGATGTGGCAGACGGGATCATTACTTCAGTTCTGAAAAAAAATTCCAGAGCTAGACTTCCTTGTGTCCTGAGTCCACTAAACATCTACTGCAAAGATCAAGACAGAGCTAATTACAATAGCATTAAAGGCCATGCCTTTAAAGGTTTGTCACTGCTAATGCTGTTGACTGAATAAATCTGATTCACACCAGCCACACAGCAACTGCAATGACTCCTTTGGGCTGACATGAACCAGAAGACACCTTGTGGACCATACATGTTGTAGTTCACTTGGGAAGAAATCACAATTCCAATGCAACTTTGTCTTCATACTGCTTCCAACAGTTCTATCATAAAAGGCTGAAGCAGCAATGCAAGAAGCTTCCCCGCAAATGGTCACAAATCACAAGATTTCTATTTAGAATTACAAAGGTAGAGCAGCAAGATTCTATGCTGTATGAAAATGCTGTTTCTGAATAATCTGTGGACTCTTGGGATTGCATCTGCCATGTCCTCCTTTCTAAACTTACCTGGGGCCTGGGCCAAGTCCCATTGGAAACTGAATTTCAGCAGGAGTATGTGCGAACTGTGGATGTATCCAGTCTTTGGGACCCAGATGCACCAACTGCAAACCATTCAGCAACAACACACAAAAGCATGCAATTAGTGAGGTCACAGCTCTCACACAAAGCATACAATTAAACCTTGGCTGCCTTGATAAACTGCCTAGATTGACTTATTATGGATGTCAAGATTTAAATGCTTTTATTTAAGCAAACATCCAATTTTAGCTATTAAAAACAACTACCCAATCTTGCAAATATACATAAAACCCCTGAATCCTGGCACTAGAGTGGTATAAATTCAAAGTGTGATAATGGATGTAAATTTCAGACCAATAAATGATCTGATAGATAAAATCTGAAAGACATAAAGTGATATTTATTGTTACTTGGATTACCTCCTCAGCCTCAGAGGGAGAGAGGCAGGGCAGCTCCATCGGGCCTAGCCTAGATTAAGAAAGAGAGCCCTCCCTCCTGTCCATCTGCCATGGTCCAGGTCTCAGAGGGAGAGAAGAACTGCTGGACCTGATCCCCTTACCCGCTGCCATTCCCTTCTCCTTTTGTGTCATGTCTTTTTAGATTGGAAGCCTGAAGCCAGTGAACCCATCTAATTAAACATTTGTAAGACGCTCTGAGGGCCTTTGTGGCTGAAGAGCAGGGTATAAATACTCCAAATAAACAGCTAACTAACTAAATATATATGGATTTGGATTGTACAGAAAGATGTTGCTTAGTTTTGTGGGGATATCCACAAAATATTAGCAATAATATCCACTGAAATTGTTAAATTTGTTTGTGTACAGTATATTTCTAAGTTGGCCAATTTCCAAGGACATCAGACTCTTCTTTCAAGATTTGTCAGAAACTAAATGAACAGATGGAGTCTCCTTCTTTGAAGGTTTTTAAACAGAGGCTGGATGTCCATCTGTCAGAAGTGCTTTGATTGTGTAGTTCTGCACAGCACAGTTGGACTTTCCAACTTTCCAATTCTGTGATTCTATGATTCTTTTTATAATTGCAACTCCAGTCTAAAGGAAAAAAGGAATTATTAGAAACCCAAGGCTAAAGGAACTATGCATTTCCAAATGCACAGAATTCAGGCATGGATACTTAGCAAGAACAAATAATAAAACATTAACTGGGCTCAAAGCTTTCTGTCAAATATCAAAACTCTCTCACTCTGGGATTAGCTACAGGTAGAGCCTTTCAAAGTTCTATGTTTTTGTGTGTGTTTTTAGGCAAGAGACCTGTTTAGCAGTTATATGATATTGCTCAAGCAAGCAGAACAGAGGACTTCATAGCAGCAGCGGACATGCCATGCAACATACTGACAGAATGGTCTTTTTCATCTCTCATGAATAAAAGCAGAAGAGTTAGAATCTCACCTTCTGGTGGCATTTTCTTCGGTGGTGCTGAAGGTGGTGGCAAGGGAACTAAGGAGGTGACTCGGAACCCTGCTGGCAGCGTTTCTGATGAGCCACTGAGCATATTGATGCTATGAAACTCTGGGGGACGGAAACGCTTTCTCCAGGAGGGGGTTCTCTGAAAAGTCTTGTCATCACTCTGTAAAAAATGAAAAGCAAAATTATACCATGTCTCAAGCAGTGATGAAGCAGTTATACACAATATGGAGGGAGAACAGGAAGTCTTGTAATTAGTAAAAAAGACTCAACAATGCTCTCGAACCTCAGTGAGACCAGGAAAGCCCATAACAATATGTTTTTGTTCACCATGCACCTCTATAATAGGAGATTTCAAATACAGTAAGTCCTCCATATCCACAGATTCTTTATTCATGGACTCAGTAAAGCATAGCTTAAAAATATTCCAAAAAGATATACATTCCCAAAAGCAAACCTTGTTTTTGCTATTGTATATAAGAGGTACCATATAACTATGCTATTGTATATAATGGGATTTGAGTATCCATGAATTTTGGTATCCACGGGAGGTCCTGGAACCAAACCCCAGTGGATACCTAGGGCCCACTGTGTTGCATATCCCGCTACCCCAATCTGCTAAAAGCTGAAGATCAATTTAAATAGGAATGTCTCTGACTGCTGGAGAAAAAAGACCAGGAAAGGGGTCAACTGAGCTTCCCTTTGTAGGGAGTATCATTGTCTAGGAAAAACCACCAAGAAGGCTCTCTTCCCTGTACTCGCCAGATGAACCTGTGCAGGTGATGGAACAGAGAGAAAGTCCTCTCTCAAAAATCTTAAAATTCAGGCTTAATCCAAACGTAGAAATAATCCAGTTCAACACTACTTTAACTGCCATGGCTCAATGCTATCGAATTTTGGGAATTGTAGTTTGTTGTGATGTTAGAGCTCTGTGACAGAGGCTAAATGTTTCACAAAACTAGACTTTTCAGAATTCTATAGCATTTATCTATGGCAGTTAAAGTGGTGTCAACCTGGATTATTTCTGCAGTGCTGATGCAGACTCAGGTTGGCTCATATGGGGAAATATGGGTTTGAGCAAGGCTGGCCCAATGCATTGCACTGCTCAAACAGCAATATTCTAGAATCATTCATAGAATTATAGAGTTGGAAAAGACCATAAGGGCCACCCAGGCCAATCCCAGGCCATGCAGGAACTCATAATTAAAACATCCCTGCCAGATGGCCACCCACCCTCTGTTTAAAGACCTCCAAAGAAAGAGACTCTACCACTCTCCAAGGGAGTGTGTTCCACTGTCGAACTGCCCTTACTGTCAGGAAGTTCCTCCTAATGTTGAGGTGGAATTTCTTTTCCTGTAGCTTACATCCATTGTTCCGGGTCCTGTTCTCTGGAGCAGCAGAAAACAAGCTAGCGCCCTCCTCAATATGACATCCCTTCAAATATTTAAAGAGGGCTATCATATCCCCTCTTAACCGTCTCTTCTCTAGGCTAAACACACCCAGTTCCCTAAGTCGTTCTTCACCATTTTAGTTGTCCTCCTCTAGACACACTCCAGTTTTTCAACATCCCTTCTGAATTGTGGTGCCCAGAACTGGACACAGTATTCCAGGTGGAGCCTGACCAAAACAGAATCCAGTGGCATTATTACTTCCCTTGATCTAGATACTCTATTTCTATTAATGCAGCCTAAAATTGCATTGACCTTTTTAGCTGCCGCATCACACTGTTGACTCATGTTCAACTTGTGGTCTACTAGGACTCCTAGATCCCTTTTACACATAGTCTCGTTAAGCCAGGTGTCCCCCATCTTATATCTATGCATTTCATTTTTTTGTCCTAAGTGAAGTACCTTACATTTCTTTGTGTTGAAATTCATTTTGTTAGCTTTGGCCCAGCTTTCTAATTTATTAAGTTCATTTTGAATTTTCATCCTGTCTTCTGAGGTATTAGCTACTTCTCCTAATTTGGTGTCATCTCCATTTTGGTAAGCATGCCCCCTATTCTTTCATCCAAGTCATTGATAAAGATGTTGAATAGCACTGGGCCTAGGACAGAACCCTAGGGCACCCCACTGGTCACTTCTCTCCAGGATGAAGAGGAGCCATTGCTGAGCACTCTTTGGGTTCAGTCAGCCAACC
This sequence comes from Phrynosoma platyrhinos, assembly GCA_020142125.1. Taxonomy (NCBI): domain Eukaryota; kingdom Metazoa; phylum Chordata; class Lepidosauria; order Squamata; family Phrynosomatidae; genus Phrynosoma; species Phrynosoma platyrhinos. The sequence continues at coordinate 230,497,537 of CM034706.1, forward strand.
AATTATTAATCCACCTAACAGCTGTATTGTCTAGCCCACATTTTATTATCTTGTTTTCAAGAATATCATGGGGGACTTTGTCAAAAGCTTTAGTGAACTCAAGATATGCTATGTCTACCACATTCCCTTCATCTAGCAAGCTGGTAATTTTATCAAAAAAAAAAAAAAAAGAGAGAGAGAGAGAGATCAGATTAGTCTGGCATGACTTGTTTTTGAGAAACCCATGTTGACTTTTTGTGATCATGGCATTCCTTTCTAAATATTCACAGACTCTCTGTTTAATGAACTGTTCTAGAATCTTTCCCGGTATTGATGTCAGACTAACTGGACGATAGTTGTTGGGATCCTCTTTTTTCTCCTTTTTGAAGATGGGGACAATGTTTGCCCTCCTCCAATCTCCAATTTCCCCTATTGTATCCTCTGCTCCATTTTCCTCAGGTTGAGCACCCTTTTCCTTTTGTGAGAAGATTGAGGCAAAGAAGATGTTGAGTAGTTCTGCCTTTTCTCTGCCCCCTGTTAGAATTTCTCCATCTTTTCTGCACAGTGGCCCTACCATTTCCTTCTTTCATTCATTCAAGTCAAGGGACAAAGCCAACTGTTATTTTAGTAGAACAGACAGAAAATCCCACAAGCACCTCTTCTTTTTCTCTGGCATTAAAGCAACAATAATGTTCAATGAAATCACTAACCACTGGAAATTTTTTCATTACATCCCAAATCTGCTTCCTGTGGCATTAGCATCACTTTGCCCAATGAAGGGCTGGTCCTCGTCCTGAGCAAACCCTCCCAATATTTTCACTATATTGGGGGGGAGGGGGAATTCTCATCTATACAGAAAAGCCCCATTGCAAAACAATTCTCTAAATATTTGCCACTTTTTATTTGTGGCAGCTGCCATTTCCTCCCAAAATGCCCTAGAAAGATTGCACAGCAGCTGAAAAGGAAAAAAAAGAAACCTTAGGTTTAAAATAAGCTGCACTACTGCCTTTACTACTGTGAACACCACCCCTGAAAAAACTAATTTCCCTGAAGTAGTCACTGCCACTGCCCATAAATAAGATGCAAAATTACCTGAGGCCATTTAAGCTCTAAAAGCAGGTATATGACAGTGTAAAGTACAGGTCTCAAGCATGCTTTTATTGCAGAGGGCAAAACTGGCAAGTTTGTATAGAGCAGTAAGAAACTGCTCATCTCTTGTTTAAAAAAACCCCACACTCCCTTTGTTCTAACATCTTTCTTTCTCTCTCGTTTTACCAAAGTGTCTGAGACTAGGTTCTTATGTAGTATGAAGATGTGTGAGGATATTGGAGCTTTCCCCATAGGCAGGTGGTTGTCTTGGATTTCTCAAGACTGAGGTAGAAGCCAACAGGTCATCCTTAGAGGAAACTGGAAATAGCCACCCAGAAGACTTTAAGCTAAACTCTTTTTAGTTCAAAACTTAAGAGGTTGTATGATCTCTTCACCTCAACCCATATGTAGCATGTACTCTAAAAGTGACTTAAGCAATGGACAAGAATATTGAAAGTGTTTTTGTCCAATATAGACAAAAATATTGGCAGTATAAAGTCTTGGAAGTTAGGCACTGAGTAAAACAATCATTTAAGCATGGAGGGAAAAGATTCTTTTCCAGGAGCAAACTAGAAAAAATGATTTTTAAAAATTTGGTCTTAAAGAGATCTTATGCAATTCAATATACAAAGAGGTGAAGTTTGGGGGGGGGGCACCTCCTAAAGGAATGGGTGCTAGACATTTGTTAGCAGGCTTTAGAAGTCAAAATATCAATTTCCAAAATCAAATCCAGAATCTAGGAATCATAAAACTAGCTCCCTAAATTTCATAAACTTGTTGTCAGACAAAACATTAAGAACAAGAATTAATCGTGAAACAATAAAGTCCTTGTTGGAAGGATCGCATAAAGAAACTCTCAGGGAGCTGAGGTCCTACCCATTTAACATATTTTTAAAAAATAAAATAAAAACCCATTAAAATCCTCTTGACTTAACAGAGCAATCTGATAAGTCTTATAGTACCTATGAGATTAGTAAACTGGATTTAAAAAGAGGATTCCATTTTCATACTATATAAAGTTAATTTGCACTTACTATGGTCGAAAACACACTGCAGAAATAATCCAGTCTGAGACCGCTTTAACTGTCCTGGAAGACCACTTTAACTATCCTGGGAACTGCAGTTTATTGTGGCACCAGAGCTCTCTGACAGAGAAGGCTCAATGTCTCCCAAAACTACAGTTTCCAGAATTCCCTAGCATTGATCCAGAGCAGTTAAAGCGGTCTTATGGATTATTTCTGCAGTGTGTTTCAGGCCTATGTTACCAGCAGGACAGAATATGGAGAAGCAGAATGGTTTCCAATCAGCAAGGAGGTCAGGCATGGCTGTATTTTATCAACTTGTCCGATTAACCTGTGCACTGAACACATCATATGTAAAGTGAGATTAGACTTGGAGAAAGGGGACATAAAAATTGGAGGAAGCAACATCAAAAATTTAAGATCTGCAGATGACACCATACTACTAGCAGAAAATAGCAAAGACTTTGAATAATTACTGAGGAAAGTCAATGAAGGAAGTGCAAAGGCAGGTTTACAGTCGAAAACAAAAATACTGACCACAGATAACTTTGAAGTAGACAATGAAAACATTGAAGTAGACAATGAAAACCTTGTCTCAGTCATTAATTAGAATGAAGATGACTAGGACTTGGAAGGGCAGCTATGAAAGAAGTAGACAAGATCCTGAAGTGTAAAAATAATAAAGTTAGGACTGTCCATGCCATTGTATTTTCAATTTCTATGCATGGCTGTGAAACCTGGACAGTGAAGAAAGCTCACAGGAAGAAAATCAACTTATTTGAAATGTAGTGCTGGAATAGAGTTCTACAGAAACCATAAACTGCTACAAAGACAATTAAATGGAGCAAATCAAGCCTGAACTTAGGGAGCTGGGTATGTTTAGCCTGGAGAAGAGAAGTTCAGAGATTATATTTGAAAGGATGTCATACTGAAGATGGAGCAGCTCCAGAGACTAGGACCTGAAGCAATGGATTCAAACTATAGGAAAAAGAGATTCTACCTCAACATTATGAAGAACTTCCTGACAGTAGGGACCTTATCACATTGGGTCTGAAGCCGAGCTAATCCAAAGGGCATCCACAGCTAATACATATTATTTCCCCGTG
>CM034706.1:230500832-230511746 GCA_020142125.1 Phrynosoma platyrhinos
TTCGCTTATTCTTCGCTTCGTGGCCAGCGTTTGATAAGGTCCTAAGAGTTGTTCAACGGTGGAACATGCTTCCTTGGAAGATGGTGTAGTCTCCTTCTTTGGATATTTATAAACAGAGACTGGATGGCCACTTGGTGGAGGTGTTTTGATTGTGTGTTCCTGCATGGCAGGGGGTAGTATTTGATGGCCTTTGAAGTCTCTTCCAACTCTATGATTCTAACTCTTCCTAGAAGCCAAGATGACTACACTGAAACTACTGATTTTTGGACACATAAGAAGACATGACTTACTAGAAAAGACAATCCTTGGTAAGGTAGAAGATAAGGTAGAAGACAGTAGGAAAAGAGAAAGACCTCATAATAGATGGATAGACTCAATCAAGGAAGCCATGGCCCTGTGTCTGAAAGACCTGTTGCTGACAGAGTGACTTGGAGGTCTCATTCACAGGGTCACCATGTGTAGAAGTAAACTTGTTGGCAGCTAACAACAAATATTGGCATCCATTAAAGCTATCTTTTGAGTTGATGGTTGTGTCCAGTTTAGAAATACTCTAAAGCCCACCCATGGACTCTCTAGGGGTTCATGGACCACAGGTTTAGAACCTATGCTCTGTAGTGATGCCACAGTTGTGGAGATCTCTCTTCAGGGGGGCCGACAAGTTCTTGTCTTTTCCTTTTCATACTATGCTTAAAAATTTTTTTACTGCAGAAAATGTTTTAGAAACTACCCATTTGTTTTTGCTGTTTTACTGTGTTCTGCTGAATTTTAAATCAAGCAGTTTTAATGAATCCTGGGATTAGCAGTCTGGTGATATATTCAGCCTTTGCTGTCAGAGCATTCTGGTGCCACAACAAACTCCAAATCCCACAATTCCATAGCACTGAGCCATGGCAACTAAAGTAGTGTCAAATTGGATTATTTCTGCAGTGCAGGTGCAGTCTGAGACTATAAACCCAAGGAAAGAGGCTGCCTTTCTTACTGATTGTACATAAGCTGCCCTAGAATGTAAGATGCCCTAGAAGTCTTTTTGGATGAAGAACACAGTAAAATGCTTTTTTTTAAAAGTGTGAGTTCAAGTATCCATTTTGCTGCAAGTGGTAGGAGCAGCAATTCTGTGGAAGCCTGATGACACGTCTAGACCAAAACAGAAAGCAAAAACAGTACCGTTAGTAATATTCTGATAAAGTGTGCGATCAGAAAGGGGAAGGTGCTCATCTGTACTCATAAAGACTACTACTACACTGCAGAATCAATGCAGTTTGTCACTTTAACTGACACTTTGAGATTTGTAGTTTGTTGTGGCACCAGAGCTCTGAAACAGAAGGCTAAATAGCTCAGAAATCTACAAATCCCACAGTTCCATAGCACTGAGCCATGATAGTGAATGTGGTGCCAAACTGCATTAATTCCGCAGTGTAGCTGGAGCCAGTGTTTCTGCTGAAGTAAGCTGCTTCAAAAAATTAAGTTTTAAATCATGGTATACAACTGTTTTAATAATACAAACTAGGATAATAAAACACTATTTAAAAAGAATCACCATCTTAGAATAAAACTGCTATTTCCTTATCTTTCTTAATTTGCTGTGAATAGCTTACTGATGGGCCGTCTTCTCAAAATGTGCCTGCTCAAGTAGAAAGCTTCCTGAGGCAACTGGGATTAGACCTTTTCCAGCAGGTGCATCCAGGCTCTGAACTTTTTGCCCAGGGAAGTCCATCTTCCTCCTTCCCTGATGTCTTCTGTCATGATGTGAAAGCTTTCCAATTTTAATGGCTTGATTGAAATTTGCTTACTTTACTAACCAGTCATCTGTTGCTGTTTCTCTCTCGTCTCTTGGAAAGACGCCCTTAGTATATTTAGTGTACTGTTGCAACTCAAAATTGTTCCAGAAGGGGCCAGAAACTGAGCAGTTAGAAGGGACTGTGCAGATATCCCATCCTTTTCGCCTTAGTGGATTTTTCTTAGTAAGAAAAAAGGCCATAGCAGTGGTGGAAAAACAAGGGTATAATTTTAAGTGAATGTCATTGTCTTTAGTCCTTGTGAAATTTCAGTGAACAACACAAGACAATGATGTGATAAAAGATTTGTCTGGAACCTCGTGTCGTGCATTTCAATTGTATATTTTGTTATGTTTTCACTTGTTTTGAAACCCATTTTTTGATAAGCAGAATATAAATATTTTAGATAAAGCTCTTGCTCCTGTTGCAAGAATGAAGTGCTACATTGTAATGAAGATACATTTCTACTGTTCCATAATGAAATCTTAGTCCTTAAGTCAAAAGTAGGGTTTATGTAGCCCTTTGTATATTGTTGGACTACAAGTTATAGCAACCCCAGTAGCAGTGATAAGGAATGTTTGGAATTGCAATAACATCTGGAGGGCTGTACAGTTCCCACTTCACTTAAAGGTTGACACTATGTGTGTGACACTGCAATATTACCTCCAACCTATACAGGTTAACTGTTTTCCTTCAGCTTGTTTCAAACTTGACAATAACAAAATAAATCATTGACTTCTCCCCACCAAGACTATAGGATTTTGCTGTGATAGATACATTTCTGTATATTTTATTTCAGTATTTATACCTTGCTTTTGAAGGTTAAAGCCTTCAAAGAGTGGCTTACAACAGCAGTGGTAATGTTCAGTTTGAAAATAAAAAAATATTCAGTTAAACTCCCCTATATCGGGGTGGAAGGCTACAGGATCTCCCACTAGACCTTGGAGAGCCTCATCCTCTGCTTCCACACATTCTCTAGACTAGGGTATAGGAGTACTTTTACCATATTTTTGGGCTTTCCTGGGCCATTTTAGGGCTAGGAGAGACCTTTAAAAAAAAAACAACACAGGAGGTGTATAGAAGTAACTGCTTCACACACACACACAAAAGAAAAAACCAGCTTTTCCAGGGTCAAATTACTCCAGGCTCCCACCATGTGGTAGAAATGCTCCTGTGCCCCCAGAGGCCTCCACATGTGGTGAAAATATCTTCCCCACACTGCAGAAGCCATTGTGGGGCATTTTGGAGCAAGGAATATTGACACCCCCTCCCACGAAACTCTGGGGCCACATGCAGTTCCCTTAGTGTCTCCCTGTTCTAAGGTTCCAATACAAACATAAAGGTTAGAGAAGTTTGGTTAGTGTAGAGTAAAAATCTGGACAGGTTAGAGAAGTTTGGTTAGTGTGGAGTAAAAATCATCTTTGAGATTTCCTGAAGAAGTCTGCCACAGTGCACAACCTGATTCGGAACTCGTTCCATTGGAATCCACTGGCTGCCTGGGTGGACAGAGCTGCCGATGACCTTACGAAAATGTCTTAACTGAACTGTCCATTCTGTAGCTTCAGTGGTTCACCATATACACAAAAATCAAAGTAGTTCTGGGTGCTGCTACAAATAGAAATTTGATGACAATGTGGATTTGCAAGTTATAGTAAATCCCCAGTTATCAAGGTCACTTAAACCTTTCCTCTGAAGAGGGCAGCATTACTTGGGATAAACTCCTGAGATACCATGCCACTGGGGAGTGTTGCTAAGACAATGGCACATAGAGCTGAAACCAAACTTTTCTCTCTGGTCTGGCCACTCAGGTTTCTCTCCCCATTCCTTCCTTCTGATGTAGCACAATGCCTCTTTGGTACACCTACTTATTTCAACTATTGGGATGACTGAATGCTCAGCAAATGCAGCAGGTTTAGTTGCTGAAAGGGGTGCCAGACTAATCACTCCACTCAGAGCTGAAATTTGGTTGGTGGGGAGAACTGTGTCACCTCAGAGAATATGAAGAATCTTCCCTTCCTCATATTCTTCATATTTCTACAGTTATTCCCCAGCTATATCTCATCCACCACGGTAACATAATGAAATCAACTGTAGTGTACTGGACTGAGTATTAAATTCATATTGGCCAAACTTAGGTTTGCTTATTTTCAAATGAATACATTCTCCCTCCAGCAATGCTTCCAGGGCATTTACAAAAGTACAACAGCATATTATAATATTACATTCTGGAGAAAATAATAATGTTAAAATCTGGCACCAGAAAGAAAATAATACTGGTGCCTGCAAAATTTCAGGTTGGAATTCAAATACAATTTATATGCACATGTGCTCCTTTTTTGGCTAGTAGTACCATTGGTCACTTTGTGATAATCATTCAGAACATCCACTTCCATTCCTGAAGAGGGGACTGTAAGTTTCTTCTCAGTTATTTGTACAGATACCTCCCAGTAGAGTGAATTCCTAGAGACCACTGTACTTACCTATATACATCACTATCTTAAAAAAGATCTGATGTCACAGAATCCAATGTATCAAACTGACTGAAATCTGTCTATATAATGAAACACTGAATATACAATCTTCTTTTTCTGTTCTATCCCTCTATTTGTTCCCTACCCTTCATAACTTTTCTTTTAACCTGGTGTAGGAAAAATACAAGAGCCAGTTTGGTGTAGTGGTTTGAGGGCTGGAGTACAACTCAGGAGACTAGGGTTCAATTTCTTGCTCAACCATGGAAACCCACCAGGTGATCTTTGGCAAGTTACACATAGTCACCCCTAGAAAACACCGTGATAGGGTTGCCTCATGGTTGCCGTAAGTCAGAAATGACTTGAAGGCACACAACAACAAAAGGAAAAAATACAGAGTCTATCCTACCATAAGGCTGACTGAAACAGTCCAATTAAGATAACAAGAGGTTGGGCTTCATAAAGGGCAATCCATTTGATTAGTATATAATTACCACTGGGATATTTGTGTTTAGAAGCTGATGGGCAGAAGTTTCCAAACATGTGCAACTGTGACAGAACACTGATAATATTTTCAGAGTGATGAATGCTGGTACATTCATCAGTCATTCACTCTCACAAACCTATGTTGGAAAATATGTCATGTGTGATATATTAACAAGTCTTGAGCATTTCCACAGTAGCTTATCCTTAGGTGCTAGTCTGGTACTTGGCAGATCAGAGTGAGGAAACTTCAACTCCCAGGATGCCATGTTGTGATGCCTGAAACTTGCCAAACTTTTCACCAAATTGTCATATTTCAAACAATACACACACGGTTTGGTTCCCCTTGCCCCTCATTACTTTCCACAATCCACACCATCCCAGAAAATTGTTGAAAACCAGGCATTTTTATGCTGGATTCTAAAACCACAAGCATCATACTACCAGTTCCAGTCACAACAGTGTGTCCTGTCCAAAGAGATGGTACTATTCACCTTTGTAGATGCCTGCCCCTAGACTATATCTTCATGAGATACACAAGCTTACTTTTGTTCTTGTAATGCCAGTATGCATATTATAGGCATTTAAAAACCAATTGCAGTATTCTGTCCCATGGCCCATTTTAGTGGCAGGATAACGCCACACACAAAAACAAAATAGCTGCTTGCTTAGATACTCATTTGGATATGTAGTGGAATAAAAAGGAATGTTAACATTACTCCAAAATATAGAACCCATTCAGGAATTGGTATCCTTTCTGTTCAAGCCACTATGTCTCCACCTCCCACCTTCCCAGTCTCCATTAGGCTCCACAAAAACCGTGTTGATATTTTTTTCAGATAGATTTGTATGTATAGCAAGATGTTCATACATTCTGAAGTTAAAGAAACTCTTCAATATATTTCCAATCCAGTGTTTACATTTATTGACTGACTAATACAAGTAACTTTGGTACATCAAGCAGTGTGACATTGATTCACAAAGCATACAAATGGTTTTCCTCCAGAGTAGTTTGGCTGTGAAAACTTGCTTCTGTTACAGTAGTAGGACACTTTATTTTATTCTTGACAAAGGAGAGCAGCTCCACATCTCATGGGATTTGATTCACAAAGGAAATCACAAAGGAAAGCTACAAGGTCCCAGCTAAAGTCAGAAGTGTGTCCACCATCACTGGTCTTCAGAGCTTTGTCCAGAGCAGTTTAAAAACATATGGTTGCTAATACTTCTTAGGGAGCAAATTCCATAGTCCACAGACCAAAGTTTTGTCTACAGACAGACCTGTACCATTTTGACAAGTGGACTGAATGTAAATGTATGTAAAACCATATGACTGCTGAGATTTTAATCCTGTTTACCTGAAAGAGGTGTAAGCTAAAACCTAACACAGGGACATCCACACAGGGATGTTTTATTTATGCAATATTCCCTAAAAGAACAAGTTTGCTGGAAATAATGCCCTAGTTTTATGACATCAAGCAGAATTCCCTTGTAAATTGAAAAAGACAAGCAAACAGTATGGGTTCTGTTTAACACCAATCCTTCCTCTCACAAGAAATGAAGAGATGGCCTCTGTTGTAACTCTTGCTTACCACACAGTTTTGTAATGGAGGATCAATACTTGTTTGCAACCTGGAATCTCCCTAGTTTAGCATATCCATTCATACGTTTCCCACACAGAAACTGAGCAAGGTGCTGTTCCTTCAAATGCAAACCCAATCCTATTCCAAGTATTCCATTTGCTTCACCAGTTTCTTAGCTGATCGTATGAGCCCAATATTTATCAAATTCCCAGTATGATTTAGTCAGAGGATAGTACTTTGTACTCACATCATCAAGCCTCCTATCAGTGCCCAAGGCAAGCAGGTTGTTGAATTCTCTCTCCATCACCTGCCGTGCCTGGAAATAACATGAGATAAGCCCAAAACAGTAATCTATCAAAAGGAAATAACTGATGCAAACACCAGACTAGCAAAGCCATCAAACTACTAGTCAGAGCAAATCATAAGTCTTTCTCTGAAAACTGCTGTAGCACCATATGACATATCTCACATTTATTTACAAAAGACTTCGCATATAGACTTTCCATTTCAATGGTACATGGTAAAAGTCAATTACAATCATCATTCTTCTATGAAACAAATAAGAATGAATTAAACTTCTGAGTGAGTTTTCAGAGAGCAAACAGAGAGGGTAATTTACTTGTTGATAGCCTTCCTAGAGCAAAAACTGGCTGAAGTGAGAAACAAAATGCTAGACTGCATAGATCATTTGTTCATTTAATTAAAAAGTTCTGACCTGTGTCACTGGTAATAATCAAACAAGCAAGGAAAGATGAAATGCCATGTACTATAATCAGTGGAGGAACGGAGAAGAGGAGGGAAGCAGAGAAAATGAGGAGCTACCACTTTGTTTCCAAGCTGCTCTGCCTTCCTAGCACATTCAAGGGTGGGGTGGGGTGGGGTGCTCAATCAATGTTGCTGCTTCAGTTTCCCTTACAAAAGCAGTACAAAGAATGCTTAGGAAAATTGGAGGCTAGGAAAGCAAAACAGCAGTGGTGATGTTAATGAGCAAGTGTTGCCATCACCAACTATGCCTGCAGACAGCTTGGAGGAGGAAAAGAGGTGTCACCTCTTCTCCCCCCAGTCATCGCTTCCCCACCAGAGATAGTCAGTTGTTTATACTGTGAATACAAAAATTACACATTGTGTCGTTGTGCCAGTTTCCTCTCTTTATGGTAGTTTGATGCTTGCCAGTCAAACAGGTCTGAACTTTGCAAAAAAAGAAAAAAAGGAAGGAAGGAAGGCAGGCAGGAAGGCAAGGCAAGCAGGCAGGCTACTGAGAAGGACTATACTTCTGATCTTGAAGCCAGGTAAGAAGCAAATCCAAGATTAAATGTGCACATTAATGCCTGTTTATTGGGAAATAATTTCCACAAGCTAGCCACTGTTTGTGAGATAAAATTATATACTGAGCTAATGGAGGGGGCAGTTGAGAAAAGGACTATGAGAGTCACATGGAGAGGATTATCTTTAAAAATATGTAATACTATTGTTTAATTAATAAATATAATTTTGAAAATCAAAATGTAAACAAAAGGGTGGGGCTCAAATATACAGCAAGCTGGAAAAGTGGCCACTTGGCCTGCCACTGTTGTTCTGCAGGGCTCTTCTTACATTAATCCATAAGGGCAAAAATCTTTTGATCATGAGTACACAGAAAAAATCCCTACTTCATGGCATAAAATACCAAGGCTCTGGAACAAGTGTACTGCTACAAAATTAACTCCATGCCTACTTCTACAAGATTAAAGTTAGATCTAATTTTCATGAGTATTTAAGCATTGTAAGTACAGAGTTTTGGGAAAGGGGTTGATGAATCTTAGGGCCTCGGCAGACGACTAATAGAGTCGTCTTCCGGGCCCGGAAAAGGAGGGGCAGCCGCACGTTCGGCGCCCCTTCCTCTTCCTGAGGTTGCCCCTGGAAGCGCCGGCCATCCGCATGGCCGGCGCTTCCGGGTTGACCTCACGCCGTGGCGACCAGACGCGTCGCAGCATTTGAGGCAGGGAAAGTGCGCCCGCCGCTTTTGGGGTGCACTTTCCCTTAAATCTAAAAGGAGCGCCAATTTGGCGCTCCTTTTAGATTCGGCGGGGAAGCGCCGCGGTGAGGCTGCCTTGGCCCCGCAGCGCTGCGGACCAGGGCGTCTTGGACGCCCTCGTCTGCATCACCCCATAGTTAGTTCAAATTGGCACTAGCAGATGTGAGGGTGGCCACTGTTTGGACAGCTACGCATTTTTTTAACATTTCAGTGTCTTGTTCTCCCACTTCTTTTTATTGGGAGGTATGAAGCCTAGAGAACATTGAGAACATTAATGTGTACGACTGGGCTATATGATTCAAAGCAAAAAAATCTGGCCTAGTCTATTTAGTTGTAAATAAAATGTTGGTAAAATAAAAAGAGAGGGTTGGGGTGTATGTGCAAGGAAGACACCTGAATAAAATTAGAAAATTACTAGGGTGGTAAAGGATATAACTAAATTAATGGAAAGCAGGTAATGTGTGAAGAGTGAAGTAGGAGTTGAGTATTATAAAACAAGTTTACAGGAACTCTTTATTTTTCACAGTGGTTTAAATTACATCTTTAGATAGAAATATATAATCTTCATTCCATTGTGGGAGAAAGGCAGGATAGAAATCTTTTAAATAAATAAATAAATTTGTAAACATCAGCACAAATATTTCTTCCTACCTGAGTGTTTTGAGTCGGTATTTGTAACACAAGAGCCAGACTATTATAATCAAAATTTTCATCCAAAGCTATGAGTGCTCCATGGACTCCACTCTCAATAATGTTGTTGGCATACTCTCTAAGCCCAATAGATTGAATCCAGTGAATTACTTGATCATTGGTCCAGACTAAGACATCTAGAAGACAGTGAAGTCATATATTCAGGACAAATACAACTACAATTGAGAGTATTTAAGCCTCAGTAAATTCCTTAGTAGGAAAAAAATGTTAATTATATATTCTTTTGACATCTATAATATAAGCAGCAAGGGTAAAAAATGACAGTCCACCTTGTGTAAATAAACAGCTCACAGGGTTTCCATAAGCTTATTCCAGAGAAAATAAATCTTGCTCCTCAACCTCTGCAGTCTCAACACACTCATTTGTTCAGCACCATATATTTATTCAGTACCATATATTTGTTATGTTTCATGGAATGATTGTTTTGCAATTTGCAGTGGGCTGCACTGTTACTTACCTTTAATTTCATGCTGGCTTTCTTCCCGCCTCCTCTCCAGCTCCTTTCTATCATAGTTCAGCCTCTTCAGGCACATAATACCATATTGCAGGCTTGTTCTGCAACAATATGATACATCACTTATTCCACTTATTCCAAGGCATTTCATACTAAAGCTTCATGTCCCATTTGAAACATGACTTGAATAATGCAGTGTAACAATCTTAGAGCATTGTATAATCCACACCCCTAAGTGTTGCTCTGTCCTTCTGTTCAATTATGCTGAGAGGAAAAAGTCTTCATTATCAACTGAATTTTCAAATCACCTCCATTTCCATGTTGTTGTTGATTTTTAGTCTGTGGAAAAAACATGCTACTGATTCAATTCATTTTATTAATCTTGAATTTGTACTAATTCTAGAAACACTGCAATCAACTTGTTTTTAAAAGACTCTGGATTGTGCCTGTGACACTGATTAAAGCAAGGGTAGGCAACCTACGGCCCGGGGGCTGGATGCGGCCCCCCCAAGTCCTTTGGACCAGCCCCAGGCCAGTCCTGCCACTGCCCCCGCCGCCTGCCACCCGCCATGACAATATTGATTATTGTTGTTATTACTTGTTCTTGGGGTTTTCTTGGCAAAATCTCCACAGAGGTTTTGCCATGGCTTTTCTGGGGCTGAGAGAGTGTGCATGCATATATCTTTTTAATTTTTTTAATTGTTATTTATTTATTTATTTATTCATTTTTGGTGCTTCGGCCCCCCAATTGTCTGAGGGACAGCAACTCGGCCCCTGGCTCAAAAAGGTTGCCTACCCCTGGATTAAAGGTTTTGAATCGGTGCGAAGATGCGAATCTCTTCATTCAAAAAAGTGTAATGACCCCTAAGTGAAATCAATTCAGATTGGGGGGGGGGGGGGGGGGGGGGGGAGAGAGGCAAATGATACAATTTATTTCTCTGCAAGAGGACTCTAGCTCCACTGAGATGAGACATGTCCTAAAAACATTCCCTTACCGATGGAAACTGTCCACCATCTTCAGGTGAACCCGAAGATCTTTCTTAGTCAAATGATCCAACATTCGTGCATCTACAAGACACTCCATGAAGTAGCTGCGATACTGTGGGAGACCTAGACTAGGAAGCCATTCATTCCCTATCCACTCATGGTTCATATCCCCATAAGCCAGGGTCTGTGAAAATAAAAAATTAACATAAACACATAACCATCAAATGCAATGACAAAATCTTAACTGAGTATCTCGAATTGGAATTCAGAAATGGTCATTAGCAAATCTACTGTAGCCTTATGCCTTGGCTTTAGGGGGGGAAATTGTTAGGATATGGATGGGATATATAGTCAAAGGTGAAATGTAAAGATGTGTGTGTGTCTGAAATTTTTTATTTGAGAACAGTTTTTGGGCAAAGCACAAACAACATTTAGAGAAACA
>CM034706.1:230517071-230537085 GCA_020142125.1 Phrynosoma platyrhinos
TCTCCTCCAAGGACTGTGTTCACAGTCTGGGGGTGTTCCTAGATCCATCACTTCAGATGACAAATCAGGTAAATGTGACAGTCAGGAGTGCCTGATACGCCAGCTGCGCCCTTTCCTGGAAGCAGGGGACCTCAAAACTGTGGTACACGCACTGGTAACTTCCCGCCTTGATTTCTGCAATGCACTCTACATGGGGCTACCCTCGTGCCTGGTCAGGAAACTCCATTTAGTACAGAATATGGCAGCCAGTTTGGTCTCAGGAACAACTAGGAGAGACCACATAACACCTATTCTAAAGTCACTTCACTGGCTGCCTATTAGTTTCCGGGCAAAGTACAAGGTGTTGATTATTACCTTTAAAGCCCTAAATGGCTTAGGTCCAACCTATCTTCGGGACCACCTCCTTCCATATAATCCACCCCAAGCACTCTGGTCCTCTGGGAGGAATTTGCTTCAGCCTATAAAAACAAAGCTGTCTGCAACTCCCCAGAGGGCCTTTTCAGCTAACGCTCCCAGATTATGGAACGGCCTGCCAGACGAGATCCGTCATATTACTAGTTTATATAGCTTTTAAAAAGCTGCGGATCTCTTCTGGCAGACCTTTCCTGATTAGACTTCCCAGCCTTAAGATCTAGTCCATTCCTTCTCCTGTTCTTTGCCACATTGTTGTTGATTGTCTGCTCTGCCATTGCAACTTATTTTAGCTGTTTAACTGTTATTGTTTTGCTGCTGTTTTAATTCTCTACTGTTTAATACTATTTTAAGGGGGGGGTGGTTTTTGGGATTGTATATTTATGGAGTTTTATTGTTGTAAGCTGCCCTGAATGCACCTGCAGAGGGGTGGGATATCATCATCATCATCATCATCATCATCATTATCATTATATAAAACCATCTTGAAGGGCAGGCCACAGACCCCAACTACAATTCAGCAAATAAACATGCTAAAATAAATCAAACAAAAATCCTGGCTCTCACAGTGGTGAAGAAAACATTTAGAACTTTATCACACAAGGCAGGTAAATCACAATTGCATCAGAATAATAGCACTTTTGGTTGGTGCCTATCACATGAAGTCATCGGTATTCTGTTATTATCCCACGGGAGACCATTTTAGATAAGTTTCTGTTTATTAACACAAAAAAATCCTGTCATTAACTCCCTTTCTCACTGCTATTGTGCTATGATGTGTTATGCAAATGTTTAATTGTTCTTTATGTCCATTCTGGTGGTCTGGGGGCAGTCTAATGGGCATGCTTTGGGTGGAGAAACATAATAGTGATCAGGGAAGAAGGAGTTTCTTTATTCAACATTCAACTCATTTGTTGAGTTGGTGGCAGCTTTGAATTGCCCAGCAGTGAGTCTCAGATGGTGATGTTCAGCTCCCAAGGTCAGCCTTTTTATCTTTAGCCAAGTGCACCAGCGCCCATTGTTACTCACCCAGAGCAAAACTATGAGCAAAGCAAGAAGCCATTGAAGAAGCAGGGCTATGGTCTGGAAAGTTCCTCAGAAGCTTAGGGCAGTGATGGAAAACCTTTTAGGAAACAAATTGCTCCAGAGACAGCTGAAGGCCTAGGGGGGCAAGGAGCCTCTTTCTCCTCCTTCCCCTGCACCGTCCCCAGCCTTCAGCTGCCTCTCTGGAGCTGGGAGGGTCTGGAAGGAGGAGGAACAAGCTCGCACCCTTTTCTCCTCCTCCCCACCCTCTGTGTGCTGGAGAAAATGGCTTTGTGTGCCACCTCTGGCACACATGCCATAGGTTCACCTTCACGAGCTTACACAGATAGCACTGGTGACAGGGGTGTGGAGAGGCTAGGTAAGTGTTAGGCCCCAGTGGAACTGCAGGCTGTCCAGAGTAGCCCTCACTCCTTCACTGCAATCAGATTAAGGTTATTAAAGATTAAAGTTTGAGAGGAGGGTGATGTTAGGAAAGGCAAAGATGAATCAGGAAAGCATCAGACAATCTATCTCTCCAACACTATGGCCTATTTTGCTGGGGCACATCTATGTGCGTGCACACAACAAACAGTGAAATGGGTCAGGGATAATGTCTTGGAGAAGGTAGTGGGTGGGCAGTCTCAAATGCTGTGTGTGGTATAGTTTTAGCACAAATAAATTCTGTACTCCCGAATGGTTCTAAAAGTGCAAAGGAAAAAGAGTAATCTTTGATAACACAATTGTAGTAGGAGAGGAGCCTTTTGTGATAAACTTCTAAATTTATTTGGATCAATTTTGGGCTTCACCCAAGGAATACATTCTGTATTTTCTGAGAGACATGGAGAACGAAATTCTGAACAGAACTCTGCTTTCAAGCTAAAATCTGCAGTTTTTTGTTTCATCAAAAATTTCTGGTTTGGGTTCAGCTCTTCCTCATGAGTGTAGAGTGCAAATAGCAGTCTTAACATTAAATAAGGATGAAAAGACTAGTTTACTAATCACATGAAGTACTTACTGTCCTTGAGGTGGGTGGAGCTGATGGGCTAGTCAGTGACACCATTTCTTGAATTGCAAGGCGTAGCTTTAATCGGTGAAGTGCATTGCTAATGCCAATCTCTCTTTGTATCTCTGTATCCGACAAGGCAGACATTATAGCACCACTCTTCACATTTGCTCTGCATGCTGCGACATACCAGGCAGGCATGCCTACCCAAAGCTACAACATAAGAAGTCACAGATGAGTTTGTGTTTACATCTCCAGACATGTTAGCTATAGTTTCAGATGAGAGACAAAATCCTTCAACCTGTTTAAATCAGATAGTTCAATGCTCACAGACTTTTAATTTAGTTAGGGAGAAATTAGCATTGATATCTCACTACCATGGTAGTAGCCCAGTAGTTGATGTGACATTGCTAGGTTAATAAATTGAAAACCGAATAGAAAAAGAGATGCAGTTTTGCTACAAGAAAAAAGCACATCTTGCTATTGGCAGCTGTCTCCACTAGTCCAATGCAATTAAAATGTTGAAACTGAAATAGACAAAACGGAAAGCATTTTGTGAAGTCATAGGCTTTCATGGCCAGCATCCATAGTTTTTTGTGGGTTTTTCGAGCTGCGTGGCCATGTTCTAGAAGAGTTTCTTTCTGACGTTTCACCAGCATCTGTAGCTGGCATCTTCAGAGAAGAAACTCTTCTAGAACATGGCCACACAGCCCGAAAAACCCACAAAAAACTATGGAAAGCATTTTTATCTAATTAGTTTCACACACACCATTCATATTAGGTTTTCCTGTTTGAAAAACTAGATAAGACCATGTAGATGCCCATTTATCGTTTCATGTATTAAAGTAAATAACCAGCATTTTAAATATCATATCCAAATATCAAATCCAAATTTTAGTCATACAAGAAGTGCATTATTATCATGAATATTATCCAACAGGTATTCTATGGCAACCACATCAAAACATATCTATCCTGTTTGCGACAGTAATGGTCACACTTCTGGGAACCAGTTTATTAGAAAATATTACCACTCTACCTTAAAAAAACATAAAAGCATTTTGACCAAGACTCTGTTAGAACATAATATGACCTTGTTTTTCAAAAACAATAATAATTTTACAATATTATCTTTGTGTCAGATGGCTGTCTGAATGTAGCCTTAACAGACTCCTCTGCCATTGCAGTATTAAATTGTTCATCTATTGTGGAGAAAGAGAGAAAATTAAGACTGCAAGCCTTAATGGTGCTTATTTCTTATCTCAATGGTACTTACTTCTAAGTATGCATGGATAGGGACTGTACTGCAAAACTACTATATATTCATGTATATGTCAAAATATTTATGCCAAACATTATACACGATCAGTGTGGCACTTCTGTCCACCACATTGTTGCTTCTGGCTTTTGTAATGTTGGCTTGAAAAAACAGTGGCAGTGGTGGCTCTTTAGGACTTCCCTGCCATGATGGGGAGAGCAGAGGGGATAGATGCTTCTTTCAGGCTCTGTGGGCAAGGATTAAACTCCGTCAGTTTGAGAGCTTAGTCCATTTTGCAAGGGCCTGAAGAAAACTATGCCCCCCTCTGTTCTCTCTCCCATAGCTCCTTTAAGGGCTTCCCCACCACAGTGGAGAGGGGGTCAGGAGAAGCTGAAAAAAGCTCCACTCCACTCTGTCCTCTCTGCTGGAGCAGTGGCTCTTTGAAATATTTTCATTGAGGCAGGAAGATTACAGGGGGTCAGGAATCTGCTTTCTCTGGTTTGACAATGGCTCTTTGGTGCTTCTCCTCTAGGGTGGGGAAAGTGGAAGGGGTCATGGCTTCTTTTTGGTTCTTCATGGAGTAACTAAGCTCACACCTTGACCCCCTCTACAATTCCCAGCAGCCTTTTATAATATTTGGGTGGAGAAATGATGGCAGCCAGAGGAGGATGGGCCCAAGGAAACACTGGTGATTTCACTTCATTGTAGAATGGATCCAAGGAGTCCTGTCCTGCGCTGAGCCGCAAAATTTTACCTCAACTTATCCATGGGTTTATATAAAAATCCCTAATTTTGGCCCTAAAGCATGCTCGCACTTTATATGTGAGGTCAATTTACATATAAATATATACAGTAATCAGATTATCTCAGTAATACACATGCTAGAACTGAATGAAGTAAATATAATGAAGAAACAGATAAGTAATTAGAATATTATGTGATGGTATAGATGGGAACTTGGGCAAATTGCTATTATTTAACTCTACATAAAATTGGGAAAATGCTGCTTTAAATTAAGAGTATAATATTCTACTGTTGATATTTAGCTCTAATGAAGTTAGTTAATAGATATATTTTAAATGAATTGCACAATACTGAAGAAATTGCAAGAAGTTATTTCCACATTGTTTCATCTGGCAAATCCTGTCAGATATCATTACTCTTAAAGAGTTAAAAGTTATGAAATGCCAATTATGGACCACTAAATTGACCACTGGAGCTCAAGTCTTTCAAAATGGAAGGGTGCAGCTCTTTAAACTTCAAAACATACTTACCAGTAGTATAAGAAAGATATAAACCAGAATTTGAGTTCCACTTTACTTCATTGTTAAAAAAGGCCTTTCCTGGGCCTAAAACAGCACACACACAGACCCAAGTAGCAAAACTGTCACATCCGATAAACTGTGTGCAACCCCTGGCAGTTGCCCATCCCTGACCTACTAGATGCCAGTAATCTGAAGGTTTTGAGACAGACTTACCTCCAGCCAAGAGACTACAGTTGGACCATCCCACTGAGCAAAGGGAATGCCTTTTCTTCTAGCATCTTCCAAAAGCTCATGTCTGGAAGGATAAGCAATAAACAATAATACAATGATTTCTTTGTTAACCATGGAGTCCACCAGTTTACAGCCTGTACTATAGTGCCATTTGCAATTAAAAAAGAAAGAAAATTAACTATATATAAAAGGTTGTTGTAGCAAACTATCCCACATCCACAGTATGGACGAAGGATATTGTGCTATAGGTAACATTCTGGATTTAGTGCTGTGCTCAGCAACCAATTTTTAACAAGAACCACATTGTGAACACTGGTGCCATCAATAATCTGAGATGCTCTTTAAAATCCTCATTTTCAACATATTTACCAACAGAGGTTTTGGGAAATCCTTCCTTTTGACAATTGATTTATACAATTCCATACATATGTTGGCTTGTAACACAGGAATGAGTAGGAAGGTGCATTAAGCAAGAAACTAATGTTCACTGCTTTTCAGGATGGGCAAGAAGGGGTTAAAGAGCACTTTGTCAGTTTAGGAGATGGTGGATGAGGGGCAAAAGGGAGGTGGAGGAGGCAGGGGATCATAGAACCATAGAAAGTCTTTGAGATGAGGACCTGTGCTAAGGGAAGGTTTTGGGTGCCAGATATTGCACTTGGGTGTCTAGTTCTTACTTTGTCTAGTATCATAGAATCATAGAGTTGGAAGAGACCACAAGGGCCATCCAGTCCAACCCCCTGAAGTACAGTACTTCATCTGTAGAGTTAAGTGGCATATAACCTATCCCTAATAAATTCTATTACTATATAGAGGATATTACTGAAAAGGTAGAAAATATGAAGTTTGGGGAATTCCTCTGTGTTCTCCAAATATTCTATTCAAGCTAACCTTCTATTTGTGTCTCTGTACAAGTTTAATGATCCCTGGAGCTCTTCAGAAGCATAGAGTTTCCTCAGTAAGAAATGGAGTACAATTTGGATTTCCCTTTTCCAAAATGCTTGGGACTGGATTTTTTCAGATGTTGGAATATTTGCATATACATAACGAGATATCTCTGAGATGGGACCCCAGTCTAAATATGCATCATTTAGGTTTCATATATACCTTAAACACATAGCCTGAAGGTAATTTTATACATATTTTTAATAATTTTGTGGATGAAATAAACTTTGTGTAAATGAAACTATTAAAAAGCAAAAGTGTCAACCATTCAACCACTCTTGTGGACACTTTTGGATTTTGGAGTATGCTGGATTTTGAAATTCCAGATAAGAGATACTCAACCTATATCAGATTTGATCTCTCAAAGATGCTACACAATCTGCAGCTGGAATAAAGGAACTCATACACTGTCTTATGGGTGGTCAGATCCAGTAAACCTTGCTAGTGTCCGATATGAAATGAGGATTTTCCCTAGAGTATTTCCCAGAATCCTCCACCTTACAACCTGCAAAAATTCTGTGACCAGTGTAGCCAAATATAATAAATATAAAAAAACAAATATATATTTATAGGGAATCTAAAAGAAGATATGCTCACTTTTTTTTGAGCCGGCGGTCTTTTTCTGCTTGAGCTCCTAGCTTGCCAAGACCAAGAGAATCTTGTAGGTTGATATCTGAATCTGCTAGTATAACTGGAAAATACAGCAAATAATTAAACTAGAGCTCCCTAGTTTAATGACTCCCAAAGACTAAACCCATATAGAACAAACCTTAAATCTGAAAATAATACAAATTATCTAACCAGATTTTCAGATGTTGTAACCATACTAAAAAAAATTATGTCTCAGTATCCTCTGTATTCACACTAACCCTTATGTGAATGCATATACACTTGTAGATGTTATTGTGTATAATAGCAAATGTAGCATCATCAAGAGGGAGAGAAGGCAGGACAGCTCCATCAGGCCTAGCCACAATAAGAAGAAGGGCCCTCCCTCCAGTCCATCTGCCTTGGTCCAGGTTTTAGAGGGAGAGAAGATCTGCTGGACTTATTCCCCTTCCCTAGTGCCATTTCCTTCTCCTTTTGTGTCCTGTCTTTTTAGATTGTAAGCCTGAGGACAGAGAAATGTCTAATTAACCATTTGTAAGCCGCTCTGATAGCCTTTTGGCTGAAGAGCGGGGTATAAATACTCCAAATAACAACAACAACAATAATGTATCTGTAACTGCATTTTGTTTTAAATGATGTGATCCAACATGCATCCCATATAGAGAGAAAGGCAGGGTACAAAATGAATGCAGTCAACTATCCCTAATCTATACAATTCAAAGCCTTTTCATGTACCTTAACAACCATCCTTTCATTGATGGCACTGGGGTTTGTTTGTTTTTTTCAAGTATCCCTTCATAGATAAGCTAACTTTGTCCTCAAATCTGTTTATCACAGCAACTTTTCTGTCTAGTTACTGGGTCTCTCAATGGGTTCCTTTGGTCTCACTGGACTACTGTTGTCAAGAATCATGGTATATTGCCCCAGACTTTCCTGGCATCATTACTGCCTATTTAGGCTGTCACCATCCACAGCCCCACTTCTATTACCTCACTTGTTCTTACATAAAAACAGCTGATAATGCAGGATACCAAATCTTGTCTGCCATTTTGAATGAAAAAGTAAAAACAACATGCAGGAAGGACTACAGCCCTACCATCATCACCTTTTTTATTTCCTGTAAGTACTGTCTTCTTCACATAGCTGGAGTGTCCATGTTTAATTCTCTTTTTTTCTTTAATTGCTAATGCTATGCCACCCCAGCTTTGAGTATTGGCTTCTTCTGGCTTTGCGTATCTTCATGCTTGGAGTTGTTTTTTGTTTTTTGTTTTTTGTCTTACTCACTCTGCTGAACTAAGTAGTATTTGCTCCTCATATAATTTAGGTCCATAAACAGGTAGATTGTAATTGTAAATTTATCAGATACATGCTGGATGCTCATACAACTCCTTTTAGAGTCAAGAATCAGGACAGAAAAAAGTGACCTACTTTTTCTATTTCTGATACTTCAGTTTAGATGAACTAGCTGAATGAAGCAGTGTTCTCATCAAATTCATCTTTTCACTGCTTCACCTGTTTCTATTTATGTGCCTTTAGCTATGTTGTTCACTATGTCTCAAACTGTTTCTGCCGATCATCAGCTGTTCACTGATGATTCACTGCTTTTCCCACCTTCTCATCTCAAATTCTTAAATTAAATCCTTCCTTAGAATTCACTTGAGCTGCTAAATCCTAATGATTTCAACATCATTTAAGCAATCTAAATTATTTTGGATTGCACTATTTGGTTTCAGTGGACCTCTGTTACAATTCTGTGCTAACCTGCTTCTCATCTTCATTCTCCACACACCCTAATTCAACAATTCCTATTTCCTCCCTTCCCCTTTGTTCTGTGTCATTTCTAAAGAGCCCTTGCATGGGTCTTATTTTTCAAGGCTCAAAAAAAAAAAAAAAAACCTTGTGAAAGGACCCTCTAGAGAAGGGGAAACTGGTGACCGTCCAGAAATTGTTGCAGTTACCACGAGCCTTATGCCAGTGTCAGAAATGCTAAAATTTGCATTGCAGCAACATCTGGAAGGCCAAGCTTTGCTCACTCCAGTTTTACAGGAAGGATAGATAATCTCTTTGAGCTTAATATCCAAATTCAGTTTCAGACACATTATCAGGGACTGCATTCCAGTGGTGGGTGGGGCCAAAAGCAAAACAGTGGAACCAAAATTTTAGCGTACAACTCTTACTATCAGTAACTAAGATTTAGGAGAAGGGAACCAATATGTGATGCAGCTATGGGGAAGAGAAAATGAATAACTGGGGAATCCATGAGGGCCAGATTTGACCTATAACATGAGATTCCACACCATTGCTTTAGAGGGAGAAAACAGCATCAGAGACCTTGCCCAGTAGCACCTTCTCTGCTCAGCTGGATCAAGCGGCCTTTTTCTTTTTTTCCAAACAAGCGTCCAATAGAAGATTTTATGCCTTTCCTCTTGGAGCCTTTGTGCAGAGAGTCCTGGCTACTATTACTGCTGCTGGGGTTACTTGCTTGGTCCTCCAAAAAACTAATGAAAAAACAAGAGATCCACACTATCAGCATTTAAAAAGAACTGAAGGTACCATTCCCCTCCTGAAGTCAGCCTTGTATCTGCCTTTTACCAAAATGTTCCAATTATTTTTCACAGTGGAATATCAAATGGTCCTTTGTTTGGGAGGGAAGGCAACAGACATTGCCAAGTTTGTGATAAACCACCGAGGAAAAGAAAGTGGGGGGAAAAGAGAGTCCCATTTCAGTGTAAGTTAACAAGATAAATCATTCTTATACATAGTGAACTATTGAAGTCAGAAAGAAATGTCAAAATTTCTAGTTTTACAAACGATTCATCTGAACAATCGTACACTATATTTCTGTAAACCGTCTATTTATCTTCCCATGTTGTCATCACGAGAGGAGAAAATACTATTAGACAACAGAGGGAAGTGAACAGACAGTGTATGGCAAACAAACAAACAAAGTTTTACTACACACCGGCAGTATATATGGCCCAATTGCAAACTGGGGGTGCTCACCCCACTGTCACATATAGAGACCACACAGAGAGAGAGTAAATTCTCTTTCTCTGCTCATTAGATGATCCACATCAGTCAGATAATTTTCATCCCTATTGTAGCATACTAACTTGTGACTTAAGGGTCTTGATCTTGATCTCTAATGTAATGTGCACAGGAAAGTTTAAACCTTGTCATTTGGTATATTACAATGGGGATTAAGATCACATCAAATAAAAAGGCAAACCTATCAGACTAGCACACATCAGGCTGAAGACTTTTGTAAACCAGATTAGGCCTGCCAGCTCAAGTTTCTCCATCCCTGGCATTGGGAATGTCACTGGTCAGCAGCCATTAGATAAATATGCACCTTCATCTCAAACATATATTTATGTCTAGCAAGCAAAAAGCACAAAGCACTTAATTATAGTCCATTTTATAGCTACATTTCCATACAAACTCTCACCATCTGATAGGCATTTCCCCTTATCAAGTCTAACACTGCAACTGTGCACCATCAATATTTAAGCTACAAAAAAGAAATCAGATCCTCTTCTGAAGTGTTACTGGCATCCATAACCTGTTCAGTTATACTAAAATACATGCATACCCAGGTTTCTAACAGTATAGATTTAGTGCCAATTCATCTTCCAGTCCTCAGAGGGGGAGTCAAAATAAGCACTCGGCACATTCCCCAGGACACTTCTGTAGTGTTGTACACTACAAAACATGGTTTTGTACTTCCCATTCCTCTACACCAGGGGTCGGCAAGTTTTCCTTACCTGGGGCTGGTCCGCTGGTCCCCAGGTCTTCCGCGGGCTGAGGGGGGGGAGAGGGAAATGGCGCCGTACTGCGTATGCGCGAGTGAGTCGGGGGCCGCCATTTTGGGAAAAAAATGGCGGCCGTGACATGCGCGGTGGCTGCGACATGCGTGGCGGCGGCGGTGGCAGGACCAGCCTGGGGCCAGTCCAAAGGCCTCAGGGGGGCGGATCCGGCCCCCGGGCCGTGGGTTGCCGACCCCTGCTCTACACTATGCTTCCAACACAAATGGGAAAGTTTGGGGAGAACTACTGTGTAACATTTGACCCATCTCTTCGCTTACTGAAATGGAGTATATCTGGCCATTTACAATAAGGAGAGCTCATTCTCTCATCCCCTGCCAGACCCCTATACCTCTTGCCTTCCTCCTGACTCAGAGCAGGATGTCCAAGCTTCTCCAGACGCAGGGTCCTGGGTGAGGAAGGAGGAGAAGTCTCACATTTTATGGTAGTTTTATCTTCTCGACTTTCATCTCGACCAGCTGGTGACTGAACAGATAATGTGAGGTCAGAGTGCAGATCCCTAATTGAACACCACCCTCCCATCTCTAGCACACACTCACCATTGGCATAGCTCACCTGCCAGCTCAATTAAAGGAGAAGGTGGAACAGGGTCACATGCATTCAGAGTGTCATGGAGGCTGCTGCTCACTGCATGCCCTAATCCAAAGGCCTGGATGACTGAGTGACAATTACCAGTGTCATTTGGAGTGATGTAGCCCTAATGGGAAGGAATGGAGCCCAATAACAGTAGGAAGGGGGAGACAGGTTGCAACCTGTCAGCAACACTTAACAATGAAGAGAGCAGCCTCTGCCAACTCAAGGCCTGTGCTCCAGCTTGAAGTTAACATATATCCAAAGCCATCTTTGAATCTGACTGCTCAAACTGTTCAGATCTTTGAAAGCAGGTAAGAGCTAGCATCAATTAGATGGAAATCTCATGTAATTCCATCTCGCATTGTCACTTCCAAAGTAGCTTCCCACTGTTATAAGGGCCATCCTTGAAAAACCCATCTATAAAATGTTCTCCACTCTGCCAATCAGTGCAATCCAAGCATTGATGGTGATCATGTGCCTTGCTTAAGCATCCTTTTGCAAAAGCAATTGAGGGAGCATATTTAAAGATCAATGCATGCATAGGTCAAAGCAAACAGAAGCTTAAGTGGTAATTATGTTTTGTTTTCCCATAAAACATAGCCTTAGCTTTTCTGTCTTAGAAAAAATATGATTCTTGTTAGTAGCAACTTCATTTTTGTCAGGCTAAGCAAACACTGGGATATCAATTAAAAACTGTTTTGGCTGCCCCTTTAACACATTCTCCTTAAATAAATAGAACTTGACACTGCAAGCAGCATCCAAGCACAAGGAGCAAACATGCTTCCATAAAGGTCATAGGACATGTACACTTGAGGAAGAATAGTACTGCTGAAACAGGAGTTGTATCCAAACTCATTTTACACTGAGCAGATCACAGGCAGGCACTAAGGCTGAATGCAAAGACAGATAAAAGGAAAGAAGCAGGTGGAAACATGCGGGAAATTGCACACTACCATAGCCAGCCAGACTGCAATTATGCTGTGAACTCTGGAGAGTGGATTTTGAAAGCAAAATGGGTTGTTGTTTTTCAAAAACCAGGTTGAAATTTTCTTCCCATCCACCCACCCCTGAAAATATTTGAAAATATACAAGGGGGAGAGGTTACTATTTCATGAGGGCATCAGTAAACATTTGAACAAACTGTTTTTGTTGGGAAGAAGGAGTAGTGTTATATGAGATTTTGAAGGTTTCCTTTCCTTTAAAAATAAAATAAAACAACAGGGAATATTTTAAACTCATAGTGGGAAATAAACTTCTCTGTGCAGTATTCATCCCACCCACATTTCTCAAGGGTGGATCACAGCAATGCCCATACAGCACCACCCTCATTCTTATAGTCTAGCCTCCAGAAAATACAGCCAGGATGAATGGTGCACAGAGAGCCTTGTTGTCCTCCATGACTAGCATCAAGTATGCTTTTTTATAGAACTAGAAGAAGAAGAAAAGAACTCTTTCTTTGAAATCATATGTATGTTTTCAGACACTAATTTTGTAGATGCAAACAAAACAGACCTACTCCTTACTTGCATCTATAGATCAAACCTCAAATCCACACAAATAGTGAGATCACTGGTTTTTAAAAAGGCCAAATATTTGGAAGAGCAACTTTTAAAAAAAAAACAACTCTGAAAAACAGGACACATGTTTTTAACTGCCCATCCCAGAACAGAATGCAGCAGGGCATGAGACTTAGGAATAATCTATTGAGGTACTAAGGACTATCTGTAGGTTACAGAAGGAGATAGGAATATACAACAACCTTCACAAATGTCAGGCAGCACAAAGCCTCTGTACTGATCAAGAATAGTATAGGTCAGGCACAGGAAACCCTGCTTCCAAAAGCCTTACCACTACTTATACTGGTGAGAGCTAGTGGGGACTACAGCCCAATAACATCTGAAGGGCCAAGTTGTTACTTCTGATAAAGATACTAACAGCCAAAACAACTGCTTTTGTCAGTTCAACACAACAGTATCCTTTCATTTGATGCATTTTAGAATTCAAATTCATCTCTTCTTCCTCTGACCCCTAAAGTCTGGAATCCTGAGCTGGAATTACATAGCCACCTTATGCACCACCATTTTGTGGTCTGCCTGAAGGAACTTTTAAGGCTCAATTTGATTATTGAGAAAATTGTAAGGATAACAAGGTGTCCATCTCTCACAAAAAGCACCGTCTAGCCAGTAAAATCTTCTAGTCTATTTTAGATTAACCATTATTAGTGTTTAGCAATCAGATTTTAAATCCAAATTCTGCACTCCAGAATTTCATTCTCCTTATCTTTACTCTTTCATCTCCTCAGCACCTAGTTTTAAACATTTATATCTTTACTACATTATATTTTTATTTATTTTTCTTCTGGTCACACAAAAAATTGCAACTTTTAATTTCATTTTTTTAGTAAAAAATTCTATAACCAGGCACATACATCAGGTACTGACACAGCACGTGCAAAACTATTTCCAATTACATGAGGCATACTGACCTCTGTCCTAGACTAAAGACAGCTTTAAAAGTCTTTTCCCCCCCCTAGAAAAAACCTTTTTAAAAATGTCTAAATATGTATGGCCCACAGTCAGAATAAACAAATATGACCTTCATATGCAAAACCTCTTACTTAAAATATTATCAGCATAATTGTCTGTCACAGAAGAGAATAATTGGTAGATTGCAACCTAGAGAACTTGATTTTACCCTTAGCCTTAAGAGTAGAGAGAGAAATTAATGAGCTTGCCTCCTACCATTCTTCCTCATGGATTTTCCACCTTCTGTTGTAAGGGGAATCTGAATACTGCTTTATAGGAGGCATGAGGAAAGGGAAGCAGATACTTGAAAGCAGTATGTTGCTGAAACATTAACAAAGGTAAAGTCAAATTCCCTGGGTTGCAGAACCTACAGAAATGTTCTGGTTGCTTTTAGAGATCGTAAACATGTTGAGAATCTCTGCCTAACACAAATAAATATTTTGCAACATGTGTTGCTACACTTCTGAGAATACAAAAGTTTTTGAGATTATGGCCAGCTCCACTATGTTAGTGCACTAGAACTGCTTAACATTGTTATTGTAGGGGTAGCAAGAAAACAGAAGAGCAACTGGATTACAAAAAAAGGAACAAGCGTAGATGCAAAAAGAAAAGAAACTAACAAACTCACAAGTAACTTTCTCCGGTGTTTCCTCAAGTCACTAGGCTGATAAAGATGAAACACAAAAGAATAGAAATTAGCTTAAAATTAGGCAGAGGCCCATCTGTCAGTAGTGTAAAAGATTTACTATAACTTGGATTAGCAGGAAGCTAAGAGAGGAAGCTAGGAGAGCATTCTAAAAAGAGAGCACAGCATATCACTTGTATTTCTGGCCAAGTATATCATCCCTCCTCTAATTCCTGCTTACAAGAGTCATGCTGCATATTCGATCAAGGTCTTGTGCTGCGCTGTGAGAACTGAGCTTCGGAGTAGAGCGACCACTGACAGGAGGAGATGAGCTGGCCAAGGACAGGGCAGTCAGGGAGGTGGGAATGGATGCTCTCTTCCGGAGTTGTGTTAAATTCAAGGCCTCCATGCTACCGCTGGTGACACGGCTTTCCAACTGCTCAGCCCGCAGCTCAGTTGATTCTTTCTCTTCCTGGATCATTCTAATGGAGAAAACACATTTTAAATTCAGCTGGCAATATATCTTAACATCTTTTTAAATCTGTAAGCATCACTTACGACTCCTTCATGTTTATCAACCAAATTATGCAGGAACAGATAAAAGCTTACCAAGATTCT
Source organism: Phrynosoma platyrhinos (assembly GCA_020142125.1). Lineage (NCBI taxonomy): Eukaryota > Metazoa > Chordata > Lepidosauria > Squamata > Phrynosomatidae > Phrynosoma > Phrynosoma platyrhinos. The sequence continues at coordinate 230,531,979 of CM034706.1, forward strand.
GGGTACAAATGGCTCTGACCCACAGACCCAACCTAGAACCATGCTCTCACACACCACCCAGAAGGCAACAATCTCCTATATCTCTCCCCATTTTTCTACTTCCCCTTTCCAGAGGTCCTCTGCAGGATCTACTGCACTGTTTCTATTTCTAGAGGAGTAAGCAGGCTGCTCCTTACACTCTCATGCAAAAGTAACAGAGGGGCTAGAAAACAGTTTCTGGTATCTATACTGAAGAACTCTTATGTCCCAAGAGCTGTTTTCTCGGACTTTACAGCACACTCTCTTTCATATTTTATATATGGGTCACATCCTCTGGACTTTTAAAATCCCAAGTGCTCATGATTATTCTATCAAAAGTCAAGATCTTGATGTCATCATATAATAATAATAATAATAAAATTTATTTTTACCCCGCCCAATGGAAACCCAATCCGGGCGGCTTACAGATTAAAATACAAGAAATACATCAAAATAGGAACAATAAATAAGAAAACAACCCTACCCCCTTAAAAAAGTATTAAATCAGTAATATATTAAAACAATAATTAAACAATTCAATTAAAAAAAAAACCCAATGCAATAATTATAAAGCCTGCACACCACAATCCTCACCATCAGATTGATGGGGCCACGGGAGGATCAGCTTGGTGGTCCTTTCGGTGCTTGGCTTTCTTATGCTTTAAGCCACCCCTCCTTTTGGTATACTTCTCATCAAATCAGAAAACCAAAGTTAAATTTTATTACACAATTAAACCAGATTCCTGATGCTTCTCAGCATAGACCTTAGGCAAATCTTTGGTAAAATCACCAAGCTTTCTGTATTTGAGAGTTTTCGTTTGTAAAAAGCTTCACTTGAGGATTATCTGAGTGGCAAAACTGTTACAATGGGGTTACAAAACACATACATGCACACACACAAAAGGTTGTTGTGGAGATGAAAGGTAGATTATTAATTTGCCTATAATAAATATGGACATGAACACAGTACGGTAGAATATATTTCTTCTTTGTACAATGTTGGTTCACCACATAAGGATAAGTCCTGAAATATTATATTATTAAATTGCCTTTAGAAACAGGATGACATTATTTACGCCTACATGGTTAGGTTATACTAAGGCAAATGAACTTGGTCTACAATCTACATCTTCCTTCTAGTTTATACTTGTTTCCTCAATTTTTTTTTTTTTTTTGGTTCCCAGAAAGAAAGCTAAAATGGTGCATGATTTTGTCTCTAATATACTACGGTACTATATTTGTTTTTATTTCTGTATTTATTTTTTATTTCAAAACTATAATTCAATTTCAGATCTCCAGATAAAACTAAATATGAATGAAAGGCTTGTATTGTTTTCCAATAAGAGGTGTCCAGATGAAACTAAATATGAATGAAAGGCTTGTATTGTTTTCCAATAAGAAGTACAGGTGAAATTGCTAAGTTCTATTATCTCATTAAAAAAAAAACCTTCAGTATTCAACCCTTAGTGTCTAAGACAGGGGTAGGCAACCTTTCCCCTTTAAGGGCCCAGGGACCATCTCCCAGAATCCCAGGAGCTATTGGCCAACATGGGACTATTGGCCAACATGGCTGAGGCTTCTGGGAGCTGAAGTCCCTTGGCCTTTAAAGGGGAAAGGTTGCCTACCTCTGGTCTAAGATGTTGACTGAATCTCTTTTTTTCATTTTCCAAGTAATTCAATCCTGTGTAGTACTGCCTTGTTGATTTCTTTGGGACTAATAATATGGATTCTTTATTTTGTTTAGTCATTTTTTAGTCTGCTAGACACTAAGAGGTTCAAGTCAAATATATATGGTATGTAATGGAATAGACTAGTACATTCCATACCTGATCTCCTCATTGATGGCATCCAACTGTTCCTGAAGCATCATGGCAAGGGTCTGGGCATCAGAGTGACCACTAGGAGATAGCATACCCATGGAACTAAAGACTGTTTCCCGATCATCCTCATCCACATCAGAGATTTCTGGGTCACTATCAAAAGTGTGAGCTGTGGTGGCCAGGACCCCACCTGGCTGGGCAAGCTCCCAGTCCTGATTATAAATAAAAAAGATTAATAACAGCCTTCCACACATCAATAGGAAGGAGTCAAAAGGAGGAATGTAATTTGCATAACTGTGTCACAAGATGAGAGAACTCCATTTAGCATAGGCTATCCATCCCCATCACCAAACCAAATCTGACAGGACTACACTGAAACTGAGCCTCATAGATTGGGAGATCTGGTTTTCTGAAAGGAATGTCTGATCTGCAAGAGTAAGGGCCTATACAACTGCCAGAAATAATCCAGCTTGAGACCACTTTAACTGCCCTGGTTCAGTGCTAGGGAATCATGGGAACTGTAGTTTATTGTGGCACCAGAGTTCTCTGACAGAGAAGGCTCAATGTCTCAGAAAAAAACTACAATTCACATGATTCCCTAGCACTGAGCCAGGACAGTTAAAGTGGTCTCAAGATGGATTATTTCTGGCAGTCTGTGAAGGCCTATGCTACTATATTTTCCCATTCCCTTCCTTGCCTTACTGAATCTAGACCTCACAAAAGGCTGAGACTTCCTGGATCTCATAGGAAGCATCTTTGTGTTTTGCTAATGGAATTTACATTTCCTGGACTTTATAATACTTTGTTTCCCAGTACAACATGGCCAGAGGAAGGAGTGGCCTAACTGCATAGATATCTCCATACTCACAACAACAACAACAACAACAACAACATTTTGGCAAAATGCAGACTTGTGACCAAAATCGTCAATTTTTTTCCCCTGTATTATTTTTAATACCTTTGTCTGATGGATATATTTTATGACTGGCCCAATAAAAGTATCACTGTTTTTGGATTTTGGATGTTATTGTAGTTTTCTATATGGCCAACATGACTACCCCTGGATATGAATCTAACCTGGCTACTTTATTGTTGTTGCTATGTACCTTCACGTCATTTTCGACTTACGGCAAACACAAGGTGAACCTATCATGGGTTTTCCTGGCAAGATTTGTCCAGATGAGGTTTACAATTGCTTTTCCCTGAGGCTGAGAGCATGCCCAACGTCACCCAGTGGCTTTCATTGTTGAGCTGGGAATTGAACCCTGTTCTCCAGAGTCATAGTCCAGCACTCAAACCACTATGCCATGCTAGCTTTGCTAGTTACTATTGAACAGAAAAGGGGCAGATACCTGAACACACAGGAAAAATCTGACAAATTTCCCTAGCCTCAGATGTTTAAAGATAGGCTGGGTCATGGAAAACCTAGTCCTTAGAAGTCACACCTGGCTTCAAGCCTCCGATTTGACACACCAGGCCAGGGCAACAATTGAGGACTAGCCATTTGATGTTTCGGGCTTTTTCAACAAACAGATGAAAAGCTCAACTTTAAGAATGAAATGAGAAATACGGCATGAAATATATGGTATCTCATCCTCTTCCTTCCAACCAAACCCACAACGCAGACCTGGATGGCAGAGGTCCTCTTGCAACTCAGGCCAATATAAGCAGTAACATCACTCTGATTAAAGCCATCCTCAATACCCTTCCCAATCCTCTTCCTCATCGGGAAGGTGGACAACGTCTCAAGCCAAATTCAAGCAGCCCTTCCATAAGGATGCTGATCATTCAAAGAAAAGGCTATGAAGTTCTCCAGCGCACTTGGTCCCGTTGTCTCCATTTGGGGATAGGTTAATCCTCTTCTTCCATATTTGATCCTCAATCACAACTGACTTTTGGGTATTACAAATTGTCTGGAGGGGCTATGCCCTTGAATTTGATGACCTTCCCCCACAGGTGTTCTACGCCTTACCACCACCACCACCCTTTAGACACCCTACTTGACGAAGTGCACTCTTTGCTAGTTAAGGGCACTATCAAACCTATGTCCACCTCTTGGATTCAACAGTGCTTTTCCCCCCAGATATTTTATTGTTTCAAAAAAGGACGAAAGCCTCCAGCACATTTTGGATCTCTGTTATCTGAATTCTTTCATCTCCTATAAATGATTTTGCATGGTAACCCTTTCTTCCATTCTTCCGCTGTTGCAGAAATGAGACTGGTTCGTGCCTCTCAACCTCAAGGATACTTATTTCCATATAGGAATCCAAGAGGACCACCACAGATGCCTTGCTTTTTCTGTCAGCTCAGATTGTTTTCAATTCTGTGTTTTGCCCTTCGGTCTCTCCATGGCCCAAGTGCACGGCGGTCATTTCAGCCTACCTCTTGTCAACAAGAAATCACCGTCTTTCCATATCTGGATGACTGGCTCTTCGTGGCCCCATCCCGAGACTCCCTAAACATTAGGTCAAATTCGAACTGTCCCTACTCGAAGCCCTCAGCCTCATGGTCAACTTAGAAAAGTCCAGCCTTTGCCCATCTCGAAGTGTTCGGTTCACAGGTGCCTTGCTAGACTCAATGACTACAAAGGCTTACCTCCCACGTGATAGATTTTTAAACCTCACTGTCGCGGTCCGTGCCTGTCTATCCCAAAGACAAATCATGGCTCAAAGGACACAGGATAGCCCTAGGACATATGGTCTCAACAACCTACATCACCCCTTGGGCTCATCTTCAACTTCGACCTTTCCAGTCATGGTTCCTTTCCGTTTGACCCCATGCACAACTATCCATGCAAGTAGCTCACAGTACCAAGATCTGTTGCTAAATCCCTCCACGAATGGTTAGATCCAAGCAAAGTCTGTGCCAAAATGCCATTTTCACCACCACAACCTCAAAAAACTCATGACGGACACTTCCATGCTGGGATGGGGAGCTTGCTCTGACGGCCTCTCCATGAAGCGCAGGTGGTCAGTAGAGGAACAATTTCTTCACATCAATGCTCTGGAAATGCTGGCAGTCGAGAAGGCCTTGAAATCCTTCAAGGGTTTTCTTCAGGACCAAGTCATCCTCCTTTTCACAGACAACACTACTATCTGAACAAACAAGGAGGGACGAGGTCTCGTACATTACTTGACCTCACCATTTGAATCTGGGACTGGTGCATCCAGAGGAACATTCAGCTGCAGGCCATTAATCTGGGGGAGAGAGAACAGGCCCAGCACCATCAGGCCTAGACTAAGAAGAAGAACTTTCCCTCCATTCCATCC
>CM034706.1:230537185-230556296 GCA_020142125.1 Phrynosoma platyrhinos
ATTCTATGATTCTATGATTCTATGATTCTATGATTCTATGATTCTGATCCAATCCATGAAATGATCCTGGCTGCCCAAAAACCTTCCACATGGAAGTCTTACTCCCTCAAATGGAACAAATTTCTCAGATTTCTTAATGATAAAGGACTTCCACCTTCTCAAGTTGAAGTCCCTATTGTACTGGACTTCCTCCTTTCCCTTGCTCAGTCAGATCTATCACTGTCTTCCTTGAAGTGCTATCTGTCAGCTATTTGTGCCCATTACCAATCTGAGGGTTGTTCTTCTTTCTTCATGGACTCCCTCATCAAGAAATTCCTTAAGAGATTAAACAATCTACATCCTCCATTCCGACTCTGCTGTGAAATCTTGAGCTGCTCCTCTTTCAACTCTCTACCAAGCCATTTGAACCCATGGCTACTATTTACATGAGGCTACTTATCTGGAAAACTGCATTCCTCATTGCTATCACATCAGCCTGGCGGGCCAGTGAACTATGCGCCCTCCATGTTGACCAGCCATACCTGAACTTTCACAAAAACAAAGTGGTCTTGAAACTGGACATTTCCTTCTTTCTTGCTCAAAGTGGTGTCATCCTTTCACATGAATCAGGAGATTGTGTTGCCAACCTGGTCCCAAACCTGACCACCGATATTGAGCACCGACTTCATACCCTTGATGTCAGACGAGCACTCTCATTCTACATTGACAGGACTTTGGGTTCAAGGCAATCCAAGCGACTATTCATCTACTACTCGAATTCAAGGTTGGGACTCCCTGTTAGCCCCCCAGAGGTTTTTGAAGTTGGTAACAGCCCCCATCCATCTTTGTTATGAACTTTGTGAGAAGACTCCTCCAACTTGGGTTCGAGCAAACTCCACCAGGACGGTAGCCACATTGTCTGTCTTTTTTAATGGCATTCCTTTAGAGGATGTCTGTAGAGCTGCTGTCTGTTATTACATATTACAGACTGAACACCAGAGCCAGGTAGGATGCAGCTTTTGGAAGAACCATGCTACTATCTGCTTTACACTAAGGTTTGTGTTGTTGCACGTTTCTTATTATACATATTTATATGGGGGGGAAATGCCACTTAGTTGCTTTTAAAGTTGGTACCGTGAGCCACTTGCATGGATGATTCTTTATTGTTGGAAAATAAATTCTTGTTTGGTTTACATACTGTGTTGGCTTCATGACACTCCCTCCTCCACTGACCAAAGCTTGTCTGTCTAACCCATTTGTATGATTCGCAGAGACCATGAAGAAGGAGGACAGTTGCTTACCTGTAACTGTAGTTCTTCGAGTGGTCATCTGCAAATTCACACAAATCCCACTCATCCTCCCCTCAGTCATGTCCTGCTCTCATCGTTCCTTTTGTCTACGGCTATGTGGCAGACTCTTGAAACTGAGAAAGAGCAGGAAGATGCCAAGCTTATATAGAGGGTGGGCGGAGCTACCGCCAAAAAGTCTTCCTTAGCGATTCCAGAAGGTTTGGAAGCTTACTGTGCAGGTGCAGAATAACCCATTTGTGTGAATTCACAGATGACCACTCAAAGAACTACAGTTACAGATAAGCAACCCGTCCTTCTTCCCAAAGTGTAGTTACAACTACAGTACTTAATTCCTGTTTTGCAGCCCAGAAATGATTTAAAACCTGCATATGCTATCAGTGCAAATCTCAACATGGTTTATAAAAATAATTAAAAGCAAACACTGAAATAAGAAAAAGTACCAACACCACAGCCCAAACAAGCAATAAAACATAAGGGCTACAGCAGGTTTCTTTCTTGCCCAGATTTCACAGTATGGCAATGATCCTTTGAAACTTCATCTCACCATCGTCTACACAAGCCCATCACTTAAGTATTGTCCTGGCCATCGTCCAGTAGCTTTTCTACACAACAGGGAGCCTCTTTCCTTCAGAGGGGGTTATGTCTGCAGCTGTTACTGCCAAGTGAAAGGCCAAAGCCCCATTTTAAAGGCCCTGGACAGCTGTTGCAGCTGTTGCCATCACAAAGATCTTGTGATATGTTCCAAGATACAGACGTAACTGGAGCTAGCCACAAGAGATTAGCTGGAACAAGGCAAACATCAGGAGTTTTACCTTGGAGGGTTCTTCCCTCAGAGCTGCAAAGCGGCTCTTTGGTGCCCGGTGAAGGCTGGAGGGTGTTCCAAAGGGTTCAGGTGTTACATGCATCATGGTACTCAGGGGATATCTGAGATCTGGAGTACTTCCAACAAGCGACCTATAAAAATAAAGAGGAGGGACCAAGTGATTCAAATCATTCTTATTTAGTATAATGTGGAGTTTAATTTTAAATTGAAGTCCTCAATTTAAATGTATATATTAATATGTTTTCTCTCTTGTTCTTTTAGTCAATGTTCAAAATTAGCAACAGAACACACATGCTGAAATACACAGTACAATACCATTTGTCTAAATAGGTTATGGAAAACAAATATTCAGCTAATCTTAAATTGGAAAACACATACTTTACACTGACAAGACTATATGCAAAGATACACAGTAAAAACAGATTAACAAATGTTGGATTACTGCGGGGTCAGACAGTAGCATGTATTTGTAACTGGTACTAAGGAATAGTAGTCCAAAGCAGGTAGGGTGAAAGGAATGTTTCTGTTCAACACAGTTCAATCTACACAGTAAAAAGGCAAAGATATTCCCTTGACATGAATGTCTACTTGTAACCGACTGTAGGGGGCAGTGCTTATCTCCGTTTCTAAGCCAAAGAGCCATTGTTGTCCGAGGACTGCTCCAGTGGTCATGTGGCCAGCATGACTGTACCAAATGCTGTTATCTTCCCACCAAAGTGCTACAAGTATTTATCTACTTGTATTTGCATACTTTCAAATTCTCAGAAGCTGAGACTAGTGACAGGAGCTCACTCCATCATGCAGCACTTGGGCCTCGAACTGCCAACCTTATGATCTTCCAATCCCAAACCAAATTAGAAGGAATAGCTAATACCTCAGAAGACAGGATGAAAATTCAAAATGAACTTAATAGATCAGAAAGCTGGGCCAAAGCTAACAAAATGAATTTCAACACAGAGAAATGGAAGGTACTGCACTTAGGGCAAAAAAAAAATGAAATGCACAGATATAAGATGGGGGACACCTGGCTTAATGAGACTACGTGTGAAAGGGATCTAGGAATCCAGGTAGACCACAAGTTGAACATGAGTCAACAGTGTGATGCCGCAGCTAAAAAGGCTAATGCAATTTTAGGCTGCATTAATAGAAATATAGTATCTAGATCAAGGGAAGTAATAGTGCCACTGTATTCTGCTTTGGCCAGGCCCCACCTGGAATACTGTGTCCAGTTCTGGGCACCACAATTCAGAAGGGATGTTGAAAAACTGGAGTGTGTCCAGAGAAGGGCAACTAAAATGGTGAAAGGTCTGGAAACCATGCCCTATGAGGAACGACTTAGGGAACTGGGTATGTTTAGTATGGAGAAGAGACTGGGTATGTTTAGCCTGGTTTTTAGGGGATATGATAGCTCTCTTTAAAGATTTGAAGGGATGTCATATTGAAGAGGGAGCTAGCTTGTTTTATGCTGCTCCAGAGAACAGGACCCAAAACAATGGATGAAAGCTCCAGGAAAAGAGATTCCACCTCAACATTAGGAGGAACTTCCTGACAGTGAGAGCTATTCGACAGTGGAAGTTGGAGTCTCCTTCTTTGAAGGTCTTTAAACAGAGGCTGGATGGTCATCTGTCGAGGATGCTTTGATTTTGAGTTCCTGCATGGTAGGGGTTTGGACTGGATGGCCCTTGTGGTCTCTTCCAACTCTATGATTCTATGGTGTCTTAACCACTAAGCCACTGCATGCCCAGTACGGGAAACAGTTTTAAATTAGTCCCATTAAGAGGGGGTGTTGGTCAGTGATCCTTCCTGTCTTCTTCAGCACAGTCAGGGAAAGACACTGTTCAACAGCACTTGAAGGGGTCAATTGAAGGGGTTTTGTGTGAGTGTTTTACAAGGCTAAAGAGAGTATGTTCTTTACAAAGATTTCTTCTCTGCCTTCTGCAACAAAATGCACTCACCACCGCTCTCAAGAATAAAATAATTTTTAAAAATGCCACAAACTAATGCAACAATGAAATTTAAATTGGAGCAGTTAAGACAGATCTGGAGTTCCACCAAACATTAGTTAAGGAAGGCGGAAGACACCACTTCCTTCTAAGTATATGGATGAAGGCCGTGCTGCTGCTCACTGCTTTGAGCCCTGACAAACACATGCAGCTGCCATTTCCATGTTTCTTCCTGTTGAAATGTGGTCAATATATAACTTTAAAAAGTACTTCAGAATGCAGTATATGAAAATCCTAATTTTTAGAAGCTTCAGCTTGAATGTTAATTAGCTATTCTATTGATTAGAAAGTAATAGGTAGCCCACATTTAGCTATTTAAAGTCTAATACAGGCCCACTGGGTCAACAAAATTGGGAATTAGGTTTCAGTTACTTAAAAGCAAGCTTGAAATTTAATGTACCTTATCCATACATATTTAATTTTAATCGTAATAACAAATTCACCATCAAATAACATTTTAAATACTTAGGCTCCCATACATGTTACCAACTCATCTCTCATCACACCGGCTGAGCCTGAGAGCCCCATTTCAATCTGGAGAGAACAAGATCAAAGGCAAAGTGACAGCTGAGTGCAAAACTTTCCAGGCCTACCAACTGGCCTCACAATATTTGGAAGTAGCATTGTGGGGGTGGGACACCATTCTCTGCTTATGCATGACCAAAAAAAAAAAAAACACAACTCTCATATTATGAGTTAGCAAGTGCTGATATTAGTCACATTCATCTGTGCAAAGAGCCTTTGACTCAAAGAACAGCCATGTTTCATTTGTTAGCACATCTCTATATGCGTAGTTTCTAGAACTGTTTTGTTCCTAGCAAAAAAATGAACTCTTACTGAAATCCTGGGTATTTATAGTCATGAATATGTTGAAGAATTATGAGGAATTATCTGGGGCAGTAGGAGAAATAAATAACTGGGGAATCCTTGCTCCTTAGCTTAGTGTAAGACAGCTGAGCTTTGGGACTAAATGGATCCAAATTTAATTCTATAACAAAAGCATTACTTTTTTTAAAAGGTAATTTTGGGCTGAGATGTAAGAAGGTGCAATTGCTTAGCTTCTTGACCATCTGTCAAAGAACATACAAATTCCACTCAGTCCAAAATATAATGTGCCTACTTGGTTATGTGATAACAAGATCTTCAGCTGCATTATTCCAAGCCATTCCGAGTTTGTGTTACCCAGTACTGCCTAACCCTGGGTTTGTGGCTCTTCAACGTCTCCCTGAGAGACATCTTCCAGTTTTGCCACCTCAATTGATCTCAAACTGGAGATGCCAGCAACTCAAAGAAGTGTGGACAACCATAGGGAGACAATGGCATCATTTGCTGTATAGTGCAAATAAGGAGGAGTGGAACCTCTGGCCCTTGGACTGATTCTGCCCCTCTGGGTTTCCCAGAAGGCTATGTCTCTTACTCCACAATAATACTGATGATTTCCCCATTCTAAAAGGCTGATATGCCTCTATAAGATCTAGTTTGTGTTACTGACAGGTGTAAACTAAAATATACTGGATTCTTTGTTCCACCGCTGGAATGTAGTCCCCAAGAACTTCTCTAAAATGAAATTAAGTCCTCAGGGAGAAATAGGTTCCCCACCTGTATTCACTTAACAGTACCACCCTCCAACCCCTTCCTTACAGCCTACCAGTGCCTCCTCATAAATTAAACCTGTTGACAAACTTTGTCAACATTTTACAAAATTAGATTTGCCACTGAAATTCAAAATTTGCCTCAGTTGAATAGCAAACTTCTAAAAATATTCAACATTATGCTGTAGAAAGAGAAAAAAATAATAAATTAAAGATAAAGGGAAGCAAATAATCTACAACCCTGAGGGCATTTTGGAAGCACCCTCCACTGAGTTTCTCTTCTTGTATATCACATGTTATTATACAATTCTTGCCAAAGTCATCCAGGGCTTTATCTAACATAGGCTCTGTGTTACATACAGCCATTCAATTATTTCTGCCACCCACCTAGCTATAAGAAATTCCCAAATACTGAAAATGGAAATGAGTAAATTCATGCACAAATCCTTTAAAATTAAATACAAATTAGATACAAATGAATTAGCAAAACTGATGGTTGGAAACCTGATTCTAGGAATTATTCTGACTAAGTAGTCTTCAAGTGATCTTAGTAGTTCGGGATGAGACAACAAAAGATAATAATATGAAATGAAATTTAGATGAAAGTAGAGGAAAATATAAAGAAAATAAAAATAAAATTGGGTTGTGGATAAAAATAATCTTTTTTTTTTTTTTTGCTGTAATGAATGGGGGATTATTGTACATTTTCAGCTATTTTTTCTTTATTTATACTCTTAAGCCCGTGATGGGGAACCTATGGCACGCATGCCACAAATGGCATACAAAGCCATTTTCTCCAACACGCAGAGGGCAGGGAGGAGGAGGAAGAGGCATGCACCTGTTTTGCTTCTTCTCAGCCGTCCCAGGCCTTCAGCTGCCTCTCCACAGACAGCTGAAGGCTGAGAACGGCATGCAGGGAGGAGAAAGAACCTGTTCTCCCTCCTTCCAGACCCTCCCTGGCTTTCAGCTGCCTTTCCATAGGCAGCTGAAGGCCCCAGAGGGGGGAGGAAAGAAGTCACACCCCCGAAGGGCAGAAGTCCTGACCACGCAACACCTAGTGCTGGAAGGCCTTTTAGTTTGGGCACTCGGTTCCTAAATGGTTTGCCATCACTGCCCACATAAGCACCACCTTTCTTCATAACCCTCTTCTCCAGTCAAGCCCCATTTCTTTTGGTGATCAACCCTTGGCAAACTTGAAAAACAGCCTCCAGGGCCTCAAAGCTGCACTAATGTTATAAAAGTTGCAATCAAGAGAAAGGTGTCTCTATGTGTTGTAAAAATGAAGACATGTATGAATTCTTAAGATAACAATGTACTATCTAAATCAACATATAACAGCTTTGTACAAAACAGACAATTAGATATCAAGTCTGTTCTCAAGTATGATCGTAATCTGTCACAATCTAGCTATGAACTTCACCCTGTTTTATATACTTAAGTGGCAATTATATTTTACACATTGCACATTTTATATGTGACTATCGGATGTTTTGAAGCTCATAAGAAGTCAGCCCTCCAATCTACAGTGAGGTTTCTTAACAACAAAAAGTTAAAAAATAGCTAGACAAATGCAGATCCTAAGATGTCTGATCTTTTTTGCTGGCATGTTATACAGGTGTGCTCTCTATTGGATCACAAAATGTTGGCAAGCAACCAGATCTTACTTTCACTTGAACTGCATTAGGGCAGTTTAAAAAATCACAGGAAAATGTGGAAAGGCTTCCTGAAATTTGTTTAGATGTTGCTGCCTAGATTATTCCAGTTTAGGATCTAGTCAACCAGACAAACTTTTTTCCAAGATACCTCATCCTATTGATTTATTGGATTTTATATCCCGCCTTTCTCCCAAAATGGTATTCAATGTGGCTGTTCTATTGCACCTCCAGCCTCCACCACCCACTCAGCCACTATTAGCCAGCACTCTGTTCCTACTGAGCATGGCAGGTTTTGACAGTTTTTGGAGCTCTCCATCCTATCCAGAGAAACATTTCTGACCCCCCCCCCCCATTTTGAAAACCTTGGACTTTCCCATGCTGAATGATACAACTCCTCATTTTTATTAGCCAGCACAAGCAGAGGCAAACCCTCTACCACCCCACCCTAGATATTGCCCATCATGGTACTGCATATATAATATGGCAATGTTTCTCTCTTTCTATAATTTCAGGTAGGAATCTTTCCCAGCCTCATCTAATATGTCAGGGACTGAAACTGAGATTTATTTATTTTTGAACCTGCAAAGAGTATGTTCCAATACAGAGCTACTCTTTTTTACCAGCTGAATAAAAGATGAAACAGAACTTGATCTCTCAATTATTTTTTAAACAGGCTGGAACCAGAAGGCTAAGGGAAAGGAAGCACTTTCTTTCCACACTACAGATATTGAGAGAAGGAAAATATGTACATTTTTTTTTCTCATGAGTATTTATTGAAGTGTTCCTGCCTCAGTTTTTTAAAATCTGCATACCCAGCACTTATCAATAAATCCATTGAAACAATGCATCACCACAACATAGATTACTATGATGCAACCATTCGATAAACAGAAGATGTTCACTTTACCTGACATAAGGACAGGTTGCTTACCTATAACTGTAGTTCTTTGAATGGTCATCTGCAAATTCACACAAATGGGTTATTCTGCACCTGTGCAGTTAGCTTCAAAAACTTCTAGAATCACTAGGGAAGACTTTTTGGCAGTAGCTCCGCCCACCTTCTATATAAGCCCAGCGTCTTCCCACTCTTCCTCAGTTCCATAAAGGATGCCATGTAGCAGCATCACAAGGAATGCAGTGAGCAAGACACAACTGAGAGGAGGATGGGAGGGATTTGTAGGAATTCACAGATGACCACTCAAACAACTAGTTACAAGTAAGAAACCTGTCCTTCTTTGTGGTCTCAGCGAATCACACAAATGGGTTAAACTGACAAGCTTTGGTCAGTGGAGTAGGGACTGTCATGGCACTAATTGTAAATTGCAAATAAATTGTATTTATTTTTAACAACAAAACGTTGAAACTTTGAAAGGAAGCATTGTCAGTGTCATTTGTCTTTGTTTGGTTTCAAGCCATATAAAACATGCAATGCAACAAACCTTTAATGCAAAACCAGAAAGCAACACTGCCTTCCCAAATGCTGCCTCACACCTGGCTCTGGTGTCCAGCCTGTAATGTTTGATGAAAGTCACTGGCTGGGACCAGACAGCAGCCTTGCAGACATCCTCCAAGGGCCCCTCAGTGAAAAAAGCAGAGGACATCGCTACTACCCTCGTTGAATGAGCTTGAACCCAAGCTGGAGGAGTCTTTCCCAATAGTTCATAATACAAGTGTATAGTAGCTGTTACCCACTTGGAAAATCTCTGTGGAGTCATAGGTAGTCCCAATTTAGAGTCCAAGTAGCAGACAAAGAGTCTCTCAGAATGCCTCAAACCCGAAGTTCTGTTCACATTGAATGCCAACGCCCATCGGGCATTGAGGGTGTGCAGATGGTGCTTGGTATCAGCTGTCAGGTTCGGGGTCAGGGTAGGCAAAACAATGTCCTGATTGAGGTGAAATGATAATACCAACATAGGTAGAAAGGTGATGTCGAGGTGGAGAAACACCTTGCCTTTGTGAAAGCAAAGGTAAGGTTGGTTGACATGCAAGGCACAAATCTCGCTTGCATGCCAAGCAGAGGTGATGGTCACATGAAAAAGCTGTTTTCAAAGTTAAGAGTCTCAAGTCTATCATGGTCAAGGGCTCAAAAGGTTTGGAAGAAAGAAATGAAAGGATGAGTTCAAAGCTCCATGCCAGGGGCGGTAGCAAGGATGGAAGATGTAGGTTGTTGAATCCCTTTAAGAATTTTTTGACCAAAGGATCCTTAAGGAAAGAAGGGTGGCCATCAAACTGGTAATGGGAGCAGATGGTGAACAAGAAGCACTTGAGGGAAGAAAGGCATAGTCCTGAGTTGGCCAAGGACATTAAAAAGTCCAAGAGAGTAGGCACCTGAACTTGGGTTGGAGAGAGGTCCTTAGGCTTAAGAAAGTCCAAAAACTTGTTCCATTTAGATCTCCTTGTGGAGGGCTTGGGCTTGAGGCATGAGGTCCGAGGATCGGAGCCAGGCATATCTATGGAGGGCAATGGATTCCGATAACAACTTAGCAGCACAGTTTGCTGAGTGCCGTGCTGAGGTGATCTGTTGGCTCCCGAGGGCATGGGCTTCAGATTGAAGTGCCAATGCTAGGGGCTTTTTATCATTGAGTAAACTGTCCAGCAGTGAGACCATATGTTCCACAATAAACTCCCATGCAGGCAGAGTAGTTGACAACTTTGGAGTCCAATACAGAGGCTGTGTAGAACTTCCTAGCCAGTCCATCTACCTTCCTGCTTCCTTATCAATCGGAGTGGTAGACGTCTTTGGTGTGAAGGCAAGTTGGGAGCCCTCAACAATTGCACGATTTGGCATCGGCTGTTCAAAGAGCCAAGATGAGGAGAAGGGTGTGATTCGACAGAGGTTTTCTATCTTTGTGGAGGTCAATGGAATTGTGGTGGGAGTGTTCCACGAGTGCTGTGCAATCCTCTCAATTGATGACAGGAATCCATCTGAGGCAGGTGTTGGCAATTTACTCTCTGATCTATGGGGTCCAACACATCCTGGTCTGTATTGTTGACTTCAATATTCAGGGTATTTGCCATTTCACAACTTGCTCAGCAAAACATTTAACACTGTCAGTTGGAGAGGCTGAATCATGTACGATCAGGGTCTGTGGTGAGAAAGGTCCCACAGAATCCCAGTCAGTAGAGGAAGATCATGAGGACCTTGGAGAGTCTTGAGGTGTCTTTGGTAAAGGCTTGTCTTTCAATGATTCATGCTAGATCAGAACAGAAGATGTTGGAGTAGTGGTCCTGATGACCTGAGCTTGAGAGGTAACGACTTGAGAAGTAGGCACAGCTTGAACCTGAGAATTAGACTAAGGCTGTGAAGTTAGGTGGTGCTTTGGAGATGGAGACTTCTGGCTGGCCATGTGTCACTGAAGATGCTCGGGACTGACGGATGTGAAATAACACTCAGTGTCACTATCATAAATTAAGTCAGGATAACAGCAGAAGAGAGAATCCTCCAGGAACCTTGGGTCAATATCCAATAACAGGTGTCCTCACATTTGGTCCTGAGATATAGCCAGTCCCGAGGTTCCAGGGATGCAGAGAGTTGATCTCGATAGAGACAGTGCACTCTGGGTGGGCATTAGGATCAACAGGTCAAGGTCCTGAATCTCTCCTTCAGATTGGATCCGAGGTCCACCTGAATGATACAGAGAGAGTCTCCAGAACTCTCCAGCCCCTGGGAGGCAGCTGGTTAGTCAGTTGGAACTACTTGGGCCTGAGTGGCGGCCTGTTCAGGATTGGCCCTAAGGACTGCAGAGGGGGCTTTAGTTGTCCTCTCCGAATTGTCAAATTCCAAAAAGAAGTGATTCCAGCAAGCGAAGTTCCTTCTAAGCTGCTAGTGCGGTGGACAAAAAGAACTGAGAAAGAGTGGGAAGACGTCAGGCTTATATAGAGGGTGGGCGGAGCTACCGCCAAACAGTCTTCCCTAGTGATTCCAGAAGTTTCAAAGCTAACTGCGTAGGCACAGAATAACCCATTTGTGTGATTTACAGAGACCACAAAGAAGAAAAATTTATTTAATTAAAGTAATATCGTATTAGCAAAAACATTTATATAAGTTGAATTTAATATTGGTGGGCTCCAAACACAGGTGGCTCAATGTGCAGAACTCAAAATGAATGAGAAACATTTTATCAGTAACAATTTTACAAATATTTAACACAATCAGAGCCAGTGTTTCAGATGTACACATACATACATACATACATACATACACACACCAGTGTAATAATTCTGACAGATAAATTCTGGAATCCTTTGAACATTTTACCATGCTACAAAAAAGAAACAGTGTTCTCACCTTGTATGTACACTGTCAAGGAAAGATCCACTTCTTGTCTTTAACTGGTCAATTTCTAATCTCAGTTTGTCAATCTCATCTGCCAGTCTCCTCTGTTTAGAACAAAACAAGAAATTGTTTCTCTACAGCTAGTTATTGGCAATTATGCCGAACTCAATTAGCACATCTGTACATCCACTTCATGCAGGTTAAGGTAAAATTAATCATGCTGCAGGCAAAGCAAGGGAAAGAAAAGAACATGAGCAAAAAGGTAGAGATAAGGTGGGAAAGTTGCCACTTTCTTGTTCCAGACTGTTTGATGAAGCACAGTAAATGCCACATAGACACTAACTGTATTCCTGGTGTTATCTGGAGAATGTTTCTGATCATGCACTAGCAAAGTATCACTCAGTAAGAAATCTAGAACCACAGCCAGAATTAACCCCCAAGACAGGGCTTTTCCATTTGATCAATGAATACAATCCTCAATTACTTTTTTTTTCTTTGTGATAGTACACGAAACAAATATTTGACTTCACATTAAAGATAAGGTGGAGTAGAAATCTTATTTATAATGTTATACTGCAGTTTCACACACCTCACTATGCTGTTTTGCATTCTTGAGCTCAGGTTTTCTTGTGGGGACCACAGAGGGAAAACATGAAGAAAGTTCAGAAGAACAACCTAAATGCAGACCCCATTTTATTTTTTAAAATATTCCTGTATGAGCACTCCTTACCTAGACACTGGGGGAAATGGCTCAAAGAGCAAAAAACTGAAAAGTGAATTGTAAGAAAACATTTCAACTGAGAATTTGGAATTTAATACTATTCATTAAAGACAAATTAGTCAGAGATCAGCTGTGCAGCCAAATAAATCTCCACTGGCTTGCAATCCAGTTGGTGACTGACAGTCACATCACCACATGCCAGTTACATATGAAATAGCAATGAACTACATAGAAATTTATTCTCCTAGCACCAAAACACAGTGGAGTTTGATATCTCAGAAGATATTTCTCAAAGAGAAGTTCAACCTCAAAGAGAAAATGAAAACAACCATTTGAGGAAGTAGGCTGAAGTCAGCAAAAGCTCATGCTACCAACTTCTTTCTTTCAGTTAGTCTCAAAGGTGCTCCAAGAGCCCTTTGCATACAAGTATTCATAGTGCCAACATTATAATCTGGAAAGTGCCCTAGTTATTATTCTTTCTTTCTCTCTTCGTCTCTTTCTTTTCACTCTTAATTAATGGCTGACATTCCTCACTGGAGATACATGATTACATGGAGGTTGATAATCCAATCTGATATATTGAATTATCCAGTTCAAAAGTAAGTCAGCAGAAACATGGAGAAAGTTAAATCACTACTACCACCACTTGGCAAATATTGGGCATTGCACAGACATTCACATATCTTTGTGTCTCAGTGATCTGAGAGGTGTCATTCACAGTTTAACTTTCTCCTTTCTACTACTTATGCAGTGTTCTGTCACCTAGACAGAACAGAGCTACTGCAATCTTCTGTGAGGACATCCTGTTCACAGAAAAAGAGTGGAATTTGGAATTAGTTCTCTATCGATGGAAGAGAAGCCAATAGGGAAGCATAAAATGCTGGTAGTAAATTATGTAATAATGAATATATGATAATGACCTTAAACAGTCACTGCTGTAAAACCTACTGACCAACACAACACAATTACTTGATATCCTTCAAACATGCTATTTCAAGGCAGTAAAAATGCACTTAAGCAACATGCCTGCCATTCCTTGCACAATGCCATGAAGTGGCATTTACCTTTTCATGCTGGTGCTCCTCAATCTGCTTTTGAGTATTTTCCAGTTCTTGCAACAATGTGTTCTTAAAAAGCAAAGGTAAGTAATTATGGAAAGAAAGAGACCACTTTGATTAACCTGATAACAGGGCTCAAGTGGCCTTATGGAAAAACTTGACAATTTTTTTTGAGACTCAAACCTCTCTATGTGCAATATCCAACCAATTAAAGAAGTACTCTTTGAACAATAGTTCACAGGAGCCTGTGATGAGGATACCAGAGTACATAACCACTGAGCACCAAGTGAAAGATGAATATGAAAAAAGGCTAACTTGCAGGAAACATCTTCTGAAGGCAAAGCTAGAAATGTTGTAAAATGTTGCTTTATGCAGTGCTTTGACAATCTCATAGAAAGCTGTGTACAGGTTTACAAGTAAATTACTTAGACAAGTGTAAGTGAAATGTTTTCAGCTTTATAATATTTTAAATTAGCATTATCAAAGGGAAATAGTATGGAGTAACCACAAAGGTCACATACTTATCTGTGCCAAAGCTTTCTAAAGAAGAGTGGGAAACAATTAGGATTTCATGACAGAAGATTATTCTGCCATGTCACACAGAATCCTGTCCTGGATATAATACATGCAATACCTGGATCCATGTCCTGGACATAATACATGCAAAATGTTCTTATTCAGTGTCAGTACAAATGAGATAATGCAAGAACTAATGGCCCATTGACACTTTAAATTCTAGTTTCATTAGCTAAAGAAGATTTTGCATACATGGCACTGAGGTGATAAAAGGGAAAGCTGTCTTCTCTGAACCTAAATCTCATGATTATGTAATGGGGTCTCCCCTGTAAGCCAAGACTGATTATCACTATGTGCACTACTTGATACCTGCTTAGGAGTTTCCTGAAGATGCACTTTCTGAAAAAAGTAGGTACGAAGCAGTGTGAATAAAGCCTTTCTGTGATTACATCCACAAGCATACTGTTAACATAGCAGGCCTGGCAGTTTACAGTGAGAAGAACATAGGCGAGACAGGACATGGGTTATGCTTTGGATGCTCTGATCAGTAGATTTTAATCAAGTAGTCCTGACTATCATCCTAGCTCCAACTTATTTCATAATCAAATATTCATGTGGGAAGGGTTCCAAACAACTCTGGTAACAAGGAAATTAGAGTTTAAAAGAAGCATTAAAAGAAACAGGTGTTTTCATTCAAGAGCCTTAACTGTATATGGTGAAGAGAAAAAGCTTGGCCTGCTGGACACTCCCAGCCCCCAAAGCTGCTTTCAGGTGCCAGGGTCAAAAATGGTCACCCATCCACCATTTAGAGGGCAAGGTGGCAAGGGCCTTTACAGACTGCCAGAATTAATGCAGCTTGAGGCCACTTTAACTGCCTTGGATCAGTGCTAGGGAATCATAGGAAGTGCGCATGCACGGGGGGGTCGCGCGCAGTGGAGGAGGGTGCTCGCGCGTGAGCACACGCGCCGCCATTCCCCCCCCCCTCGGCCCAGCCGAGACCTGGGCAACGGCAGACCGGCCCAGGTCTGAAAAAGGTTGCCTGTCGCTGCATTACACTATATCAATATTTATGTTTACAGACTAGACCTTAGTACCCCTTCACAAACATAGAAAATTCAACTATTTTGCAATAAAGTAACAAAAATACCCTCAAATCTTTCCATTTAAGAACTCATTAAGAACTCATGATACCAACTCTCTGCCTTGCAAAAAGAGAAATAACAGTATTGTTCTATATCCTTTGTATTTGGTAAGAACAACGAATAACTCAAATAAGGATGCAAAGCTAGGAATCAAAGCAACAAAGCTGAGACCCTTTTCTACATAACTGGTCT
The DNA here is from genome assembly GCA_020142125.1 of Phrynosoma platyrhinos. Taxonomy (NCBI): domain Eukaryota; kingdom Metazoa; phylum Chordata; class Lepidosauria; order Squamata; family Phrynosomatidae; genus Phrynosoma; species Phrynosoma platyrhinos. Next base: position 230,552,453 of record CM034706.1, read on the forward strand.
CCATGGTAAACTACCAACAATAATTTCCTCACATTACTTTTAGAAGAATTCTAGGTTTGTATATTAGCACTAAGAGTTAACATATCAAGAACAGGAATTATCTGATCCATCAGAAACCTCAGCTATTTTAGGGTGGACTTTTTAGACTTCTCCCCCAAGAATTCCAATTTTCAAAAACATTATCTTTTCCCACTTGAATAAGGATCAGTTCTAATACCTTCTCCTCAAGGGCTGCCATCCGTTCTTTCAGATGAAGCTGAAGCCGTTCATTGGATTCACTCAGAAGTCTATCCACAGTATCAGACAGACGCTTGTTATGTTCCTCATTCATTTTCTCCCGCTGACGAGCCTGTAGAGCAAATCAGAATGAGCCAAGTAATTCCAATCAAGCTGCTTTTTCCAAAGACTGCAGAAAATAACATTAAATATTAATGTATCCCAGAAATCACCCTTCATTTTATATAACCCAGGGGCCAGCGTGGTGTAGGGGTTTCAGTATTGGGCTATGACACTGGTAGACCAGGTTTTGAATTGTGGCTCAACCATGGACATGCAAATCCACTGGGTGACCTTGGACAAGTCATACAGCCTCAAAGGATGGCAAAGGCAAACCTCCTCTGAACAAATCTTTCCAAGAAACCCTTTTGATAGGTTCATCATAAGTCAGAAACCACCTGAAGGCACATAACAACAATGTTCATGTACAGAAGTCTTTAAAACCATTCTAAGAGGACATCTCTGATTGAATGAGCTGACTCGCTTGCTGTAATTTGTTCTGCTACTTCAACTTATACCAGTTGAGAGAGCCCAATCCATATGAATATTAATCACATCAAAAATTAGAAATAATCTATACAATCAATTTGAATGCACATTTATTCCAGAATATAAGAATAACAAAACATTTTACTGTCAACTATTGTACTGTTGCTAGTGTTTTCATCTGAATAAGTATTAAGAACACCTAAAATGGTATCTCAGAAAACTATTTGGTTAGTAAGCAAACCCAGAGTTGGCCACAGGGTAGAGAAAGAGTGGAGTCATAGGTTATTTTCATGCAAGGCTTTTTATAACAGAATGGTGTGTTAGCATCAGCAAGAAAGGAGCCTTTTTGCATGATCTTCCTGCTATTTAATTTTCCTCCTGCTGTAATCCCCCCCCCTTTTTTTTACCATCAAAAATAATCCGTTTACCCAGTTCACAGTATTGTTCTGGGTTCTCTTACCTTCCCTTTCATAAGTATCTCAATGCAGGGATCAAGTGTGTGTATTTGGAGTGTGTAGGACAGGGGTCGGCAACCTACAGCCCGCGGGCCGATTCCGGCCTGGCCCCCCCCCTTACTGGCCCCCAACAACCCCTGCCGCCGCCGCCGCTGCAGGTTTTGGCCACCGCGCGGCCGCATGCATCGCACCCGCCATTTTGTTTTGCCAAAATACCGGCCGCGACATGTTTGCGCATGCACAGCAGTACTGCACATGTGCAAACGCGTCACGGTCGCCATTTTGGAAAACAAAATGGCGGGTGCAACATGTGCGAGCAGCGGCTGCAGCAGCGCACACAGTCATCCCCCCCGGCCCACCGAAAGGGAGGACTTCAGCGGACTGGCCCCCAGCTGAAAAAGGTTGCCTACCCCTGGTGTAGGAGGTGTGATTACCCAAAGTTTGCTTCAGCACCCCATTTTTACTTTATGTTCAGTAGGGAAGGTAGAAAGAAGGTTAGGGTATACCACAGATGACATTTTCTCTGGGGAATGTCATGATCTCCCTGAATCTTCCTTTTTGTTTTTTAAAATGCATTGTGTTTTATCATTATAGAAGTACAGTAGCAAGGAAGACCACTGGAGTAGCTTAAGTAATGTAGCACCTGAAGAATTATGGCAGCAAAAACCTATATTAAAACAGGACTTGCAGGGTGGGAAAAAGTGGCAACAGCCTCCTGAGAAACAGCCAAATGAAGATGAGCGTAAGGAACTGTGTGATGAAGTTACTCGGTAGCCATCCAAAACTGCCGCATGTGGGAAAGCTATAATGTGGATTTCTGCTACAATCACGGGACCCAAACTGAAGCACTAAAGGCAGTATTACAGTTCCAGTAGCGTATTGATGGTACTAATCCAGCTTCTTTAGTGAAGCTGGATTAGTTGCTAGTATGTAAAGGACTACAGAGTATTCCTTTTTTACCTTATCAGTTCAATTCAGTTCACAAATTCAGCAACCATCGGGATGGCTGCATGTAACTATACCACATACAGAGCTAAATTATAAAATACTTTCCTGTGTAACTGGATAGCACAGCTTTAAACACGACATTACAATCCATCCTAAGCTGCAATAATGTGGTTGAAAATTTGCCGAGATCATTTGGGAAGCTGTTCTTCATAGCACAGTTACTATCTGATACCACTTGTAAATGAGACATAGGTATACTTTCTGCAACAATATCCTGACCTAAACTGGTTTGCTGTAAGGAAAATGGTAGAAATTACAACAATCCCAATGTTGTGTACCATATGGAAACTAACCTACCCTTGCCAATTCTTGGTTCTTCTCTTCCAATTGAGTCTCCAGCTGCCGAAGTCGTTCCTCAATATTGCCATGCCTTTCCTCTGCCTACAGATAAGACATTCCCCAAGAAATGAACAATATTTATAAGTGTTGGGAATCTGGGATGGAAAAAGACTTGTTTTTGCACAAAATCATATGTATAAAGCAGTCAGACATGGGTCCCCACAATTCAGGGATATAAGAAGTGACTGTGGTGGATTTGTTTTCATTAACGATTGGGTGGCATACCTATTTAGATGGCAAGCTGATAACCTGTGAGATCCTGGAAACAGGCCCTCATGCCTGTTGCTGGAGTGATGACAAATGAATACACAAGGGGATGTTTGCATTTAAATCTAAAGTAACTTGCACCAAACTAGGGTCGACAGAGTGCAGGATGGGGCATTTGAATCTTGCTATACAGCAGAAGTAGGCATTAGGCAGCCCACAGTCCACCAATCCACCTCCTATGGCCCCATGGTGTCACCCCATCAATGTGAAACTATCTGCTGATGAAGTACAGTGGCACAGTTTTGCCAAAAATTGTCAACACCCCCAAGCAAAAACAGTGTTATGGAGAGCAAAAGGATTCTGAAACTTAAAGTAAATTAAGTTTAATATAATTATAAAGCAATAACTTATAATTCAGGGTAGGAGAACAGTTTGGAAGCATTATACATCTTTGCCTTCGCGTCCTGAACTTCTCTTCCTGCATTTTCCAGGTGGGTGCCATTGCCAAATCCTCTAGGGCAGTGGTGGCAAACCTATGGCACACCTGCCAGAGGGGGCACTCAGCACCCTCTCTGTGGACACGCACGTCATTGCCCCAGCACAGAGTTTGCCAGAATTCATTACTAGAAAGCCAGAGGGATGCGGCACTTTGTGATAAATGTGGGATTTGGGTTTCAGTTTGGGCACTCGGTTTCTAAAAGGTTTGCCATCACTGCTCTAGGACTTAAACTCAGTGTTACATAACCCTGATCAGTTATTATCATTATTATTGCTGCTGCTGCTTTAACTGGCCATCTGAGATTCCCACATAATTAAAGTGCAAATGAAAAAAAAATCATTTGAAAATTCTTTAAAATTAAATGTAAAATTGTGTGCATTATTGTAAATTGAAGTAATGTCCTTTTAATAATAAAGTTTATTTTAAAAAATAGAAAAAAATAAATGTAAAAATTAAAGGGGTTGATGGGGAAGTTGATGGTGGAGATTGTCCTGACCTAATATCCTTAAATGGATTAAAAACAAGTAATTATAGAATCATAGAATCATAGAATCATAGAGTTGGAAGAGAC
>CM034706.1:230561379-230576017 GCA_020142125.1 Phrynosoma platyrhinos
ACACCTTTAAGTTTGGGCACTCAGTCTCTAAAAGGTTCACCATCACTGTTCTAGTCCATCTAGAAAAAAATCCTTTGGGAGAAGGCAACTTTAAAATGACAAAAAGGACACTTTTAAATAAACCAATATCAAAGTGTGCCCAGGGCATGTGTGTGCCAATGGTGAAAACCACCATGTTATTTCTCTATAAATCCCACAGGCTGTTCTGAAAACCAGTGGTTTAAGTAATAAATTTATTAACAGCAATGGAATGGATTAAATTAATTCAATTACTAGTGTTAGCGAGAATGCATTAACATTCTAATTTCAAACAGTCATCACTGACAAATTAATTTTCAAATCTAACATTTCAGGCTCTGCCACATCCTTCCTCCACCACTTGTCTTCCCTGTGACAGCCTCTCCCAATTTTAACAACTTAAAATGCATTACGTTGAGGTAAAGGGCTTCATTATACTAAGTATCCATGATTCTCGAGAAGCAACAATGGTCTGTGTACCATTTGGTGCTACAGTGCTGTTGATGAGGGCCCTTCCTGCCATCCTTTCACCCTTTCCCAAAGTACACAAAGATTCAAACATCCCACCTTAATGCTCAAAACTCAAGTAATTTTCTGAGCTTGCTGGAGAAGGACTTGCACATTTCTAGCTATGACACAACTGCTTGTCATTGAACACCCAGTGTTATAAATACAAACAACAATATACTACAAGCACAAACTCAGGCTATTCTGTTTTTGCCACACCTTAACAACTATGAGAGTTTTAAAACAGATTCAGACTTTTTGCTTCTGTGATGCAACTTGTATTGCTGGAACAGAGTTCTCTAACCTCTCGTAGATCCCTCTGGTACTTGCTGCTCATTTCTTCTGATTTGATTAGATCCCTCCTGGCGGTGCTTAGATCTTCTTCCAGCTCAGCAACACTGGCAGCCAGAGCAGCTATCCGCTCTTTAGCTTGTGCCAGCTCAAAATTTTGCTTTTCTAGAAGTTCTTGCAGTTCCACAGCACGGCTTGCCTCATCATCTGCATGTACAGAGCCATTAGGGAGTCTCTGTCAAGTGACATAACAAAGAACTAAGTTCCAAAGGATATATAATATTCCATGCAGCAAGTGTTGAATGAAAATCACTGAGTGATATTGCTAAAAATTAACTTCCCACCTGCAAAAGACCAGTACCTGAAAGTAGAAATTGAACATTGACAATATGAAGTGAAAGGTGCTTTGAGAAAAACAACTCCCAGTGCAGCCAGTCAAAACACACTGTGCTACTAGCCTGTTTTTCTCTATGTAACTATTTGTTTATATTAGGAAAAGCAACAGAAATAGTAATGGAAAAACACAGGAGTTACAGGTTAAAGGTGATCTTGTTTGGACCACCACCACACCTGCACAAAATGGTAAATGAGGCAGTGTAATTGCATAACAAAAGTCTGGTCTAGAACCATCCAAGTGCGGTTGCACTGTGGCAGACGTACCTTCTGGAGAAAGAAAGAGTTGGTGGAATTTGAAGGCTGCAATTTAAAGTTTGGTTGGCATGGTTATCTTTTGTACAACCAAGTTAAAGCTCACACATTATTTAAAAATTGTGCCATCAGTAGGGTACTGTTAAAAGTCTGGGGAAAATACAAATCAGAGTTTTGCTATCACAAGAAATGATTTGTCAAAAGGAGTTCAGAAGTTCAACCAGATGGATGACAAAGAAAGATTTATCAGAAAAGAAAATGCACGATGTATTATTAAAGATAGTCAACAATTAGAACAGGAAGGTTTTAGGCTACAATGGTTTCCTCATTTACAAAATTTGAAAAGATGTATGGTAGATAAAAAGAATGGAGATTTTGAACTAATCAAATAAGAATTTGAAAAAAATATGTGATAATGATGATCGCTTGCTGGCCAAAATGTATAATTCAACTTGGAGGAGGAACTAATGAAATAGTATATGATCGTATAGTCTAGAAGTATAGGACTAATATTAACTTGGCCCAATGGGGGAGAACATGGTTGAAAAATCTTAAGTATACTCTTTGTTAAGATCTGAAATAATTATTTTTGAAAATGATGTATGAAGCCATTGTTGGAAATGTAAAAAGAGAGTTGGTTCATTTTTCCATTATGTAGTGGAAATGTAGAAAGGAAAAACATTCTGGAGGATGCTTAAATTTCATTTCCAAAAAATTTTGAAAGTTGAATTAGAATTAAAACCAGAACTCTTTCTTTGGAGTTTTGAGTAAGGGTCTACATTATATAGTGATAACAGCATGAATAACTTATGCTAAATATTGGAAAAGAATTGATCGCCTATCAAGTGGTTAAAAAAATACTGGAAGTAGCAGAAATTGATTAATTAACATATTTATTAAGGAACAGATCAGAGAGAAAAAACAGATTAGGATATATTTGTGGAATATCTGAAATGAACAGAACAGGATTTAATGAGCATAGAGTTTGAGGAGAGCAAATTGAGTTATTTTATTACAACAAAGGAGGCAAAAGTTGGACAATTGTTCAACTCCTATATCACTGCAAAGTTCAAAAAACAATAAACACAAACTTTCTCTGTAAGCAAAAGGATCTCATGATATATTCTGGCCAACAGACTCACACCTGTAGATACACAGTATTTCAGTGACTTCACAGATACCCTCTTCTTCCCAGGATGCCTCTCACCTTCCAAAGTATCTTCTGCACTGATTCTTTGCCTTCACCCTTTTTTTCATCTTCTCCCACAGGTGCTTCCCTCTGGGAGGGGCCTTGCTGGAGAACACTTACCTGAAAAAATATATCTTAGATACTTACACTTAAATTTTCCATAAAACAAAAATACAAGACAAACAGAAATAGGGAATCATTTGCCTTGATGCTTTTCTGTCACTGAAACTAAGAATTCTGATGCTTCTAAAAGCAGCCTGTCATTAAAAATAAAAAAAATCCCAGTTCAAAAGAGACTGAGCTTAATGATGTATAAAAATGAGTGTTAATCCAAAAGACAAAAAGTATTTCACACCCAGGAAGAATTTGTATGGTTGTCTTCAGGGGCTGTGAAGAGGTGGACAAAACACATTAACAGTTACAGACAAGGCATAAAACAAGGCATAAATTAAATGGATACAGAGGTTGCACATGAACATGTGTCATATTAACTTACACATGTAATTGGAATCTGTAGAGAACAGAGAATAATAATTGAGAGTAACAACTAAAATTATATGCTTTCATGACAAGACTATCCATCTACTTACAAAACCTTAAAATTATAGTATCAAATTGGATATTATTATTTAATTAACCCAACTTGAAAAAAGAACAATTTGACTGTTCATAAAGAGTATGTTCCACCTCTCTTGTGAAAACTGTCACATGCCAGATATGACATTTGGGAGACATGTTCCCAACAGGCAGATTTTTGAATTGTTTTATAAGTATTTAGAGAGCCTTGACTTATATGTAATTCTACTTGGGTTACTGTATTATTCTCTAGACATTTTAATTTCATATGTAAAATAATATGAGACATAAATTAAAATGTAAGTTTTGTATCTGCTTTGTTTATAACTATTAATATATGAATACTGTCTCATTTTAACAGCATCTGAAAAAGGCCATATAAACTTTTCCTGGCCAAAAGATGTTGGCTATTTTGGAGAGATAAATTTTGAATCTTTTTTTACAACTTTTGTTAGGAAACACACATGGCACATACCTCTGAAGAACAGTTCAGTTAAAGCCAAAATTTTCAACTATTCAAATTAATCCACTAACTTATGGATGAACAGCAAAAGCCTCACTTTAACAGGTAATTCAGTTTGTATTGCTTAAGAGCTGCTTGCAATATAAAGTCCAAACTACATGATACATTCAAAGCAGGTACATCTTTCAAGACTCTGGGTTGTTTTTCTTATTTAAGGGCTCATCCAGACAGAGTACTGTCAAGGTGTAGTAGTTTGCGCACTGGACTATGACTGTAGATCAGGGGTTATCAGCCACAGAAACCCACTGGGTGACCTTGTGTAAGCCACACTCTCTCAGCCTCAAGAGGAAGACAAAGGCAAACCCCTTCTGAATAAATCTTGACAGGGAAACCTGTGATAGGGTTGCCATGAATCAGAAATGACTTGAAGGCACACAACACCAACATCCAGATGGACTAGAAAAAAACAGAAAGTCCCTAGTTTGTTTGTTTTTTTACATGGGAAGATCTAAATGCTGTTGTTGTATTTTTCTTCCCAAGTTATTCCTAGGGAACATCTGGCATTACCAAGGACTTTTCAGTACCACTCTCCAGGTCAGTTTAAATTTAACCAGTATTTCCTGAAATGAAAGGTACTTGTCCATGGCTGTTTATTTGTATTATACTGGAACTGGCTAAGATGGCTACCACCAAGAAACATAACTGATTCCAGTACCCAGATTCAACATAGATCAAGCAAGTGAAAGAGGAATGCTAGCAGTAAACAGAAATTATTATAATGCTTAATTAGTGCAATATTTCTAAATCACTTTACAGTTTGACTCCTAATAATTTAAAAAGGCTCAGTGGAAATTGGTGAAAGTCAATGTCTAGGGATGCATGACATTTTAAGAAAGAATTGGATGCAAAATTATGAATATTCAGGTAAAATCACAACAAAAAGAACTGGAAACTCTCTATTTTTCCAGGAACTTTTTTCCTTCCTCAATAAGCCCAAAATAGAAGCCAGAGGAAGAGGCCAGATCCACAGTAAATGAAGAGGAAAGTTTACATCTTTCTTCTTACTGAAACTTCCCCTAATCTGAAGTTGCTCTTGTCCCAGGAAAGAAGCAGCCACAGGTGTCAGCAGCAGCATAGGGTTGGGGGAAGAAATTTTCAATGGAACTGTAATGCAGGGAGCAAAGGTTGAACCGCTTTCCCTATCTTCCAATATCCCAATCCTGCACAAAACTTCCTACAGCTATTTAAAACAAAGTTTGTCATGTACCTTAAACATATACATGCATTATATATATCATCTAGATTGGCCCTAAAACATACCTGTCTACACTATATGGAACTGAGAGAGCTGGTTTGCTCTTTGTGTAAGAGGATGCTGGAGAAACCTGGACACAATAACACGTTCCGTTTCAACCACATACCTTAAGAAGTGAACAAAAAACCCAACATGTGAAAAGGGCATTTAAATGGGGGAAATTGCACTGCCTTAAAATAATGTGAAACCTCAGATTGAATGTTATGACATATTTATATATAATCTAGCATTGTTTCATAATTATGCAGCTGAATTCAAGCAAGAAGTGTTTTAGTGGAGTACACCATTTGAATTTATATAATCATTTCCCCCCTCCCACCAATATCAAAGTTTTGATTTCATATGATGGGGCAGTTAATATTCTGACACAAATCCATGGCGCTTTAAGTGTGCCTTGTCAAGGTATAAAATCTATTGAAGTCTAAATCCAAATGCTAGACCCAACTAGTTTTGATGCATTAAATCAATGGAAATTATTTAAGTGTTGACTTACCATTTAGCAACTGATTCTTAGCTTGGATGGGACTAACAACTGAAATTAGGTCTCTAACCTCTTATTAGCCTTATAACTTGTCTTGTAAAATTTACATGTCTTTTATCTATGTATAACAGAATGCACAGGCTGTAATGTGTGGAATGTGCATGCCTCTGTACTATTGCTGTTGTTTGCAGAATGCTAACATGTGCATATGCACAAAGTGGTCTTTTACAATTCTTTCTCATCACAATAATTTCAAGCTCATCTTTCCTAATGCCAATATTTATTTTATTACTGCATAAACTCCTAAGTGTTTCAGAAGATGTATTGACCCCTTACTTTGCACTCATCTACCCTATCAGGCTTCTCTACTTCTTCTTCAACTCCTAAGATATGACATGACCAAAGGATGCTGGCACATTATTTCTTCATGACATGTGATGCAAGAGACATAGGACATGTGGTAGACACAATCAGTAGTCTCAGTTTGTTTGAGAAGCATCTCAGTAAAATGTGAATTGGAATCTGCAACCCCATATTTACCTGCTGGTTGGCACTGGATAGCTGTTCTTCTAATGTAGCTACTCGTTCCAGTGCTGCCCGCAAGCGCTCTCTCACCTGAGAACATGTAAGAGAGAAAGAATGTTTGTTATTTCAAAAATAAAAAACAAATGTGATGCATAACTCTTAGGGATACTTCTATCAGCTTATTGGCCCAAGGGCAAAATGTAGCATAATCAAGCATAAAAAAGACTGTGTTAACATCTTTAAAACTGATTATTCAATTAAGTCAAATGTCCCAAATTGTCTTGCAGAAAAGTGCAGAATAACTGCACTCAGATTCACAAATCTGGTATCCCAGCAAGTTGTACAAGATATACAACTGAAGGGGGGCATGATCCTTGATGAAGCAATTTAAGCCTGGAATATTCAGATAAACTTTGTATCATGATAAGCAGCAGAAAATATATAGAGTGTTTCTGAAGCAGAAAACTACAAGAGTAGTTCATACTAGAAAATCCAATGGATTTGAAGCTCAAGTGGGGCAAACAGAAAGGAAAGCTGCAAAAGACATCTGCACAAATTCAACTCAGGCTGCAACTTAATGTGATGTAAAGCATTAATATCTAGAGCTTCTCTTCAAAGGGCAAGACTTTGACTCAGACCGCACACCACTCATCAAAAGAATCAGGGCTAATGAGAGATCTGCAGGAAAATGCTGTGCAAAGGCAATGCATCATCAGGCAATCAGTCTTGTAATCCTACACTGTTAATCAGCTGAGCATTGCTTTTGCTATAACACTTGTTAAGTAAAACAAATCTGACCTTCTCATCCAGTGCTTTATGATGTTCAAATAAAGATTTCAGTGCTTTCAGAACTTCAACTTCACTGGAGACCCCAGATGGTGACTGGGCTTGTCGCTTCACTACAGTCATCCTCAGAGAGCGTTCATGCCTTGAGACCAAGCACTCTAGGTGTTCTAACAAAAGCTGCAAGGAAAGGAATTAACTCACATTATTCTTAAATCAAAGCCAATATAAAATATAACAGCTTTTCTGCTTCATTATGTGAATTCAGAGCTTTACAAAGCTGTAGCCAGGTTCTACCACCAGCCATTTCTACACCCAAAGTTCAGTACTTAGATCACCATTTATTAATCTGCATAGCATAATTATTATTTTATCAACCTGTTTATCCAACACAAGCCCAAGTTTAATTGTCAGAACTCAAGGAATCAGGATAGTGGCATTACATAGGCAGAAACAGATGGAAATTGCTCAGAGAAAACAGCACAAGAACAGACCAGCCAGCCTTCCAAAGCTTCCCTTTGTTGTTGTGTTGTTCTGTGCCTTCAAGACATTTCTGACTTATGATGACCCTAAGACAAGCCTATCACAGGGTATTCTTGGCAAGGTTTGTTCAGAGAGGGTTTGCCTCTGCCTTCCTCTGAAGTTGAAAGAATGTGACTTCTGGTAGGTTTCCATGGTCAAGCAGAGATTTAAACCAACACTCAAACCACTGTTTCAGACTGGCTCAGATTAACCTAGAAACCACTTCAATTTCTTTTAAAATATGGAATCATATGGATCTACAACATTCAAAAGTTGGAAACTAAAAAGACAAGCAAGCTAGTGAATCTTCTTTTGCTCAGATTTTAATCTGAGAGAAGAATTCTTTCAGGACTTGTAAAGCTCACTACTTCTTCTTGGTGGCAGGTTCTAATAAGCCTCTGGTACTCTTTTCTGAACCTGGCTCAGGATAACCTTGCTGGTCTTTATAACAAATACATAAGTAAGATTCTAAAATATATATATATGGTTGCAGGCAGTCCAGAAAGTTGAAGGCAGCTTGACAGAGGGATTGCTGACACCATTGTTTCCAGGTGACTATGGGGCAAAGCAGACTGGCAAAAATGAAGGCTTCAGGGTGGCGTGGGGGCATGGTGTATGCAAGCCCTGTGTCCCGACACTGCCTCCAAGCTGGCGTCGTGCCACCCCACTGACTAGACAATAGGGTGGCATCATGGTGTTTCTACAGCACAGCATTTACACATGCCGCAGAAACACGGAAAAACTGCCGCCACAGCAGAAAAGTCGGATTTTTGCAGGCTCAAAAAGAAGCAGCTTTCTGATGCTTCTTTTTGAGCTGACAAATAGCCAGATCGGATCCATGGCATGCGGTTGCCTCAGCCCCAATATGGCGCTCAAAGGGGCAGCGGCAAGCTGCTCCTTCAGGACAGTCTGTTTTGCCTCTACATGACAAAAGAAATGTGTGTGTATCACTATAGGAAGCAATGATTTTGCAAATCATTTTCACAATTGTCTATCTCTACCTGACAGCCATTGACAACCTTTAGCTTTATTAAACTACCTTCAGCTTTATTAAGCAGGATACACACTCTAAGAGTCGCATATCACAGAAAACCAGAAGTTTGTAATTACAGAGCATCATTTTGCCCTTCATCTCATGGATAAAACTTAACATCCAAGAAAGCCCTTAGAAAATGAATATTGTATATTTTAGCTATATATTTAAGGTATTTCTTTCTTAAAGAACCTAATGTGATGTTTGCCCCAAGAGCTGATGTCAAAATATCAAAAACAGACCATCAGAGTGATCAAGCAAGGAGTTTGTGAAGCTCAACTAGATTTCAGCTGCACTTTTAAGGCATGCCATCAAAAAGGCACCATCATAACAATGGGAAAAACAAACCAGTATATTACATTATAAAAGTGACCATAAAACTATTTCTGAAGAAAGAGGAAGAGGCAAATTAGGATTTATGCACTGCTAACAGGCATTTTGCAGGCCAAAGATTCTTAGCAAACCTGGAGGTCCAGGATTTGTGAGCTACAGGGCAAATATGATTGGTACAAAAGACTGAACGGTCTCTGCAGGCATGTATACAAGATGTATGGTAATAAGAACAAAGCACACTAGCAATATTGTAAAGAAATTAAATTGGATTTTAGAGATTATAATAAACCTTCCCCTTCAATCAAGAATACAAGTCTCCTCTCAGATTATATCAACTAGATGGGAAATTCCACAGAAAGCTTTCTGTTAAATATAATAAAGGAAGTAAACAGCAGGCCTTCTTTGGATAAGCCCAATGGACAGAGTGAAAGGAAATTTGTGTGAGGCCAGACTATGTGCTGTCTAGGTGAAGCTATTATTCCTTAGAAGGAACTCTTTGGGTCACACTATCAACAAGGCTGGGTATCTTCAGTACCGAAACTCATTCTCTACTCACCCTTGTGTTATTGCGCTCTGCTTTCAGCTCTGAGATTTCCTCTTCTCTTTCTAACAGCTGCTCTCGACATGCATTGAGTTCCCTGGTCAGTGTTGCAAATTCCTGCAAGGCAATCATAATTCTACAGTTGGAAGATAATTGGAACCAAGTACTCCCACTCTCTCCAACATGAGCAGCAGTACAAAAATGTGGTTACATTAGCAACACTCTGCCAAGAGCATTAAAAAAATTCTGATTGCCAAAGCTGGACTACCTGTTACCAGTAAGATTATGAAAGTCGCCAGAATGAACATGGATAAATAGGGGAAAATACTCATTGTTAAATGGTAGCTTTTCAATCTAGAACCTTACAGTTGGTTTTTGTAACACTTCAGGATGTACAATGCCTCACTATACAATAATTACTCTGCTGTATAATGAAATGTTACTGAAACCAATCTTTTACCTGGAGGTTCAAATAAAAGCAAAACTGCTACCAAACATATGCCCAAAGGGAGAAGTGGTCCAACAAAAACTCCTTGCCTAGGTAAGAGAGTATCACAGGCTCCATTTAGTACCAGTTAAAGAAAGAAGAATAATAGCAGTTAAAGAATGTCAATTCACTTTCATTCACTTAAGACAGCAACTATATGATGGTAGTCAAGTGAATGATTTGCACATTAAACAGCTTGAGGTTCGGATGCTAGCTGCTACTACCATACACATACCACAGGAGAAGAAACATGGTGCCTTTTTTGTCCTTTTCCTAGATCTAGCAAAATTTGGAACAATGTGAGTGCTTGCTTTTCCAGCAGTAGAACTCAGACTCTGTAAAACTAAACATGATTAACATTTTTAAGTTGAGTTTTTAATTGCATTTTTATGTAATAATTTCAGTTTTTAAGCTTTCCCAGCTAGGTAAATATTGATTTAATAATAACTTTACTACTTTGGTCATGGAAATGGAAACATCCTGGTGTACAGCTAGGAGAGTTTGTTTTAAAAATAATTACAGTTACAGCTCCAAATCCCTACTCCAGGAGTAGCTAGCTACTGTCACAGTTCCAATTTCTAAACAAAGCTCTTTCATTCCCCATTTCTCACACGTAACTCCAATAGTTACCGTATTTTCCGGCGTATAAGACAACCTTTTAACCTGCAAAAGCTGTGGCTAAAGTGGGGGGGGTCATCTTATACGCTGGGTATAAGGATAATGAAGATAGAGGTGCTAAAACTCTATATTTTGACTGGGAAAATGGGGGGTTGTCTTATACGCGGGTCGTCTTATATGCCAGAAAATGCGGCACTTCATTTTTTTAAAAAAATTGAATGTTATAAGCTGCTGGTCCATGGTACAGAACATTCTTCTTCCGTGTACTTCCTTACCTACAACAGACTAAAAGGTACAGCACAAGTCAGAACTTGAACCATGTGATATTCTTCCCCCACTTTTAAATGAGGCCACATCTCTGTAATTAGAATAACTAAACTCTCAGGTGCATTACATCCTATGTATATAAATCAGAGACTACAAAGAGGAAACAAAAATAATGATCACTGATGAGTCACATAACTTTAAAGTAGACAATGAAGACAGTGAAATACAGTCGCCCTTCCGTTCTTGTGGACTTGAAGCCCACAGTTTTGCATATTCACAGAGGGGCAATCTCCATTTAAATCAATGGGGTGCACCCCATTCAAGCCTATGGGGCTTGAATATTTGCAAATCTCTGTTTTCGCGGGGTGGTGGTGGTTCCAGAACTGATCCCCCACGAAAATAGAGGGCCAACTGTAGTTCAAGATTTTCTATGCCTTGGCTCAGTCATTAATCATTGATTTATTATTATTATTATTATTATTATTATTATTATTATTATTATTATGTTTGTTTATATCCCACCTTCCTCCCAGCACAGGGACTCAAGGCAGCTAACAAATCTAAAACAGTCCAAGTTAAAAAAGTACAAAACATTAAACATACAAAGTTTAAAAACAATTAAACAATTCAAACAATTAAAAACAATATATTATTACAATTTAAAGTTTAAAACTTTTAAAAACAAAAACAAAACAACATCCATATCATACGAAGGCCTGGCGGCATAAAAACGTCTTTACCTGGCACCGGAAAGACAGCAGGGATGGAGCCATCCTGGCCTCCCTAGAGAGGGAGTTCCAGAGCTTGGGAGCAGCCACTGAGAAAGCCCTTTTTCTTGTTCCCACCAAATGCACCTGAGAGGGTAGTGGGACAGAGAGAAGGGCCTCTCCTGATGACCTCAATACTCTGGGGGGAATTATACAAAGAGATACAGTCCTTCAAATAGTCTGCACCCAAGCTGTACAGGGCTTTATAGGTCAAAACCAGCACTTTGAATTGTGCCCAGAAAAAGATTAGCAGCCAATGGAGCTGTTACAACAAGGGAATTGTATGCTCCCTGTAACCAACTCCAGTTAACAGCCTGGCTACAGCTCTTTGGACCAGCTAGAGTTTCTGAGCACTTTTCAAAGGCAGCCCCACATAGAGCACATTACAGTAATCAAAACAGTCAAGAAACCAAAAGAAGATTGCAGTCAAGAAATCAACTGCAGTCAATTCTGTAGTCAAGAAATCAAAGGAAGACTGAAGCTTTAAGATATATAATTGAATACTAGTTAGGATTGTCCATGCCATTGTATTTCCAATTTCTATGTATGGTTGTGAAAGCTGGATAGGGAAGACAGTTGATAGGAAGATGATAGAAAGAGTTCTATGGATACCATGGACTGTTAAAAAGACAAATAAATGGGTCCTAGAGCAAATCAGTTAAGAACTCTCCCTAGAAGCCAAGATTGCTAAACTGAGACTGTCGTACCTTGGCCATATCATGAGAAGACATAATTCATGTGAAAAGACAATAATGTTTGGCAAGGTAGAAAGCAAGAGGAAAAGAGGTAGACTGCATTACAGATGGATAGGTTCAGTCAAAGAAGCCACATCCCTGAGTCTGAAAGACCTGAGCTGGTCCGTCAATGGGTGACTTGGGAGATCTTTCATTCATAGGGTCACTATAAGTCAAAGTCAAGCTGACAGCAGTAAACAACAATAACGTTCAATACATTTTTCATTGCCTTTCTTACTATGCACAACACATTAACAGTGATGATAACTAAGTAACAATTTATATTTTTAGTTATCTGTAACTTAGCAAGTGGGCAAGCTATATCTCTCAGGTTAAATGTAACTCAGGACAGTCTTCACAAAATGACTCTTCAGTAAATCACACTGTGCCCCGCTTTGAGAGTGATTTGGCTGGATGTCCATACAACACAAACTGCTGTGGATATGTCTGTGTTGGAGCATAGAGGATCCCTGCTAGTACATGGATATGTACACCAAAGCAGATGGTAAGGAAGAAGGATAAAGGAATTAAAATCATGACAGTAACTTTCCAGCCATTCCTCCCTTCCTCATGTTCTCTTCCATACACCAGAAGACCTACAAAGCTAAATGCCAATTTGAAAATTTCTGACAGCTGCAGGGATTACCTCAGAAAGGGCAGGGATGAACCAAGCAGAGTTCGAAACAGAGAACCAAAATAGGAAACACACTGAGAGCCAACTCATTTGAGATACTTGATGAAGCTTCCTCAGAAGACAGTGCTGAGTTGAGGTTTTATTACTGGCAGAGCATTTGAAATAGTTCAAAGAGAAGTGAGTGGTCCTGTCTCTATGATTTCTGAGCTTCAGAATGCAAGCAAGGCAACAACATTTACATAATCATCAGTATAAGAATCAAGATACTCTAAGTGGGTGTTGGAAAGAAACGAGAAGCATAGCTGGGTGTATACATAGTAAATGTTGCACTCAGTAAGAGGATTCAGAAAAGTTAATGGCAAATGTAAATGCCTGGTCTACTTGGATCTACATAGAACTCAATAAAGGTTATTTTAAAGGTTAGTCACTGAAGGCATTAATATTGTGCAGAAGATATTTATTGTGCAGAACAATTTTAAACCACTCCTGAATGTAGTTTATCTTTAAAGCAGTAGTAAAACCAGTTAACTGTAATAAAATCATGCTGTAAAGAAGAAATACAAAAGTGAGTTCCATTAGCAGAAATAGGTCTCGTCTTTTATCATTCCTGTAGCACCTTATTAGAGCCAGTGAAGAATGTTTTAGGATTTGGACAAATATAGAAAGAAGTGGTCCTTAGGGAAAGTTTTAAAACCAGAACTGGGAAATGAAATCACTAATGGACTATCAGTGAGTGCAGATTTTAAAAAAGTATTGGTGTCATATGATCAAAATGAGCAGTTCCATCTTAACTCTCCTATTTTGAATCAGCTGAAATTTCTGTTTTCACAAGCAGAACAACATAGTATGCATTACAGAAACAGGAAGTTAGCAAAAAATGAGTAACTGAGAAAGGGGTATGAAAAGGGATCTTGTAGCATCTTTGAGATTAATAGCCATATCACATGAAAAAAGAAAGCCAAAATGGAGCGGTAGAATAGTGGCTTTTTCCATGCCTCTCCACATGACATCATAGCATTTCCATTTTCTTCCCAAGGGAGACAGTCCGAAAAGTGTGTCTTTTGTCATGCGGGAAAAATCCAGTCAACAAAAGGCATGCTTTTACAACCTTCTCCCTTAGGGAAAAACACAAGTTCTACATCATCATGTGGAGAAGCATGGGGAAAGCCACTACACTCCCACTCCATTTTGGCTTTCTTTTCTCATGTGATAAGGCTGTAACTGTGTGAAACTGTGTGTAACATAAACTTTTGTAGACTTGGTCTATTTTCTCAGTTGCATGGGATGCATGTAGAAAGGGATGCAATTGCAATAATGTTCTTAGCCATAGCAGCTACCTGGCACACAAGGAACAAGGCTGTGTTCAGTAAGAACATCCAAACTATGAATGTTATTCTTCAGAAAATTACAACTAATCCAGAACAGACTATACACCTAGTTCCAGATTAGTTTTTCTACTACTAAAAATCTTACCTGAATTAAGGTTTACTTTGTTAGCCCATATCCATTCCACCATCAATTCAAGATTTTCATAATAATAATAATAATAATAATAATAATAATTATTATTATTATTATTTATTTATATACCGCCCAGTTATAATAAACAACATATCCCTCCCCCCCTTAAAACAGTATTAAACAGTGACATAGTTAAAAATCATGGAAACAATATACAACAATTAAAATAATAAAAACCATAGCACATGATCCCGTTGTTACACTACGGGGGAACCAAGGTTCAGATAAAGGAGGGAACTGCCCAGGGCCAGGCTATTTAGTCTGGGAAAGCCTGCTGGAAGAGATCTGTCTTAACAACCTTTTTGAAACTGTCCAAACATGTTAATTGAAGGATCTTGTCCGGCAGGTCGTTCCAGAGTCTGGGGGCAACAATGGAAAAGGCCCT
>CM034706.1:230576117-230590524 GCA_020142125.1 Phrynosoma platyrhinos
CGGGGCCGCTACCGTGAGCACCTCCATCTTGTCTGGATTCAGTTTCAAAGTCAGTTCAATAACAAAAATATAGTATGTTATACCAAAACCAGGGAGAACCTATCTTCTTTATTTTAATTTGGCTATAGATGAACAATTAATTTGACAGGGAAAGTAGCATAGAAGGCAAGGTCATTACCATTATCCATTACCATTCTAAATTACCTCCTTCAAATGGCTGGTAACTTTCAAAAAGGAGTAATATTTCTCCACCATGTAGTAGAAAACAGTTTGAGGGTGCTAACTTTGGTTGTGGAAGCCATGCAGAAGAATGGAATAAAGAATCAATCTGTGTCACAGATAAAAAGATAGGAAGTCATTCTTGCTGTAATTATTAGTATAGCTTTAAGGTATTGTGTGCTATCTCCTCATAATATCATTCTGTTCTCTTCCCAAGGATGATGGTCAGAAAAATGTGTCTTTTGTCATGCTGGAAAAATCCAGTCAATAAAATGCATGCTTTTATAGAATAAACTGCAAGTATGCTCATCCATTTACTGGCAGGAAAGAGT
This sequence comes from Phrynosoma platyrhinos, assembly GCA_020142125.1. Lineage (NCBI taxonomy): Eukaryota > Metazoa > Chordata > Lepidosauria > Squamata > Phrynosomatidae > Phrynosoma > Phrynosoma platyrhinos. The sequence continues at coordinate 230,576,669 of CM034706.1, forward strand.
GGATAAAACAGCTCCAGTAAACCAACGTTTTAATTCTCCAGAGAAATTTTTAAAACAGTAGAGCAGACCTATCCATGCTAAAATTAACAGATGCAGGCCACATATCAACAGCTCATAAAATATGGAGCTATATTTAAATCAAGGTTGATGTAAAAATAGTTTAATTTATTATTATGTTTATTAATGTTACATATAAAGATCAAGTTTGAGGAGGAAAAGCATCTCTTATTGAAGTCTAATTTTGTTAGAGATTTTCCCCACAAGAAATGATTAAAAACAGAGGTATTTTCTTTTCACTAACCAACTATCTTTTTTTTACTGTTGTTAAAAGAATTATTCTCTCAGGCTGGAAAGGGAAGTATTGACTATCTACCATACAATGGTGAGAAGATCTTATGCTTTAACTGCACCACGGCAGGCATTTTTATAGACATCCACTACAAGAAAATGTGTGTTTGGAAAGTAACTTTGTAAACAGTATTAAAAATAAGCAAAGAAACTGATCTGAAAATATGTCCTGCATCATTCTCCCCCTGTATGAAAAGGTCCAAGAATAGCACTGTAAGGATACAGTTGTAGTGTTTCAAATTCTGACTATTGTGAGGTTAAGACAAATAGTCTTAGTGGGTTGCCATATGCTCCTCCAGTTTTCCATTCAAAGAGCTACCACAGGACTATTTTCTGTTTTAAGATATCCTCTATTTCAGGGGTAGGCAACCTAAGGCCTGGGGGCCGGATGCCCCAGGCCGGTCCTGCCGCTGCCCCGCCACCCCCCCCCCCATATCAAGATGATATTGATTATTGTTGTTATTACTTGTTCTTGGGGTTTTCTTGGCAAAATCTCCACAGGGGTTTTGCCATGGCTTTTCCAGGGCTGAGAGAGTGTGCATGCATATTTATTTATTTATTTATTTATTTATTTATTTATGGTGCTTCAGCCTCCCAATTGTCTGAGGGACAGCAACCCAGCCCCCGGCTCAAAAAGGTTGCCTACCCCTGCTCTATTTGATGGGTAGGAATCATATAACCCCTTTGGATGTTGCTGAACTGCAACTTCCACCATTGGCTGAGCTGGCTAGGGCCAATGGGACTTGCAGTTCAACATTTGGAAGGCCACAAAACTGCCATCATTGTTCTATATCTGGCTTGAAATTAAAAAACCAAACACCCACATAGGTCACCTGTTCTCAGTTCTCCCCACTATGATGAGATATACTCTATTTCTGTTTAAATATAGTGGGACCTCAGTATCTGCGGACTTGCTATCCACAGATTTGAGAATCCGATGATGACAAGCCCATGTTGTCCCAATGGTGATGTGTGCATGCAGCCGCACCACCAATGGGGACAACTGGACTGAAACCCTCCCTCCCTCCCTCCCTCCCTCCCTCCCTCATCCTTCCTTCCTTTCTTTCTTTCCTTCCTTCCTCCCTCTCTCCCCCCTCCCTCCCCCTCCAAGGATTCTACCCTGAGCTGGCTTCAGAGGCAGGGCAGAGGCTGGAGCCCTGTCAGCCAGAGGGAGCTGGATCCAGGCTGCTCCCAGCTCCCTCCGGCTGACAGGGCTCCAGCCTCTGCCTCTACACCACCCCCGAAACCAAGCCCAGAGCTGAAGCCTTGGGGGGGGGGAGGGGAGGTAGGAAGGAATAGCAAGGACTTCAGTGCATTTGTCCATAATGGCAGCGCAGCCACATGCCTGCTCTACCATTAGGGACAACAGGACGTGAGCATCCACGGATGCCAAAGGACAACTGTAACGGTACTTATTCTTAAATATCATTTATACATATAAATCACATGGGTAAATGGTATGTACAAAAATTTACACCAAGGGAATTAAAGAAGTAAATCTTTAATACTATTACCCAAAGAACAGGTGGGGAGATCAGAGGTCCCCATCAGTTGTCAGCAATACTTCAAATTTTGGGGGAAATTAGCTTGGCAAGAGGTTTGGGTAACCTTTGGACCATATGCACCAATATATACCAGGACTAACTAGGAGGACTGCAGGTACTGGGTGAATTAAGAAGGTTTTTATTTAGAAAATATGCTGAGTGCAATCACACACACAAATAGTGATCCAAACAAACATAGCATACAGAACTATTTGAAATGTAACAACAGAAAGAGTATAGTGGGGTTTTAGGTGTTGCAGTGGGGTTATAATTACCTGTCTGAAGAGAAGACTGTGGGAAGTTGGAGTGGCTCAGACTGGGAGGTCTGAGGAAGACACAGCACATACCAAGAATATGGTCATGTATGCAGGCCAGGTTGTGTGCACAGAGGTTAGGTTTTGAAACTAGCTTAAATGATGGGCTATCTAGCCAGGTAACAAAGGCTGAATGACTAGTCTTAGGAAGAACAGGATTCTGGACTGGTTGATGGTTTTAACAAAAGCAATAATTGAATTGGGATATCCTTGAGATGGGTGGATGGGGACGTTTGGCTAGGAACACAACAGGGCATAGGCAGAGAGAGAGATTGGCTTACTGCTTTGGATGTGAAGAGATCCTGAGACAAAAAGGATATGCAGATTACTTTGGGGAGGGAAAAAGCACTTTAGATTTGATAGTTTTGTTTATTTGGATGTACACATGCCTTGAGGAAATGATATTTTTCCCCTGGGAACTTAACGTAGTTTTCCTGAAAAGTCTCTCAAAAACATACTGTCTCCAAATATGAGCTATCAAAATATGAGAACTCCAAAATACAGCACGGGGTATGCAGGAATACTTAACAATACCATAAAATTAACAAATCTATTGTGAGAGATGCTTCCAACGAAGTGGGCTCTAGTCTATGAAAGCATATACCATGAATCATTTGCCAGTCTTTAAGGGGGCACAAGATTTTTGTTTTTCCTGCAAGAGTTTATTAGGTACAGGTTTAGAAGTGAAACATGTTTTTCATTCCCTTCCTAATTTCAATAATAGGTAGAAGATGATTTGATGTTCAATAATATGAAACTCATGGGGGTCGTCATTAGCCAACAGATGACCTAAAGGCAGACCCACACGTCTTCTTGCTTTTATCATTTTTTGTTTTGCACTGCACTTTACATCCTTGGTTGTGTCACCACTCCCATCAGGGAGTGGCAAGGCAGTTATTCCCAGTTCTAAGCAGATAATCAATCATGTCTCAAGATTATGTAAATAATCTATTGCAGTGGTAAGATGCAAAACAAAACAGGAATTGTATATATTTTGAAAGACACTCTAGATCTCTTTGAAATGCTAAATTTCTTTTCTTGTTTGCTAATAAAAGCCACCACAGAGATATCCCTATAGTAACTGCTGATGCAGGCAGAGTTATGTTATGGATGCTATGTTTTAAAGCTGACTAGCAAAAAGCCTATGAAATTTCACTAGTGGAAATGAATGTAAAAAAAACCCTCACCCTCCCCTCCATTGCGTCATCCCAGCTCTCTTTTCTTCCCACCTAGAAATATCCTTTAGTTTTCTTTCTCCTCCTGCATCCCAATATCCTTCTGGCATTTCCATCACCACGTTTGCCTGACCCCATATTTTCCTATATGTCTACTCTCCAACAACTCTCTAAGGGCCTTTGCAGACTGCCAGAAATAGTGCACATTAAATTGAGGCACTGCCCTGGCTCAGTGCTAGGGAGTCATGGGAATTGTATTTTTTTCTGAGACATTGAGCCTTCTCTGTCAGAGAGCTCTGGTGCCACAATAAATTACAGTTCCCATGATTCCCTAGCACTGAGCCAGGGCAGTGCCTCAATTTAATGTGCACTATTTCTGACAGTCTGCAAAGGCCCTCAGTTGCCTTCTATTCTCCTTTAGGGTAGTGCTTTATGTCTCCTTCCTGATAATCTGGGACATAGATCATTCATATTCCCCATTCCATAATCTTAGTTTGATTATTTTTTATTTACTATAAGACTGTGATGGAATTTGGCCTTGAAGAATAAACAAACATATCTCTTAATAGATCAATGTCATGTATAATCTTAATTTCTGAGGCTCTGAAGTGTGAGGGGAGAAGAAAAACAACAAAGAATTTGCTCACATCTTTTGTCTGAAGTCCAGATTTCTTGAAAGAATATAAAAATGTGTCAAGACAAGAAGCAAATTTCACTTGATACAACTTGCCAATTATTTCTGTCAGCATTGTATGGTTAAGAGGGAAGCTGGACACTTTACATGCTCAAACTGCCATACTGATAGCTTGGCTTCCAGAATGAGTTGTTGCTCATAGGAAATTGCTTCCTATAACCCTGTAGTTAAAACAGGAAGTGTCTACCGTATCGTTTTGAGCAAAAAATAGTGCATACCTTTTCCCCTTTTTTTCCTATGCTAAAAACAATATTGTTCCATTTTAAACAAACATTTACTTTAATCTGTTTTGGGATTCAAGACATTTGCACCTATGGCTTTATGAAGCAAATAACTGGTTGCTTTCAAGATTTAAAAGGAGTTTTGAACATAGAAGTGACATCTAGGTGTTTAGAGAACTATGAACCAATCAACTCAGATATGCCCAACTCAATGTGCAGTTATAAAGACTGTACTATTATAAACAAAAGGTAGAAGCATTTTACACCACATCCTGATCAAACAAATGACTGTGTGTTGACATTTCAATCTGTTTTGTGCCACTTGTGACATCAGCTCTTCTGGCTGGAAGTGTGCACTGAGCCTACAAAAAAGCCTGCACTGCACAAGTTCAGAGACGGAGCTACAGTAATAGCTAGATTTTCCATGTCCTGCCTGGAGGTAAGGTATTTTTATATCCCTCTTTTCCTCAAAAAAAAAAAAAACTTATCTCTGAATGAGATCATTCTCATGATCTCTTATATCTGAATGAATGATCTCCTTGATTAGCATACCTTGCACCTGAATAATAGGATTGTTGGGGTTTTCCTTTGAGGAAGAAAGCATCTATAATCTCCCTTGGCAGCATGTTCCAATCACCCAGCGTAGTAGGAACAAGGCAACAAAAAGGCTATGGGAGTTTAGAAATTTTTTATAATAGTATGAACTTTAACTCAATCAGAACCAGATTTGGGAAATTTCTTTAATGATGAAACTACCACCACCTTAAAGCAGTTTGAAATTCTTTGAGACCCCATGTTATATGGTCACACTGGAATCATTCAAAGAGAGTTGTCATATGGACATGTTTAACAAGTTCTTCCTCCTCAACTTACTGAAATCCTTTATAAGCTTATAGTCTTTCCAACAGACATTTCAGATTAGACTTTGCCAGACCTTGTTCTCCCAGGCCTCAAATGATAAACTGCACAGCCATAAGCTTTCCAGATTAGGCATGGACACCTATAAATGGATTAGAAAGTGAAACAGGGATGCATAATCTTGGTTTAGTTAAGAACTCTAAAAAAATCTAGATGCAGAAACTTCACATGGGGCAGAATGAGTCTGTTAAATTATTAGAAAGCAATTAATTATTAGGTACACTTCATATTTGAACCCCAAAATCTATACATATTCTATAATGTGCTTTCCTGCACAATCCACATATCAAGTTTAATTTATAAAATTCCATGGAGCACAGGCTACTTTATGAAGTGCTTCCCCCATCTTGCCCCTTAGAGCAAGAATGATATTTAACTGAGGATTTTAAAGATTAAATGTTAAATGTTGAGAGTATCAGTTATATTCTCTTCATATCTATCAATGATACAGAATAACAGATGAAGATGTAGAGCAGTGATGGCAAGTGCCCAAACTGCAACACAAAACCCACTTATTTAATCACAAAGTGCCGCATTCCTCTGACTTTCTAGTAACCAACTCTGGCGAACTCTTTGCTGGGGTGACGATGCGTGTGCCCACAGAGAGGGCTCTGAGTGCCACCTCTGCCACATATGTCATAGGTTCACCACCACTGATATAGAGCATATTGGACTTCTAAGGATCATTCCTCATTTCCATAAGAAAAAAACTCATTTTTTAAAATGCCAAAAAAAGTCCTTAAATAAAATGTATTTCAATAAATAAATTCAAGGAATGAATTGAGTCCAGCTGGGATATTAATCTAGTTGTAAAAACTTGATTGGAATTACTGTTTGGCCAGTCTAATTTTATGAATCAAAATAGATGAAGAAGCAATCAATGTAGCATCATGGAGAATAAATATCCCAATGTGGATGGAGAGAATGGAGAGTAAAAAAAGAATATCTAAATCAATCAGAACTATAATTTCCAAGCTTTTCATAAATGCCAAATCTAAGTTACTGTTCTTACGGTGTCCCATAGTTCATAGAAGCAAAGGGCTTAAGGCATCATTAACATAAAACAAACCATCTTGTTAGCAACATGAATTAGAAAGTGGATTCCTCACTTTCTAAAATTATCAGAACCCTTCCCCACTTTCCTTGAGGCTCATCATAAGAACAGTCTGAACTCTCTAAGGTCTATCAATGCAGAACATGAAAATTCTCCTGCTGGATCAGAGGTCGATCTACTCCAGCATCCTATTTCCCACAATGGTTATCCAGATGCATACAGAAAACTACAAGAAGCACATACTGGATTTTGATGAGATATGGATTTCTCTTTAGCAGAATAAACAAATATTTCATCCAATTCCAATAGGTTAAGGGCCCAAATAATTTCAATTTGTCAAACATAGTAACTGTATATAGTTTTTAAACTTTTTTTTCCTCCTTACAGTTCAGCTTTAATTACACTATTTTTTCCAAACTGTTTGGGATTTAATTCCAATACGACATGAGGGCAACAGAGAGAAATGCTACTAGATTTCCATTTTGGCAGTTAGGGTTTTGCTTAGTCTGTTCTGTTAATGATTGCATTTGAGGGCCAAACTGTCAGTGAATGAATTGGCTAACAAATTTTAAAAAAACAAAGCGAAACAGAGTAACCCTGGCAATATCTTTTCCTACTGCTGTTCCACAGCAACTGCAATTCAGAGGCATGCTACTTTTAGTACCAGAAATAATATGTAGCCATTGTGATTTGCAGTCACAGATAAATTACCCTCTATGAATTTGTTTAATTCCTTTTGAATATTATTAGTCTCACCACAACCCCATGACAATTGCCAACCATCAAGAAAAAATCCTAGATTAGGCTAGGAAGTGAGAAAATGCAAGCTAGATAAATATGTGAACATTTTTCTGTATGTGTGGCACATTGGGGGAAAGGAAGATGACTTTATCAGACAGAACTCATGTTGTTCACCACCGTTTGTTTCCAAAACTATTTAGGTATATAAGACAGTAAAGAATATGTTCCTCTTAATATGCATTGTTAAATCTTGTTGGCAACACAAATTACACAAACCTAAGACAAACACGTCATAATATATGCAAGCATATGCTCCTAAAGACTAATTTTAGCTCTTCTAAAAGGTACAGCTGAAAGCACTATGAAAACTATAAATTAGTTTGACAAAATTATAACAGAGCAAAAAGTAAACATGAATAAGAATAGTTCTATAGTAACTTTTCCCATGGTTTTTGTCCATTGTATGCTTGAGATGCATATGTATACATATGTGCATGTGTGTGCATGTGTCTGTGTGTACATACACACTTGCACACAAGAAAGGAAGAGAAAGAATGTCCAAAGTAAATTCCACACATTTTTGGACAGATCAAATTCTTGCATCAACTATACATATCTATCAAGTATGACTGCAGCCCCCCTCCCAATTTTGAAGCATCAGTTACCCATTGCTATGACTCTGGGTGATCATCCTTCCTGGGATCTTTTAAGCCTGACTGTGCACTTGTGGAATCTTTATGACTATATGGTAAACTAGTTGCAATAAAGCAGATCACCTCAGGTCTGCCACTATGCTAATGTCAGCTCTTGCCTCAGGTTCACATGAACTCTGCAATGTGTAAAGTTGGGTCGTTGTACTTGTAAAGGCAGTAGCAAATTCAATGAGCAGCTTCAAACTGTAAATTGGGTGGCAGGGAATGATAGACTCTGTGCTCATACTTACTCAGCTGTTTCCCACTTGCAGTTTCTCTGTTCATCCAACTGAACTACGGAAAAGAACATGACACTTGATATAAGTCTAAATCAGTAGCCTCCAAAGTTCATGTGCCCTTTCACTTTGTACACATGGAAACTCCGATTAAAACAACCTTCATAAGCATGAGCTGTTCCCAGCAAACGTCCTAGAAAATACTGCCTCTTTTGTAACTGTTGGTGGCATAACTGATAGCATTGACAGAGCTACCATCTTCTTTCCATGAAGACCTCTAAAGCACCTTATAAGCACTGCTGTTTCCATTTTTCAACAGAAACAAAAAACAACACAGATCCATATCCAGAGGTAACACCTGAAAGGGAAAAGTAGAACTGACAGGAAACTCATTAAGGTTCAGAGAGGTCTAGAAGTGCTGAAAGAGCCTGAAGTACCTCCATTTACCTGGGCAGGTGAAGAACTTAAATGGTCAGGCACTGAAAGGTAAATCCTCCTTACCTGATACATGAACATGCTGAAATTAATGCCATTGGACAGATGGATGGTTATGGATTTGTTCCCTGTGTTCATTCTGGGGAATCATAGCCACTTGATCTGTAAATCCGTGACTCTGCCAGGCTGAAAGGAGAGTAAGAACTAAATCCAGAGATGGAGGTTAGAAGCAGCCTAGGTTCCATGTTCCACTGTATGCCCTTGTGTGTGAGATTCAAACCAGCAGGAAGTTTCTTCTTGCAGATTGTTTCTGCCCAGGAAGAGAAGGAAGTCTGGGCACTGGAACAGTATCAGCAAAACACTTGTCAGAAGGATTCATCTGGAGCTCACATAATTTTCCCATTTGCTACCTATTCTAATCACATCCCCTTTCAAGATATAGGGGAGGCAGCAGTGCGGCTTGGTAAGAGAGGAAAAAGAGCTGGGAGAGCCAGTGGCCTCCCCCCAGAGATTTTCACAGATGCACAAAGTCCCTTTGCAATGACCTAGTTTGCTCTGCATTGCTTGCATGTTCCCTATACAAATCATTGGAGGCAGAGGAATTGAAGCAGGAGCAGATAGTAAATCCGCATAGCCCCTTAATCCAAGCGGCTGCAGAGCCCAAGAGGCGTAACCCTCCCTTAGTTGACCTGGCATGCTCTCTGCCCAGCTGTTCAGCATAGCGGATTGCAGACACCAGAGCTAGGGCACTCAGTCCAAGAGATGGGTATGGAGCACGGGAGACCACAAAGAAGAGTGCATGTAAAAATTAGCCACAGCGTAGCTTCACTTAGGTCCAAGAAACCATTTGACCAGCCTGGAATTTATGAGATGAGTAGACCTGGCTGACCCAGCTGGGGGACTGCCAGAGGGCAGACCTCACGCAGCTCAGAGAAAAAGCAGCAAGACCAGAATGTGCCAGGGCCAGGAAAGGCTTGTACTAGGCTTGTAAGCAGCCTATCTGAGTGCTTGACTCTCTCAGTCATGCCAAACTCTTGCATACTTCTGTTGTTACTCAGCTGAACATGGAGTACCATGAGGTTGGTAGCACCGTAAAATAGGATAAATTTCTGGATTAGGTTTTTTCTTCTTCCAAGAATACAAACACTTCCCGCCCACTAAGAGCCAGCTACTTAGCTGTCACTTTCTTGGCCAGGTTCTGAAAACAAGCTTTAGGCCTAGTTTTGGATTCACAGCTGACTTGTTAAATTATTTTAATCCAAATCCTGGGCTCGTTACTTTTCTGAGTAGAATTGCCAGAGTAAAAACTGAAGACGGTCCCTGTGCCCTTAATGCTTGTATAGAAAAGGGAATTTCTGCAGGTGTTTGCATAACAAGCAACACCAGCTGAAATTCCACCTTTTCCACAACCATTAAAGTTATAGGAAGATTCTCCGGTTTTCAGTCTGGCAATCTGTATGTGTAGCTCAGAGCCTTGGTGATGCTGCTGACAAGAGCCATTGGGCTTCCATGGCCAAACAAGGGGATTCAAATGCTGGTCTCCCAGCGTCATAGTCTGACATTCATACCACTACACCACACTGACTCTTACTGGCAAAATACACTCTGATTTATCTTGACCTCCCAGACTTCTAAGATGCTGAAATACTCTAATGATGTCTATCTGCTATACTTCCATAAGAAACACACATGCAGACAAGGAATTTTCTGTTTCACCTAACAGTTGCTATCTAAAGCCTAAGGCAGAGGTCTTCTCTAACCTACTGAAGACACCAAGTATTGAATCTTATGCACGGAAGCCATGTACTATAACCAATGACCAATTAGTTATGGGGAGGGGGAAGCATAATACACACATAGAACAGAAGGTTTACTGGTCTTTTTTGCACATAACTAAATGCTTGCTCTTTCTACTTAGGACTGGGCTGAATATCTCTTAATAAACAGCTTATGGAAAATCCATCTGTCATCATCCTAAGGGCTGTGAAGCCCAAGTGTTTTCACTCCTCTTACAGTATCCCGGTGACTAGAAGCCAGAAGAACTCTGGGCTGAAGCCAGGGATACTGTCAGGCAAGAATGCAAAAAGACTCTATCTGTAGCCAGAGAGAGAGAGAGAGAGAGAGAGAGAAGCCTCAAAGGATGACAGATGAAACTTTTCAAGCAGTTAGAGCAGATGAGAAGCAAAAGTAAATGGGTGCAGAAATAGGGTCAGAATCCTAAATGCAACTGTTCAGTTACTTTCGCACAAGGACAAAGAGAACAACTATGATCATCAATGCAGAGAAATAGAAGATGACAACAAAAAAGGAAGAAGAAGAGACCTCTTTGCCACAAGATCCAAGCAATTGGAAATTTAAACCAAGAGTGTGTTCTACATCCAGAAGAAGACTATGTGAAATTTCCAAGTATGAAAACAATATACTGAAAAACTATAGAAAGGTAATGAAAGGATGACAGATTCATTCAAGGAAGAACTACTTAAAGAAGAACCTACAATTTTAGAGAGTGAAGTGGAAGCTGCACTCAGCACACCTGGAGAAATAAATTATGGTAGATGGCATAACAATAGAGCTGCATCAAGCTAAAGAGACAGGATTTACTCAAGTTCTAACTAACATCTGTCAACAAACATGGAAAACAAAAGAACAGCCCACAGACTGGAAATGCTCAATAAACATTCCAATCCCTGGGGACACCAGGGCTTGCAATAACCCCTATACCATTGCAATAATCTCCTATGCAAACTACAAGCAAAGAATTTTACTATATATGGAGTAAGAAATTTGTAAAAGCAAAGACTTGGAATGATTATGGAAGAAAGTCAAGGAAGAAAGTGCAAAGGCAAGTTTACAGTGGAATATTATGAAAAACAAAAATAATGACCACTGGTGAGTCACATAACTTTAAAGTAGACAATGAAGACACTGAAATAGTTCAAGATTTTCCATGCCTTGGCTCAGTCATTAATCAGAATAGAGACTGCAGTCAAGAAATCAAAAGAAAACTAGGACTTGGAAGCAGTGCCGTTACTAGGGGGGTGCAGACCGCACCAGGTGACACCTTAAGGGGAGGTGACACCACTGCTCCTTTTGGTAGAAATGGGCTGTGACATTCATCTGTCTCCCTTTAAAATGTTTTAAGAGATGGTGGGAATGGGATGAAGCCCGGTGGGGCAAGAAAGGAGAGCCCCTCAAAAAATTTAAAATTAAAATTTCACAATTCAATTTTTTTAAAGAAAATAAATGTTGATTTAAAAAAAACTTTTTACATTTTTTTAAAAAAATCACATTTTAGCCAAATGTTCACTATGTATATGTAAATACATTTATGTTGTGCTTCTGATATTGTAATTTGAAGGTATAATTTTAATTTTGCTAGTTGTTTATGTCACAACTATTAGCATTACATTCAGTGGTATATGGAAATTATGATTTATGAGTAACATTAGTGCAAAAAAAGCATTACTGAGGATTCTGTATGGTGTGAAATAGGAGGTCAATTGGGGGGGGGCAGTTTGACACCATGAGTTACCCGCACTGGGTGACATCAACCCTAGGGATGCCACTGCCTGGAAGGGCAGCTATCAAGGAATGGGACAAGTTCCAGAAGCTTCAAAGATATATAATTGAATACTAAAGTTGGTTCATTCATTTATCAGAATGGAGACTACAGTGAAAAAATCAGAAGACTATGACTTGGAAGGTCTATGAAGGAACTAGACAAAATCCTGAAGTGTGAAAAAGGAATACTAAAGTTAGGATTGTTCATGCCATCTTATTTCCAATTTCTATGTATGGTTGGGGAAACTAGACACAGAAGAAAGTTGATAGGAAAAAAATCAATTCATTTGAAATGTGGTGCTGGAAAAGAATTCTACGGATATCGTGGAGTGCTAAAAAGACCTATAAATGGGTTGTAGAATAAATCAGGCCTGAACTTTCCCTAGACACAAAGATGACTAAACTGAGACTGTCATACTTTGGACATATAATGAAAAGACTGGGCTCATTAGAAAAGACAATAATAGGAAGGTAGTAGGAAAAGAGAAAAGCCACATTTGCAGATGGATAGACTCAATAAAGAAAGAAAGTCACAGCCCTGCAAGACCTGAGCAGGGCTGTGACTTGACAGCAGTTAACAACATTAAGGAAACCACTCAGAACATTATTACAGTTGCCTTGAGGAGCTTAAATGGGCCCCTATACAATGTTTTAAATATTGGCAGTATAGAGGGATTACCATAAAGCCAACAAAGGAGTCTATATCCATTAACAGCCAGGAATGTACCTATTTAGGAGGAATCAAATGGTCAAGTACATAATAAAGCAATTCTTTGTTGTTAGCTGCCCTCAAATCAGCCTTGGCTTACGGAGACCCTGTGGATGAGACACTTCCAAGACTCTGTCCTCTACCTCTCTGCAGGCTCAGGTCCTGCAGGCTCATCCCTGTGTCCTTCCTAATACAGTCTATCCCTGTACTGTGCAGTCTTCCTCTTTTCCTGCTGCTCTCCACCTTTCCTAGCATCATTGTCTTTTCTAATCATTCATTATTCCTCATGATGTGGCCAAAAAGTCTCAATTTGGTCATCTTGGCTTGATCTGTTCTAGAACCCATTTGTTTGTTTTCTTGGCTGTCCATGGTATTCTTAGTACTCTTTTCCAACACTAAATTAATTTATTTTCTTAATATCAATTTTTTTCACTATCCAGATCTCCCATCTGTACATGGTGACAGGAAATACTATGGCTTGGACAATCCTCACTTTGGTGTTCAGTTATGTCTTTACATTTTATGATCTTGTCCAGTTCTTTCGTAGCAGACCTCCCCAATCTTAGTCTTCTTATTATTTCTTGACTGCAGTCTCCATTCTGATCAATATTCGAACCAAGGCATGATAACTATTTGACTTTTTCAATTTTCTCATTTTCTAAGGTAAATTCTTGTAGATCTTGTGAGGTCATTATTTTTGGAGGGTTTTTACATTCAGCATTAGTCCAACCCTAAAGCAAGTCTTATGCCACTGCAAATGAACAGCTGAAATTCCAACAAATTGGGAGGAGGGATGGAGAGACAACATAGACTGCAACTTTACTTTGAAGTCTTCCCTTGATTCTAGTACCACCTTGAGGTATTCCATAAAAATGTTACATTTGGCACCAGCTCTGGGATCATCCCTAGATTCTAGCACCATCTGCAGGCACTACAATCCATAACAGTGTACCAGAATCTTCAGTATAGGTGACTTTCACGAGAATAGCAGGTTCAATATATGTGCTTATATTCCAGCATATTTGAAATACTAGTTACACATTTACTACAACAAAGAAAATGTTATCTTTTAGATCTATATGTTAAGTATGGACTTAAATCAGAATGGATAATAACTGTAGGGCCAGGGCCACTTTTTGGTTTGGCAAATATTTGAGGGTTAAAACTTTAGGGCAGTGGTAGGCAACCTTTTTGAGCCGGGGGCCGGGTTGCTG
>CM034706.1:230590624-230602312 GCA_020142125.1 Phrynosoma platyrhinos
AGCCATGGCAAAACCCCTGTGGAGATTTTGCCAAAAAACCCCCAAGAAGTAGTAATAACAACAATAATCAATATCATTATGGTGGGGGGCGGTGGCGGCCGCCGCCGGACTGACCTAAGGCCGGTCCAAAGGCCTCAGGGGGCCGCATCTGGCCCCCGGGCCTTAGGTTCCCTACCCCTGCTTTAGGGTTTTGTTTGTTTGCTTGCTTGCTTGCTTTTTTTTAGCTTTTCTTTGTAGGACATCACTGGAACATATCTAACAGCAGCAGAAATACTCACTTTTAACTTTTAAAACTTTCATCACATTTCTGACTATTAATAAATCAAGTATCCTCAAGTGCCTCACCACTAAGTTATTTTTATTCCATTAATTCATTAAATTCACTATTTCTTAATATTTTTAAATTCCCTAAACCTACTCATATGAAATTTACTAGTGTTAAAAGGGCAAAATAACCATAACTATGTAAAATCCATCTTTATTGTAAAAGTAAATTAAAATTATTTAATTAATATGATTTTAATTAATAAAATTGACTATGAAATTGACTATGAAATGTGATACTGACCAACTCTTTGACTATAATGAATTTTCCCAATGATCAGATAGAACACACTAAGCAATTTGATGCTGACCTCCTGAAGCAAACTGTGATCTCATTAAAAAAAAAAAATAGGGAGCACTACGGATGCATAATAAAGGGGTTGTGCAGTTTCAAGTGCCATGCAGAATGCATGCAACTGGTTTTATATAACCCCTAAAGAAGATCTTTGAAAGCTATAGTTTTAGACATAAGTTTTAGACATAAACTAGAATGTATGTGCAAAACTATATGCAAACTCTCCATATTTATTTTATTACCTGAGGTAGAGCAGAGTTCAGCTGTCTCTGTAACTGGTCTCGCTCATGCAAGGTCTCCTGTAGCCGGCCCTGAGTCACAGATAGAGTCTCACGTGTTTCCCGAAGTGTCTCTAGCAGCTTATCTCTCTCATCAAGCATGTTCACCATCAGCTGCTCAAAGTTGGCATCAGAATCAGAGCCAGGCTGTGACCCCAAGGGGTCACTCTCACTGATTGTAGGCATTACCTCACACATCATGGCAAAACTTGGCAAATGCCCCGTGGTACAGAAAGCTCAGAATTTGGCAGAGAATTCCTTCTCAAAATGTATCTTAATGCTGTTGAAACAGCAAGTTAAGGTCACATGGTTACTGTAACCCACCACAGGATGGAGCAGCTGTCATATGCAGGCTGCACAGCAAGGTCCGTAAACCTTCCATTTCACTTTGCAAACAAATTAAGCTTACATTATACCTTAAAAAATCTGAAAAGTCATCACAGCATTATTAATGTTGAATACATAAAGTAATTAAGGCCAGCAAGATCCCTAGACTGAATTGTCGGTATGGTCCAGTGAGAATCATTCCAAGAACCTTTGACAGATATTCTTAAGATCCCTTCAGTGATGGCCCTCAGCCATGGCATGGAGCTCTACATTGTTCAGAAGAAATATACTGCCTTTTTCATCACTTATATCAGTGCTGTCTTGAGAGATTCGAAGGTGTTAGAAAGGCCGTGAACATTTCCCTTTTCTTAATAATGTTAATAAAAAGTCAGCTTGGATAGATCAGCCAATGGCTTCTCTGAAGTTTCAAGTGGTGCTGGGCAAACTGGCCACTCTCCATACAAATTTACATGTTTGCCAAAGACTCTTCATCTTTCATTCTTTATCTAGGATCTGTAGGGAAAGAACATATCACAAGTTAGATCAGTGTTCATCTACTCCTTCGCAATTCTTCCCTTCCCAAACTTAAATACATAGATTTCCCCTCCTGTTAGATTATTCAGAAGGGGTGCTGTTAACAGACAACTGTGCACAACAGGCTTTAATTAACTTTAGCTATTTGCACTACCACTCTTCATTGAGATATGATATTTTGATCTACAGATTCTATAAACCAGTTCCTAATATTTAAAAATTTTAATCTTGCTTGGCCCCATCAGGCCTAGCCTAGATTAAGAAGGAGAGCACTCCTTCCAATCCATCTGATACCATCCAGCCTCAGAGGGAGAGATGCAGACCCATTTCCATCGGGCCTAACCTAGACTAAGAAGGAGAACCCTCCCTCCAGTCCATATGCCATGGTCCAGGCCTCAGAGGCAGAGAAGAACTGCCTGACCTGATCCCCTTCCCCACTGCCATTCCCTTCTCCTTTTGTGTCAAGTCTTTTTAGATTGGAAGTCTGATTAACTGTCTAACCATTTGTAAACCGCTCTGAAAGCCTTTGTGGCTGAAGAGAAGGGTATAAATACTCCAAATAAATAAGTAAATAAATAATTTTCCATGTGTTCTCTCTGAGAATGAAGTGGTATTTTGACTACCTTCATTCAAGCACTCTATCATTATTCCATCGCATTTTCAATATAAAGTATTCACATATTTTATTTCAATTATTTCTGTTTATTGTTCTGAATTATTGGACTTCCTTCATATTCCAATATTGTCTGCAGTTTTTTAAATAAAAAATAAAGAATAAATAGTAACCTGGTGCTATACAAGATGAATAACAATACAAGCCTCAACCTCAAAAATCAAATGAAAAAATTTAAAAGAAAGAAAATAGGAGGAGAAAAATATAATACCAATGTGAAGTCATAGGCTTTCATGGCCAGCATCCATAGTTTTTTGTGGGTTTTTCGGGCTGTGTGGCCATGTTCTAGAAGAGCTTCTTTCTGACGTTTCACCAGCATCTGTGGCTGGCAAAATGTCAGAAAGAAACTCTTCTAGAACATGGCTACATAGTCTGAAAAACCCACAAAAAACTATAAATATAATACCATTAGGAATAGACCAATCTGGTATAAATAGATTGAGGGATTTTCTTTTTAAAAAATCAGTTTCTGGGCATTCCTGCCTATGTGCATCTACTCTGCATGTGTGTATGCTAGATCCCGCTGTCTGCATACCCCAACAGTTTTGAACCAATAAGACCATGAAGGTTCTACGATGTTCTATGGGAGACAATAAAGTGGAGCCAAATCTGGGCAAGACAGGGATCTGAGGATTGCTGATCCTCATAAGTTGCATTCATTCAGAACGATGGGTGAGCAGCTTAGCAGTATCCCTAGATCCATCTCTGCCACTGGAGGCCCAAGTAGACTATGTGCCTTAAGTGCCTGGGCCCAATTTCAACTAGTGTAATAGCTGCCACCTGTCCTGAACAACAGACGTAACCTACCCACAGTAGTTCACACACTGGGAATCTTCTGATTATACTGCAATGTACTGTATTTTCCGGCGTATAAGACGACCCAGCGTATAAGACGACTCCCCATTTTCCCAGTCAAAATATAGAGTTTTAGCACCTCTATCCTCCTTATCCTTATACCCGGCGTATAAGACGACCCCCCACTTTAACCACAGATTTTGCAGGTTAAAAAGTAGTCTTATACGCAGGAAAATAAGGTACTCCAAATGGTTTAATCATCTTTAACTAGACACTTCAAGCATTGTGTTAAAAGAGTCCAATGAAATGCTTGAACATCAAACAAATCAGTCACCAACTGAGGAGTCATTTGTTTGTTAAGGACTTAGTGCTCCATATCCTTCTCCAAACACACATACATAGCACCATGGAGAATGTAGCCATTAAACTGATGGAAACGACACTCAAGGGAAAATTTATCATGCTGCAAGAGTCATTCAGGCTGAAAAATCTCCGCTGCTCGTACAAGAAGGTATTTACCAAGCATTTCTGCAAATAGACTTTTCAGTAACACCTTGCCTGAAATGAAGGTATCAGATGTAACCAGCAGAAGAAAATACATATACATACACAGGAAAAATAGTCAGCAATTAATAATCAGCATATAAATATTGTTTCAAATGCCCAGCTATACTAAGGACCTTATCCCACGGGGCCAAAAGCAGCAAGAATCCACTAAGAATCAGGCGCTATAGCGCTATACATTCCCGGGTGATCACACGACGTCGCTCAGAATCCGCTAAGAATCAGGCGCTATAGCACTATAGTTTTCCGGGTGATTACACGACGTCGCTCAGAATCCAACAAGAAACCGCTCGGAATGCAGCATCATTCGGGTTCTTTTGAATGTCGGTTTCAGCGGGCATTGCAATAGCGCGAGCTGATCCATAGCGCTATTATAGCGCTAGCGCCATATTTATACTAGCACTATAGTACTGCAATGATGCTCATATAGCTTTCTTGCCACTTTTGAGAGCAGCATGGGATAAGGTCCTAAGAAAAACACTGCTAAATACTAAACAAATCCTGTTATTAAAAAAGGCTTCTCCTGGACTTAAAATGATCCAGGGAGGCAAAAACATAGCAAAATGCCCCAGGCCCTATAGAGGCTATTTTAGCGTCATCCTGGGACAAAACCCCCCTTAAAAAAAAGATTTTAACCCTTATAGGGCCCTGTGGACCACAGAAAAGTCCCGGGGGGGGGGGTGCATGCAGCTCATTGGCCACACTGTGCCCACCCAATCCTACACAGTCAAGTATTTTGTTCACACAGTAGCCAACCAGAAACCAATAGTAATCCCACAATCAGGAAACAAATGCAACAAAACCCTCCATTCCATGTTTTCCAACAACTAATATATTGAGTCATAGTGCCTGTGATACTGGAGTTGATATTCAGCTATCTTGAATAATGCTGGGTTGTTAACTCAAGTTGACTCCAACTCATGACAATCCTGTCGATGAGACATCTCCAAACACCCTTGTCTTCCACTGCCTGACCCCTTTGCCACCTGGGAACCATTCTGTTTTTCCACATTCTGTTTTAATAGTAGCCTCTTGTCTTAAGTATAGATTCCTCATCAGGACTATCAAATCATCAGTACTCCCATGTCTTTAAGGGGATTCCATAGCCTTTCATGATCTATAAAGTCAAAGGCTTTGCTACAGTCAAAGCCAGGGGTCGCCAATATTTGTTGCCGGGGGGCTGTGGGGGGAGAAATGGTGCGGAGGCTGGGCGGGCATGCGGGCGCTTGCGCTTGCATGCGCTTTCCTCCCCATGTGCACATGCATGCGTGTGTGGGGGGGCCATTTTGGAAGGCCGCAGCGCACATGCGCCGAGCGAATTTGCCTGGCGCATGTGCGCTGCAGCTTTGCCAGGGCCCAGGGAAGGCCCCAGCGCTCCTGCTCTGGGTGAATTTGCCTGGCGCAGGTGCACTGCGCCCTTGCCAGGGCCCAGGGAAGGCCCCAGCGCACCTGCTCCGGGCGAATTTGCCCAGCGCCCACGCGCATGTGTGCACAAGCGCGGGTGCCATTTTGGACTCCAAAATGGCACCCGCGCTCACGCGCAGGGCGGCAACGACGGTGGTGGTGGCGGCGGGACCAGCCACGGGCCGTAGGTTGCCTACCCCTGTTCAAAGCTATAAAGCACATGCTGATTTTCTTCTGGAATTCCTTAGTGTACTCTATTAACCACTGTATGTTTGCAATGTGATCCCAAGTGCCCCTTCCTTTCCTGAACCCCATCTGAACTTCTGCAAATATGATTAGAATCTATGTTGCAAAATTTTGAACATAATTTTGCTTGCATGGAAAATTGATGCTATGGTCCTGTAGTTGCTGTAACTAGAGTAAAGCTGAAGAAACCACAAAACCAGTCATCATACCAAAATATGATCTGAACAATATGTCAACGGAATTTACTGAAACAGATTTGTTCTACTAAACATAATCAACCAGGAACCAGAAGAACTATGGGCAAAAGCCAAGGACATAATCTAGGAAGTATGCAGGAATAGACTATTGGTGGTCAAAAAGAAAAGGAAGGAACAATAGATAACATATAAACATTTCAAGCAGGAAAGGAAAGGAAAGGAAAGGAAAGGAAAGGAGCAAAAGAAAAGAGAGATAAGAATAAAAGCAAAACCGTGTATGCAACAGTGCAATGGCTAGTGTGCAAGGATAAAGAGAACTACTATAATAATCAGTGCAGAGAAATAAAAAACAATAACAAAAAAGAAGAAGGAGAGACCTTTTCCAAAAGATCTGGGAACTCGAAGGGAAAGTCAAATCATGGTAGAATTCAAAGGCATAGCCATCTCAGTCTGGATCAGTATGCAAAGGGATTCTGTAGCACCTTTGAGAAAGACGTTGGTAGTTTTGAATTCCTATTGCTAGCCACACCTACAACCAGCTCATTCATAGCTATAAAGGTCTGTTCCTAGCACTTCACTCTATGCATCTGGTGAAGTAAAGTCTACAGGTTATGCTACCTATCTGTTTCAGTCTCAAAGGAAGTTCTATCTACAAGCTTTTGTGATTTCACAACAGTTGGGTTTTCAGGCATGCCTAAGATCAGCACTTTGTAGGTTCCATGCAAAACAGGTTATTTTTTGAGGTTAAGGAGCATATAATTGCTGATTATTACAGTCATTGCAGACCAATGTGTTCTATTGATGCAGACAATGCTACTTTATTAATTTTCCAAATAAAATGGGTACCAGAATTCTCCTTTTCAGGAATACTGTTCTTGTCTCTGTTCCAGAGGGTGAAATCACTTCCCATTGTGACTTGAGTGTTAAGGCAGGGGGCATAATGTATTAAAGTTTGCAGCCAGTGTGCAGCACAGCTTATTTATTTGTCTCATCAAGGCTTTAGTGTGCTACAGCATAGCCTTTGGCAGTTATGCATAGTGCCAGTGACGCTGAATAAATTACCACTTGTAGTCATGATCTGAGTAATGCAGAAGAGGAATTATGTGTGCCAGTGTTGAGAAAGTGGGAGTTGCTGTAACTGCATGGTTGTACAATTTCCATAGCAATGCTGATAATTGCTTATTGATACAGGAAACCCCCATTTTTGATGCCTCGTTTTTGATGACTTATTCTATCAACACTTGCAAATTACAGTCAAGTTCATTAATTTGATGTGGGGTACACTGTTTCATCAGTTCTTCTTGTCTATGAGGTTTGCTTGAGACCACTTGCCCACCTGTGTTCCCACAGTCCTGAAGCTTGCCTATGCAAAAAGACTACTCCTCATATTAATGGAAATTGTCCATGCAACTTGTTGTTGTTGGGGGGTTGCAGACTGCCAGAAATAGTGCAAATTGAGTCCACTTTTAGGGTTAGGGTTAATGCTAGGGAATCATGGGAATTGTTGTTTTTTTCTGAGACATTGAGCCTTCTCTGTCAGAGAGCTCTAGTGCCACAATAAAATATAGTTCCCATGATTCCCTAACCCTAACCCTAAAAGTGGACTCAATTTACACTATTTCTGGCAGTCTGCAACCCCCCATTGTTGTGTGTGCCTTCAAGTCATTTCTGACTTACGGCAACCCAAAGGTGAACTATCATAGCAAGATTTGTTCAGAGAAGGTTTGCCATTGCCTTTCCCTGAGGCTGAGAGCATCCGACTTACATGCCTGAGCAATTTACAAATGTGGAAAGAGCAAGCCTGCATCAGTTCTTCCTGTGAAGGCTGACTTTGGAATGCTTGCATGCATATGCTGCTTGCAAAGTGAGCAGAAAGGAGGGGGAAAGTGCAGGCCAACTATGGAGGCTTGTCGCCTTTTCCCCTTAGCTTGCTTTGCAAGCAGTGCGGCAATGAACATGCCATCAGTCCAAAGTGAGGATCCATAACAGTCCAAAACAAGCATTGCTTGGTGTCTTTTCCCCCTCTCTTTGTGTTCAGTCTATGGTGTTTCTGTCTTCAGTCCTTGGTGTTTCTGAGATTGCGGGCTGTGCATTTCTTACATTATTACTATATTGTATTATTATGCAGGACATTAAATGTAAGCTTTAGTTCGTTTTACTGTATTTTTATAAATATATTATTGTGTTACAGTACTTAGCTTTTGTGCACATTCAAAAGTGTTATATAGTGCCTCCTCCACCTTCAGGATAATGAAATTGTAAGCAAAGCAAATGAAGATTTTTTTGTATCCTATGGACCCTATGTTCTTGGCACAGTTTGACTTCCAACAAGTATCAGGCTGCCCAAATGTCCAATTTCTACCATATCTTTCTTTGTGAAAAATTGGGTCATTTGCTCCAAGAAGCCATCACCAAGACACCCAAGTCAAGTTTAGAGATCTATAACGAACAACCCCCACCCCATGACACTACTATTTTATTTTTACCCAAATGCTTTGAACCTCTTCTACACACTTTAAGTCAGGGGTTCCCAACCTGGGATGTGTGCAAGATGAAATTTCAGGGGGTGCAAGAAAGAGTGGCTTGTGTCCTTGAGTAAAGAGGCACAAATCATCACTCAGCCAGCTGCCAATGTGCCTTGAGAAAGAAGTGGTGATAGGTGGTTGTGTTGTGTAGATAGTCTCATTGTTTATTTAATCAAAAGGAGAGAATAACAGGATTAATATATCAATAAAGTAAGTGATTGTCAGAGCATTGCTTTTAAAATAACTATAAAGCAACATCTGACATAATTATTGTATACTGATTCTCTCATAAATTCACAATCACAACAGTTCATTAAGTATTTCAACAGGGTCTCTCAGACTGCACCTCCTTTCATCACTTCAATTAACTCAGCCAATCTCCTGCTTATCCACACTTTGCCCAGGCAATCAAATGCCTCCCTCTTTGCCAATGACTTCTCTGTACATGATGCGAAGGACTGAGGACTGCTGGGGAGACAGGAGGTAACTTTTTGTCCCAAGCCCACTCCAGCCTCCCACTGCCTGAGTTGAGAGAGATACAATGTGTGCCTGGGCCTGGATGTCTGGAAGATGCTTCAGCTGGACCACAATCAGAGGGTAGATTTGGTTGGCCTGGAGTGAGAAGTGCTAGGCTATAGCTTGTGAGGGAGCAGAGGCTGAGGTTTCTTTTTTTAAAACACAATTTTATTAGTAAAACTTTAAAATATACATTCATTCCACACATTAATACCTATTATACTTATTATTTCTTCACATCTATATAAATCTACCATATACTATATACCAACAACATTATTAAACACATGCTCTTACACATGAGGATACCCCAATTGTAGCATTATCACGCTTAATAGTCCCTCAATTCTAATTCTCTCGTTTTTCCATTCCCCTACTTTCTAATCTTTTTATTTCTTTGCAACATCTCCTTTTCCTTTCACCCTTAAATTCCTTTCTCCATCTTCCTTCTTCCTTCATTCCCTACACGACATCAACTCTTATCCTTATTCATTCTCCTTCTTTTCTACTCTAGGGAGCTGGGGATGTTTAGCCTGAAGAAGAGAAGGTTAAGAAGTGATATGATAGCCTTGTTTAAATATTTAAAGGGATGTCATATTGAGGAGGGAACAAGCTTGTTTTCTGCTGCTCCAGAAACTAGGACCCGGAACAATGGGTGCAAGCTCCAGGAAAAGAGATTCCACCTCAACATTAGGAGGAACTTCCTGACAGTAAGGGCTGTTCGACAGTGGAACACACTCCCTCGGAGAGTAGTGGAGTCTCCTTCTTTGGAGGTCTTTAAACAGAGGCTGGATGGCCATCTGTCGGGGATGCTTTGATTGGGAGTTCCTGCATGGCAGGGGGTTGGACTGGATGGCCCTTGTGGTCTCTTCCAACTCTATGATTCTATGATTCTATACTCCTTCCATTCAACTACATTCACTCACCTTCTTCTACTTCCTTTACCTTCATATTAAACCACTCTTTCCTCTCTTGAGCTCTTTCTTCCCTTAGTCATTCACTCTTACTTACTTCTTGTCCTCACTGGATTACCTGATATAGCTGCCCTCCTTATCTCTCTCATATAACAGCTTTTATTACGTTGCTTAAAACATTTATCTGTTATCTTAATAATTTTTTTTGTCTCTCTACCTTTTATTTGGTCCAAATGTGTGTATACTCATAGTCCCTATTATTATTATTACAAACTACTATATATATATATATATATATATATATATATATATATATATATATATATATATAATCTTACTCTATCTCATTTATCTTGTTTTACTTTTTTGCCTCTTTATACCATACTCTAGAAGCTTTCTTGAAATAGTATTATATATCTACCTTACAACTTCAGCTTACATTCAGTTTGGAGGAGAATAGATTCCTCTTATAATTAGTATTCCTCATTGGAGTATTTTTATGTGCTATCAATCAAAATTGTTTAATTTTTCCCTAATATTATATTTTTATTTCATTTCCATAACATGTTTCATACTATGTATCTGTATCTATTTTGTTCATAACCTTTGCTTTTCTGTTTTGTAATTTAAGTTTAGGTTATGTGTTTTCCAACTTTTTTACTATTCGGTTATTTTGATTCCATTCTTTTGATTTTCCTTATAGCTTACTAATAGCTGATGGTAGCTAAATTTCCCCACTGTTTTTTAAAATAATTTAATATTGGTGTTCATTCATTAAGTCCTTCTTCTATACTTTTCCCTCTCAAGTAATATGTTAATGAGTCCATCTCTATTGAATCGTAAAGTTTAAATAACCAATCTTTTATACTTGGGACATTTTTCGTTTTCCATTTTTGAACTAATGTTATCCATGTGGTGGTAATTAAATAAAAGAGAATTTTACCAACATCTTTTTCTAAGTCTTAAAAAATATATCTCTGGGCGCATCTTTATTTTCGTCTGCAACATTGAGTTTATGATCTCATTTACTTTCCTCCAATATTTTTTAGCTAGTTCGCATGACCACAGACAATGGTATAATGTACTTGTTTCTTTGCCGCATTTCCAACAAACATTACTTCTGGTTTTATATATTTTTGAAATCATTACCAGAGTTAGACAAAAATGAAAGTATATTTTATAAAAAATTTCTTTGAGATTCTGTGAGATTCTGTGTATGTTTTAATCTTTTTGTCCACACGTATTCCCATTTTTCCAATTCTATTGTATATCCAAAATTCCGTGCCCATTAGATCATATTTTCTTTTATTTCTTCCTCCAGGTCCCATTTTAATAGAAGTTTATAAAACCTTCCAATCCATTTTTTGTTATCCCCTATCCAAATTTTATCAAAATCATTCAATTTTAAATCAATTCCCTGTGTTTTTGAATCTAGCTTATAGTGTTCTGCTATTTGTTTATATTTAAACCAATCCAATACAAATCCTTCCTTTCTCAATTCTTCTTGTATTTTCATCTTATGTTTGCTCAAATCATCCTTCCCTAATAATTTGGCATATGTTATCCAGTTAGGGCTTTGCCTCATTTCCCTTTGATGCATTGCTTTGGGAAACCCAATCCAGGCGGCTTACAACAGTAAAATCATACATAAAATCAAAAAGATTTCCCTCCCCCCTTTAAAATAGTATTAAATCAATACAGATTAAAATCACAATCCGAAAATTTAAAAACATGATACAAAGAGATAACATTGGCCCATAGCAATATTCTTCATTCCATCAATCAGCTCTCCTAAAGTCTAGAATGAGTGTTTGACTATGCCTAGCTTCTCCTTTCCACTGTATAAGAAACTTCAGGAGAACATGATCACTCCCACCGAAGGATCCCACCACTTGAAGCCCACTGATCAGATCATCCCTGTTGGTTAGGATCAGATCTAAAACAGCTGATCCCTTGTTGCCTCTTCCACCTTTTGGACAATGAAATTGTCTTTGAGGCAAGTGAGGAATTTGCTAGACCTTGAAGTTTTGGCTGCGTTTGACTTCCAACAAATATCAGGATAGTTGAAGTCACCCATCACTACAACATCTCTCCTT
>CM034706.1:230602412-230619711 GCA_020142125.1 Phrynosoma platyrhinos
ATTGGTTCCCACATGGACCAAGAGGAAGGTGTAATGGTCAGTAGGCTTAATAAATCTTTTCAGCCTCACCCCAGGGAGATTTTTGCCCCAGGGAGCTAACACACCTCCCAGGACATCCTGTCAGGCCCACAAACCACTGCTTCTGTACCATTCAAGGAATCCACCACCTCCACATGCCTCCTCTGAGGCTTAGCAGCAGCTGTTCCCTGTGGTGGTACACTCAAGGTCTCCTGCACTGTCCCTGAGGACTGCCCCTGCTGCTCTTCCTCATAATCTCTGATACAGGAGAGAGCTTCAATTCAATTCTGTAGCTGCAAGTTCCCAGAACGATCCCTGGTTTCCCTACTTGTGTGTGTGACATTCCTTCAGTTGTCTACCTCCTGTGTGTATGAAGTGACCTCCTCCCGAACAACTTCCTCTGTGTGGTCCCCATCCAAGACCATTTGTACCATTTTGTCCAAGAAAACCTCTTGCTCCCTAATATGTTGAAGTGTAGCTAGCCAGGCCTGGACTTTCTCTTCCACAGGAGGGCTACCAACTTGCACTTGGTGCAGGTGAAGTTCCCCACATCTCTAGTCAAGAAGACAAACATCCCACAAGTGCTGCAGGTGACTGCAGCAGCTCCCTCAGTGTCCACATTGAGAAATCTTAAGTAAGCATTGAAACAGGACTGTGGGCTTCTCCCTCAAAAACTCCCCCAGTAAACACCCACATAAAGGGCCCCTGTTGGCTTGGCCTTTTCACCAGGCTCTGTCAGCAAGCTCAATCAACTTGGTTTCTAACTCTATAGAGAACTCCTGGATGCTAGCTTGTTCTGGAGGCAAGTCTCTGACTCTCTTCCTCTGAGCCAAAAACCCCCAAAAGCCCCACTCAAAATAGCTGCCCAGAAACTGCTTTCCTTCTTCTCCTTGGCAAGGAGAAGCCCTGTGGGGCTTTGTTGACATTTTTTTAATCTGCAGGTTATGTGGGCAGCCATTCTGAGCACTGCCTGTGGTGCTATCATATTGTTTTTCCCCTGTTATGGGTGCCAATTTATGTAAGGGCAAGAGCGTGTGACACCATTTATCTTCCCCCTTCTGGGCCTGGTTTTACTGTTCAGATGTAGTCCTATCCTGCAGACCCTGGTGTTGCCTAATGTGAGCCTCTTGAAGAGAGAGAGAGACCTATATTCTAAGTGGTGGACTTGTAGGCTGGTGTGCATAGTGTGGCCTATCTTTTTCCTTATTTTTTCTTATTCCCAGTGGATTTATAGGTCTATGTATTTGGCTTATGGTTGCACTGTATTGTGGGCCTGTAGACCAGTAGGGCTTTGTTCTGGATTTAGTAATGTGGTCTATCTGGCACTGCCATATTGTGTGTGCAAGCTGGTTCTGGTACCACTCACTCTACTCACTATGTGTCAAACATGATTTAGATATTGAAGTCATTGGTTCTACATGCACTGATAGGGCACCTTCAATGCTTGGAAATAAATTTGGCTTTTCTGCAAAAAAAAGAGATTCCAGACTTGTAAGGTACCCATTGTTTTCCTCATCAGCATGCTTTGGCACCAAAAACATTGTTTCCAGATTTGAAGAAAGTCCTTGATAATTATGAGAAGATCATCAACTGGATCAGAGGGTATGCTATGACCCATCACATCTTTGAGGATCTGGGAACTGAGCATTTAGTTTTGCTTTTCCACAAAGAAGTCCACTGGTTCTCACGAGGACAAGCTTTAACCTGCTTCTTTGAACTGCATGAAGAAATCAAAGTTTTTCTGGAGGACCATGAATGTGATTTGGTTGGGGCATTGAAAGCACAGGAATTTACCCAAATGCTAGCTTATGTTGCTGTTATTTCCATTCATATGAATGACCTGAGTGTTCCTTTTCAAGGAAAAGGGAGGAACATATTAATGGCTTGTGAAAAATTAAATGCCTTCAAAGAAAAATTATGTCTTTGGCACCAAAAGATGGAAAGAGGTGGTCTTTAAAATATTTATTTACTAGAAAAGGTGGCTGATGATGCTTGATCCCTAATTCCTGCTATACATGAAGAAATTGTGACTCATTTGGATATGCTGTCAGAATCGTTGGATGGCTATTTTTCTGCTGGAGAACTGAAGATTTCAGACAAATGGGTCATGAATCCATATTTCTACAATTTAGAGAAAACATCAGATGATGAAGAACTAAAGGAAGATCTTACTGATATGCAGACTAATTGAGCTCCTGAAATGCAATTTGAAAGCAAGACTATGGAGCAGTTTATTTTTCAGGCTGTGTAGCCATGTTCTAGAAGAGTTTCTTTCTGACGTTTCACCAACATCTGTGGCTGG
Organism: Phrynosoma platyrhinos; assembly: GCA_020142125.1. Lineage (NCBI taxonomy): Eukaryota > Metazoa > Chordata > Lepidosauria > Squamata > Phrynosomatidae > Phrynosoma > Phrynosoma platyrhinos. Next base: position 230,604,733 of record CM034706.1, read on the forward strand.
CATCTTTAGAGCAGCTTGGTGTGCATCACTGGATATGTTCCTGAGACTTGGTGGAAAAGCACTCTGTGTCTTCATTTCGTTTGCAACAACATATTTGTGTGAATCTGGTCTTTTGTCAATCAAGACAAAATCTAGGAATTGCCTGAATCCACAGGCAGACCTGCCAATTGCAGTCAGCAAGGTTGCACATTTTGACAAAATCATGAATTAGAAACAGGAGCAAATAAGTAATTAAATGTTATGTTCACAATTGGGATTCATTTTACTGTTTACAATTTTTCTGAATAAATTAGAATCTAATTGCTCAATTTAGATTTGCATTTTATGCACTGAGTTAAAAGCTTATCTTTTTAAGTTCAGTTTGTTCACACACAGTATGTGGTTCAATTTGTGGTTCAAAAATTAGAATTTAGACTTCATTTTCACTTGTGATATCACTTTTGTAGGGGGTGGAAACATTAATCAAACATATCCTAAGTATGTGGGGCATAAAAAAGGTTGGGAACCACTGCTTTAAGTCATGGATGTGCACATCCTTGACATATAATTCTATTCTTTCTTTCATATTTGATCTGTTTCTTTGGAATAGATTATACCTCTCTATTACTATATTCCAATCATAAGACTCATCCCAGCAGGTTTCAGTGATCAGTGATGCCTATTAAATCATATTTGTCATCCTGTGTTAAGAGTGCAATTTCCTCCTGTTTATTACCCATATTTTGTGCATTAGTATAGACACTATGGGTAATTCTCTCCAGCTAAATTTTTCCCCTCCCCATTGATATGTTGTTGCACTATTGCCCCAATTTCCCCTGTATCACTGAGCCTTTTGTCCCCACTACTTGGTTTCCCCTTGCCCTCTCAAATATTGCCTCCCTTCCCCTTCCTCACATAACTTAATTCAGGGTCCTTCTAGCAAATATATTCTTATCAACCACTGTGAAATGTGCCCCATCTCTTGCCAAGGTTCTTCCTCATGAAAGCACAGGCCATGGTCCAAGAAGCCTATCCCACTCCCACCCCCCACAACACGATCTGCAGAGCAAGATATTATTCTTTCTTGCTGGGCCACAACCTTCAAGAGGAATAATGAACAATGAAGCAGCCTGAGCACCTGGATCTTTCAGGTTCATACCCAGAGCCTTACAGTCTCTGATAAAACACTGAAGACTATGGTATATTTTGCAATATCTTTTGTTCCCATGTGGTTCAGAAGGAAGAGGTAATGGTCAGTGGGCTTCTTAGCTTCTCTGTTACATCATCAGCTTTCACTCTGGGAGACTCTTGTAACATCTTATCAGGTTATGTACATCACTGTTCCCGTTCCTCTCAGCATTACTTATTACAACCACACATCTCTTCTTCCTCCAGGAATTGCCAAGAGCCCTTCTGTCCACAGAACTTCCAAAGGTCATTTCCATGCTCTCTAAGGACTGAGGCTGTTGCCCCTGTTCCTGTGCCTCAAAACTTCTGATTAAGGGAAGATTATGTAGCTCAAAATATGCAGAATGGTTCCGGATAGTTCTGCTTTTGCATGTCACAGTCTCCCAAGTGTCCTTCTCCTATGTTTGGGAACTGTTTCCTTCTCTAGAACCATCATCGTGTTGCCTTCCACGAAAGTCTGCTCTGTTCTTTCCAAAAATGCTTCATCTTCCATGCTAAGTTAAAGGGTAAATACACACTGCCACACCCTCTCTTCTAGCAGGACAAGCAACTTACACGTGCTGTAGGTATAGCCCCCAACATCCTTCAGCAAGAAGACAAACATAGCATAGATGTTGCAGATCACTGTAACAGCTCTCTTGCCATCCATGTTCTCTTATCTGATATAGGCAGCTACACAGCACTCTAGGCCTCCCCATGAACCACCTACACAGACCACCTGTTAGAAGCTGAGATAGCAACTCTACAGAGCTAGTGGTTGCTAGCTCTGCCCCAACCAATCAGTGACTCAGAAGAAGCCTCACCCCTTCAGACCATGGGATCAGTGAGTGCACATAGTCCAAAACATACAAAACCACACAGACAAGTCTCCAAAGAATTCACCCAAATAATCAGTCTTAATCCCCCAAACACAAACTTACCTTTTCCTGTCTCTCTAGAGACAGACCTCCAGAGACTGAAGCAGCAGCTATACAGAGCTAGTGGGCTGCTAGCTCCACCTGCAATAAAATAAGTATTTGCTTCTTCTTAACAGAAACTCCACTCCCTTAGATCAGGATCCTCAAAGAGAGCACACTGTCCAAAACTCACAAGGAAGGCTCCAAACACTTCAGTCAAATAATCAACCTTACCCACCTGGGCATAATAAGTCCAACTGTACACACCAGTCCAGTGGATCTAACCTTCAAACCAGGGGTAGGCAGCCTTTCAAGGGCCAAGGGACTTCAGCTCCCAGAAGCCTCAGCCATGTTGGCCAATAGTCTCATGTTGGCCAATAGCTCCTGGAATTCTGGGAGCTGAAGTCCCTCGGCCCTTAAAGGGGAAAGGTTGCCTACCCCTGCTTCAAACTGTAGGATGGATCCCCTGAGGGTGCACGAGAGTTGGTCAAGGGGGGTGTAAGACTTGGAGACCCCAATTGTTCCTCCTCTTCCTAAACCTTTTTATGTGTAAAATTTACACATGCTGAGTTAAAAATTGAATTTACTGAAATAAAACTATTCTAATTTGAACTATGTATAAAATGTTAAAATATGAATATACATGAATTTGCAAATTAAAATACACACACTAAACAAAATATTTTTAATATATGCTATATCGGGGGTGCAACATCCTCATGTAGATGTAAAGGGAGTCACAAGGGTAAAAAGTTTGAAAACCACTGATCTAACCCATTGTTTCTAGCATAACCAAATAAATTACAGCACCAATTACATTACTTTTGTTGAGTCCTGACATACTTTTGCCACAAAGATGTAGTGGTGCAGATAAAAAGAACCCTGGTGGCACAATGGTTAAATGCCTGTACTGCAGCCACTCACTCACAAACCATAAGGTTGTGAGTTCTATACCAGCCAGGGGCTCAGGCTCAACTCAGGCTTGCATACTTCCAAGCTCACTAAAATGAGTATCCAGCTTGTTGGAGGCAATTAACTTACACATTGTAAACTGCTTAGAGAGTGCTTAAGTGCACTGATAAGTGGTACAGAATTGTACTTGCTATTGCTATTGCTATAAAGGCTAAGACAGAGATTTTTAGATAAGATGTCAAAATTTGCCTGGTTTAACAACCACTGAGGCAGAAGTGACTGTGCACCAGAAACACAGTTCATATTTAGCCTTCAGTTATAATTAATTTCTTCTACAGAAACCAAGAAACAGTACTGATCAAGCCTTTCCCAGAACTATAGCAAGTGCAAAAGGGAGATGGAGCATGTTCCAGTTGCACTGAAAGACAGGCAAAAGTGTGTCTAGTTTGTCAATTCACATTAAAGTCTAAATTTGCCAGAAGGCTTCACAGATAGGAAGGAAAACCCTGCCAGCTGTATGCCATTAGTTAAGATGTGAGGACACACAAGAGGCAATAAGCAGCAAGCTCTAGAGAGGTGACAATATTCAGAAGACAATGTCCATAGTATTATTTTATATGTTAATTTATTACTGTATTTATGTCAAGATGAATATATACCATCCTGAAATACCCTAGAAAAGGAAAATGTGGTGGTATGAACATGTGTTAAATAAAGTGATATAAAATGTGTTTAATAAAAAATAAATATCAATTGTTGCAGAAATCAGTCTATATGGTAATTTTTTCATTGTGCCAGACTACTCCTGTTTTTTCAAGCAACATCTTAGGCAAAAGGTTAGGAACTTCAAGACCTGGTGCCAAATCTAGACCTCCAGGGGTCAAATCTGGACCTCTGGATTTTCCAGATGGCCATGCCCTCTTCTCTGTAACACCATCATTTTGTGGTTCCCCAGATTTTGTACAGGTGAAAAGAGTGAAATGCCATGTTCTCAAAGCTTAGTTACTGACAGTAACTAAATCAGCTCTCAGGCTGAAAAGGTTTTCCAATCATGTTTTAGTCAAAACAGTTGCTCCATCCCAACTATATATCCCTGCAGTAACAAAGTGGAAAATATACAATCGGCTTGCAAAGTGGGTAATTGCAGAAGGCGCCCTATGTCACATATGCCCTTAAAGACTTATCAGTACCAACCACTGCACCAACCACTGGTCACTTTTAGGATACTGATTAAAGACCAGAATCAGAGAGAAGTTTTGTTGTTGTTAACTGCCCTCAAGTCGATCTTGACTCATGGTGGAGGATCTGCTTAAAATGCTTAAAATGCTAACAAACAATACAATAAGGCAGAATTATCTCCTCCCAGTTTTGAGACCACTACACATATTCTTTCATTCTTTCAAAGGGACAAAAAGGAAAGCGCTAAAAAAGGGTAAATGGCTATGTTCTCTCCAGTCCCAAAGGTACCCAAGAAAAAGCACTGAAGGATTAAAAATAAAAGTAATTGGAATTCTCCACAAGGAGAAGTCTGGGTTATCATTTACTCCTAGGGTCAAGACTGGGATGTTATGGATCCCATGTATTTTGACACCAGTCCCAGGCCTAGAATATAAATTTAACACAGAACATCACAAAGCTATATTCTATGGTAAACCATGTTTCTTTTCTGTTTATGGCAACCAAAAGAAAAAGAGAACTCCCTCCCATCCTTGTATCTAACATAGGAGGATAGCCACCTCCTCAAGTCTCACCAAATTTTCTACAAATTCTCAAAAATGCTATGACAGAAGTTGATAACCTGCATGTGACACCATATGCAACTATTCAAAGAACTACTGAGCATAGGAGATTATAAAACAATATTATAAGAGCATGGTATGGTGGTTTGAGTGTTGGACTATGACACTGGAGACCAAGGTTCAATTCCCAGCTCAGCCATGAAACACACTGGGTGACCTTGGGCAAGTCACAAGCTTTCAGTCTCAGGGTAAGGAAATGGCAAACCTCCTATAAACAAATCTTGCAAGAAAACCCTGTGATAGGCTTGCCTTAGGGTCGTCATAGGTTGGAAACAACTTGAAGGCACACAACATTTGAAGGGGTGAAGAGGAATATTGCTGAGATCTAGCATCATTTTTTAAAATGATGTCCTTTGCATGGACACTTTCTTTTTGAAACTTCTGTCATTTTATTTCTCGGAAGTCCATGAGTAGGAGACACTAAGAAAATCTGAAGTATAACACTCTGGCACTGGGCTGCTGGCCATGTGTGAATTTGAAAAGAGCCTCTTGCTTTCCTAGAGGCAAAACATGAGTCTCAGCCTTTATTAGCAGAGCACTAGGCATTATTGCAGCTAAATTCCCATTAAGCCTTCTTTAGAAATGTCAAACACACCAGTTTCAATTAATTTGGTACTCTTCCTTTTTAGTGCAATTGTTATATTGCAGTATATACTTAATGTCTTCCTTATATGACAGACTTAAGGCCTTTGCAGACTGCCAGAAATAGTGCACATTAAATTGAGGCACTGCCCTGGCTCAGTGCTAGGGAGTCATGGGAATTGTATTTTTTTCTGAGACATTGAGCCTTCTCTGTCAGAGAGCTCTGGTGCCACAATAAATGACAGTTCCCATGATTCCCTAGCACTGAGCCAGGGCAGTGCCTCAATTTAATGTGCACTATTTCTGGCAGTCTGCAAAGGCCCTTAGTTAGATGCTTTCCATTTCCCCCCAGTCTGAGCCTTTTCCTTCTTTGTCTTCAGGACTCATTCTATAGGACTCCGCTCCTGCTTTCATTTCTGTGTCATTGCCCTGTACCACCACTGTAGTCTCTTTCTTAACTTTTATCTCAGATCTTAGTGCTTGGCTTGTCATTTTCCTTTAACATTATCTTCATCTTACTTTTTAATTTAAATGGTCTTGTTTAAAATCTCACTAACAAAAGTTACCTACCATCTTCTCTCACCAATCTATTTCCCGTCCTGTCTCTGCTTTTGGACTATCTCCTCCATGAACTGCCCTAGGGCTAGTCTATATATAAGTGTATTGTGCACACTGCTGTGGATTTTTTGCACATTCACATTAATGGTTACCGTAATTGTCTTCACTTTCCTGTGCAAATTCACATCTATTCACCCTCCTGTGCCAAAAATGTGAAGCCATCTGAATTCATGTGAAGCACACCAACAGCCACGCATGCAATAATGCTTATTTCTGCAGATATTCCATGGATATTCCAGTAAAAACTGCAAAGCCTTTTTCTGAGGAATTTAAAGAATTTTCCCCTCCCCCACGAAAAGCCCAAACAACTGCAAGTTGTGTGTGGTTGGTTTGCACTCTATTCGACTGGAATGAGGAATACTTTAGTTGTAGACTAGCTCCTAGGCACAGTCTTGTCTTCACCAGAATAATTCTGTTGTAGACATCTCTGCTATGAAATTTCACCTGTCTGACCATCCTTTTGCCTCCTTTACACAAACTCTCATCCCACCTTTATTCCTTTCTTGGACTTGCATTCCATCTATGCAGCCAATAGCCCCCTTTCGTCTATCATTTTTGCTCACTTCCTTCGACTCTATAATTTCCATCTAAAAGTCATTATTAATTTCCCATACTCTCCAAAATATTTCTCCTCTAACCTACAGCACAGTTCTTCCTCTCACTTGATCTCTTTATTTGTACTGTATGTTAAAATTATGGTTTGATTATCTGTGGTTAAATCAGTTTAGCAGCAGTAGCAGCAACACAGCAGCAAGCATGTACTCCACAGGTATTTGGTAAAAGCAACTAGATCTGAGCTTCTGATAAATAAACAGAATACATTGGTAGGTAAAAAGAAACTTAATTGTTACATCTAGGTTCTACAAAAATAATCAGTAGAGAAAACTATACTTTGGTATAGAGGTCCCTAGATAGCTGACCTCCATGTGTGCAAGTAAGAAGAAAAACATATTGAGGAGCACAGCATGGTTTCTGCATTCATGCTTGCAAGCAGGCAGGCAGGCCCACTCTCAGAGAACAAAGAATCATAAAACTTTATTACCCTCAGGAAGAATCCCGAGGAAGAGGAGGGTTATGGGAAGTGACATCTTCACAGCAACACTGACCAAATGACCAGAGAGATAAATCAGTGTTTCTGTGTAGAAGACACTGCCCCTTCTCAAAGAAAAAGAAAAAAAAAACACAGATCTACAAAACAAGCATTGATACCAATATTCCAACACTGTAGTCTTCTCAAATGTCTTCCAGAGAACAAAAAAGCTATCTAAAGCTAATTTTGTCTATTACAAATTCTTCCTCCTCTGTAGTTTTCCTTGCCATGCCACCCTGATTCATGTTTCTAATAATCTCTGGAGTCTTTTCTTTTCTTCTGATGTCTTAATAAGGCTTTCTCTTATCTCTTCGCAAATTGCTCTTCCATTCCACCCATGATTTGCCTCCCAAAATAAAAACACTTGCTTTAGTTTCTCTATCCTCCGCCCAAACATTTCTTTCCTCTTATTTGACATTAATGTCCTACTGAATCTTGTCCAGCTCTTCAACATGTCCTCTTGATCTCATCCACTCCTGTCTTCTGGTTTCCATTCACCCTGTCATGATTCCTCCTCTCCATCCCATAATTGTTTTCTCTGGCTCCTTCCCCTCTGTAGAAACATGCCTTAACCCATCTTGCTGGTTCTCCCCTGAAGAAACACACCTTAACCCATCTTGCTCCCTTATTACAATCTTATTTCCTTATTGCTTTTTTTGTTCAAACATTCAGAATCTATTACCACTCACTCATTTTTCTCTCCTTTAATTTCTCCCTGAACTCCCTACAATCTGAGCTATTTATTTCCTCTGGAGCTGTTCTCACCAATCTTCAACCAATTATCTCCAAATATCTCTATTCTGTTCTTGTCATTCATTACCTTTCTACTGACTCTAAAATAGTTATTCACTGTCTTCATTCTCATTTCTATTACCTGATTTTGTCCTCATTTTTAGATTAACTGCATAATCATTCACACAGCATTTTTACATGTACTTTTCCTTTGCCCACTAGGGTCAAGAAGGATCTACTCCCATCCCTCTAATTCTCTGGAGAGTTGTTCCCAAATGACCTCAACAAATGCTGCGGCATTCAATACCATATAAATGCTAACAACAGCTGTCTCTCCCATTAGAACCTCTTTCTGAATCACCATACTACCCTAGACAAATCCAATCTCATCTCTTTTTGGAAAGTAAGTAGGGTAAGACCACCTTAATACTTGGATAGAAGACCCCGGGAAATAACAGATTTCTCTGTGTAGTGCTAGAAAAGAACACTATCTCAAACCTTGAAAAGCTGCTGCCAGTTTAGAGGTACACCAACGATTTGATTAAGTATAAAGCAGCTTTCTATATTCTTTTTCATCCAGTCCTATCTCTTTCAATTGTCTGAAATTTCTATCTAGAGAATTCATTGCCATAGTATACAACCATTCATTCATCCAAAGCAGAACTTCTAATCTTTTCTCTAAAGCATTCTTCTACTCACACATTCTCCAGACCAAGTGAATCCTGATCCATCTTCATCAGACACAAAGCTCTGGCCTTATTTTCTATACCTTGTTCTCCTTTGCCCGTTACACTCAATCTGTTGTATCATGATGTTGCTTTTGATATGACAAAATTCAGCACTTCCCCAATTCTTGCAACAAAAACTTATTTACACTCAGATTATCTCCCACACTGCATAACTGAACCTTTTCTTAGCTGGCCTACTACTGTCATACCTTGGTTGTCACATCGCTATTCAATGGCCTTCCACCAAACCTAAAATCTCTACACTGGCTCCCTGTCCACTCATGAGTTCAGAACTAACTCCTCTTTAGCATCCAGGATAGTGCCATGCTACTCCCACCCACCCACCTCACCTCCCAATATATCCCTGCCTTTGGCCATTATGCCATTATTTTTAACTGTTCACAAGGCTCCTGTTTCCTAAAACAATTCTGCTCTTTCTTTACTACTCCACATGCATAAAGCCCACCTGCAAAATTCACCTGTGACAGTATCTTTCTTCAAATTCTTTCTCAGTAACCTGAATGTTCATTCCCTACTACTAGAATGTAGTCTAACTAGGCACATTTGAACTCAAATCTGTTGTTTTTTCCTGTTTGACTCCCATCTTTCTCCTTCTCTTTGTCTTGAATTTGGGAAATTGATGTATTTCTTTTATTCCTCTCTACAGTGCCAATAAGAGTACTTTATTAATTAAACTGTATAATATCAATAGTATTATAGTAATAATAATAAAAATTTCTGTATCATATCATGTCAAAAAATGGTGAGGATCAGGTTAGCTGAAAGCAACCAAAAACTGTGTAAACATTATATATAAAGGTGATTTTGAAGAGCCCTGGTGGTGCAGTGGTTAAATGCCTGTAATGCAGCCACTCACTCACAAACCATGGTTGCAAGTTCAATACCAGCCAAGGGCTCAGGCTCAGCTCAGGCTTGCATCCTTCAAAGGTTGCTAAAATGAGTACCCAGCTTGTTAGGGGCAATTAACTTACACACTGCAAACCGCTTAGGGAGTGCTTAAGTGATAAGTGGTATAGAAATGGACTTGCTATTGCTATTGTGTATCTGTGTGTGCGTTCAAATAGCCTGTCAACTAATGGCAACCCCATGAATTTCATAGGGTTTTCTTAAGCAAAGAATCCTCAGAGATGGTGTTGTCAGTTTATTCCTCTGGAATATAGCTTACAGCCCCTGGTATTCCTTGGTCGTCTCCCATCCAAATACTAAACAGAGTTCAACCTGCTTAGTTTAAAATATCAGGCAAAGTCTGGTGCCTTTCGGGTTAGATCAACTCAAAGACCATATTGCAGAGCTATTATTTTACATGGTGTACCAGAGTGGGGAAGCCTGGGACTGTCCATTTAAATTTCTATCAGCCCTGGACAACACAGTTAGGTATGACAGGACAGGAATTATAGTTCAACAACATCTTGGGGACAACAATCTCCCTTGCTTTGTGATATATATTTAATTTGGAGGATCAATTTGATATCTGTTAGGATTCTCAAGAAAGAGGAGAGATTGTTTAATCTTACCAGCAGAATAAAGCACAGCAGAAGAATGATGAGCAGGAACACACTAGGTCCACCTTAATCTCCACACTCCACACCCACGTGTCTACAAAAACAAGTCAGACATTCCGAGTAGAGAAAATAAAATTCCGAGTAGAGAAAATAAAATGAACTTCACTTACAAAATTCATGTATATAAAAATATACAGGTCTAGCTTCAAGTTGCAAAGAGAAGAAAAAAATAAGAAAAGCAGTTCTACATGCTTACTGGTCGGCCATGTCTGGGCACAGAAAAAGAGCGGGAACAGGAGGGTAAGGAGGAATTTTCAAACATAGGCCACAAGGGGAAGTGAGCTCAGTTAACAGACAGGAAATGAGGAAGGGCTATTAGTGGGCGATGAAACCACCATAGACATGCATACCCACACTCCCAGAAAGACCAGCATGCGAGGTTGCTATATCCCAACAATTTAATATTGTGGATTTTTGTAGTTCTCAACCTGGGTTGTTTTCAAGACATGTAAAAGGATGGTTTCAAATTCACATGCATGTTAAGTGAGATTAAAACCACCCTGTGAACTAATCTAACCAATTATATTAGCTCATTCAATTGTATGGAAGTTAGTGATATGGTTGTGACTGGAAAAAGTGAGGGGACAGATTGATCCTAACTCTCCTCTATATTTATAATTGATCTGATTTCTCATACAGGGTCAGGGCTAGTGGCCCTGTCACAACATGAAGAATGTAGTTGTTCTGTAAAAAAATATTATCTGTATGAATATATGTAAATCAGGGGTGGGAAGGTATAACACATGGATTGCATGTGACACATATATTCCTCCTTGTGGCCCCCAGAGCCCCCCAACAATCAAATAAATTGCCCCAAAATGACCTCTGGGTGTGTGAAGAGCATTTCCACAATGTTTGGAAGCCCTTCCTGGATTCTGGGGACTAAGCAAATGTTTGCCAAAACATTTTTTATTTGTTTGCCTCAAAATGAAATGTCCTTTAGGTGTCCCAAAACCCTTAAAGCATGATGAGAATGCTTACATGTCCCTCAGAGCTCATTTGGGGGCCCAACAGTTGATATATCTTTTTACAGGAGGAGTACACATGGGCTGCAGCCCTACAAAGTGTTCAGGGGGGGCTCATGTTGCTCCCTAGCCTTCCATAGTTGCCCACTATTTATGGTAATTATGGAAATATATTCATGTTCAGCTCTCCCCCTACACGTATTTCCTGATCAGACATATCCAGTACCATCTGCTGTACATGCTATACCGTTTAGATATCTTATTAATGTTATACTCTTCCATCAATGAACAGTAGATGTAAACAATTATGTTTACACTTTACTATTAACCTTACCTAATTGTTTTAAATATAGCTTTACCACTTCCAATGGCGACGAGAAGATTCTTATCTATTGATATTCAGTGTGCCCTTGGTATCCACTGAGAATTGATTCAAGTACCCTTTGTGGATACAAAAATCCAGAGATGCTCAAGTCCCATTACATACAAATATATAAAATGGCAAAATCAAGCTTTGCATTTTGGGATTACTTTTTTTGGGGGGAGGGGGGATATTTTCAAACCACGAATGGCTGAAATCATGGATGCAGAATCTGTGGCTAAGGAGGGCCACTTGTACTCGTTTGTGCTCAGAGGGGCAGGGTATAAATAAAAAATTATTATTGTTGTTGTTGTTGTTATTGTTATTGTTATAATACATGAGTTCAGTTCCACTCATCTCTGGCTGAAAGCTAGCTTCAAAAGCACTTGCCCATAGCAGTGGAGAATGCAAAAAACAGGAAGAAATAAACTCTCTCTCATACATGCAAACCAGGTTGACATTTACTTGCATCTTTAGTGGCCTTAAGCTTTCTGGCAGAACATTATATATATCCTGCTGATTTACTGATGCAGTTGCTTTTTTAGTTCTTTACCTGATCTAGCAGATAAAATTAGCAAACAGTTAAAGATTTCAAGAGCTTTCATGCTCCCAGGATGAGTTAAGCCTCCAATTTCTTTCTGTTTTAAAAAGGTTCTGGCTATTTTCAATTTGTGATTATTTCAGCTAAGAAAAGAAATCAGAATGACAGCGAGGCAGTTTAGATGCAATGTCAGAGAACCAATTAGTATTTCGTAGCTAGATTCAGACATTGGCAGGCAATTATGAAATTGCCTCCAAAGCAAGTTCTTACTGAACACTAATCCTTCTGGGTCTGTATTTAAAGAAGTCCCATTTGAGGTGTCTTAAACTAACTCTAATTAAGTCATCTTCAAGTTAAAAGCTTCCCTATTGGCTTATTCTGCTGGGACCTTCTCAATTATACAGCTTAATTTTTTGCCACCAAAGACAGGAAACAGAAAAGGGGCTGAAGCAATATACAATCTCTCTCACAGAGAGAGAGAGAGAGAGAGAGACTACATCTGCAAATCTAATTAATTTGTCAAGAAATCTAGAAATGTCTGAAAAATAAACTGATATTCTTCAAGCAACCATCTATAGCAGGGGCCGGCAACCTACGGGGAAAGGTTGCCTACCCCTGCCTTAGAGGATGGCAAAGGCAAAAAAAAAAAAAAAAACCCTCAACAAATTATGCCAAGAAAACACTCTGATAGGTTCACTTTAGGGGCTCCATGAATCAGACTCTGATAGGTTCACTTTAGGGGCTCCATGAATCAGAAATGACTTGAAGGAACACAATAACATACTCTCTAGAACCTTGAAGAGCTTTAGCCTGGAAATTGGTACTTCTTCGCCATTCCACAGGAAGCCTTTTTTACTGTGAACTTACCTTGAGGGACTTCAGCTCCCAGAAGCCTGAACCATGTTGGCCAATAGTCCCATGTTGGCCAATAGCTCCTGGGATTCTGGGAGCTGAAGTCCCTCGGCCCTTAAAGGGGAAAGGTTGCCTACCCCTGCCTTGGGGGAGCTAAATATTATTTCTTTACAGTGGCTTCAAAACTATACTCCTAAGAGCAGGATATACCTGCAGCAGGAAATAAGAGTGGGTTATGGTGTCAGATGTAAGACTGTGCAAAGTTATTGGTAAGCAACCTGAGTTGTTTGTTGGTTGGTTGGTTGGTCTGAGGAATCTGATATATATTTTTTATTTTATTTGAAGTACAACATTATCTCTCCTTTCTTGTATATGGACCCAAAATGAATCGAAACACATGAATTAAAACAAGCTATGTGAATTAAAAATTAGTAATAACAAATTAAAACATAAAGCTACCATATTAAAACATCAACACTTTCAAACAACATAAATTCATTTCAACTCATAACAAGGGCAAGAACAAATGCAGTACATGGACCCCATTAAAGACTTTTCCTCATAGCCACATGGTCACCAAATGCTTTATAAAATATAGTAAAGGGCAGCTGGGTAAAGGACAGCTGGGAGGGAGCCAGCCTAGTCCCTGATAACCACAAGTTCCATTGCCTGGAAGGAGCCACCAAGAGGTCACGCTCCCATGTCCTCTCCAAGTCCTCCCCAATGTCTCTGTGAAGAGGGTAGAATCAAGAAGAAACCCTCTCTCGAAATTTGGGCAGGCTCCTATGGGACAGACATTTCAGAATGTCTAAACCTAAGCCATATAGGGCTTTACAGGTCATGATCAGCACTTTGAATTGTACCCACAATTTAAACAGGAGGCAGTGAAGTTGTTTCAACAAGGGAGTTATATGTTCTTTGTATCCAACCCAAATCAGCACTCTGGCTATGTCAGTTTGGATTTAATGAAGTTTCCAAACAATATACTCATTATTTACCAAAGGTAGTAATCACTTTTCTCCCTATCAAGGCTCCCAAGTCTAAATGTAAGCAGTATAGAACTGATACACAAGTGGGAATGGTACCAAAGATATCACTGAAGAAAACAGAATATGGAGGACAACCAAAGGCTGCATCTAAACTAGCAAACATACAAAGGCAAGTTGATTTACAGGTGTTTTTTAAAACACACACACACACACATGGTTCTCCCATTAGCATCTCTTGGCTAAGGGATTAAAGGTTATTGCCCTATCTTGTCAAACTGTATCTAACTATGGAGTTTATCACACGGGGAGCCCTGTGCAGAAATGTACTTTAAAGAGAGAAAAAAACGCAAAAGCGGAAGCAATTTATCAACGGTATTTCTCCGTGTGATAAATTCCAGCGCTTTTAAAAGGAGGTTAATCCGAATGGAAATTAGACAAAAACTGCTTCTTTTTACTTTCGGGATCTTCCGAAAGTAAAAAGAAGCAGTTTTTGTCTAATTTCCGTTCAGATTAACCTCCTTTTAACAGCGACGTTTTCTGAAAAACTTGCTTTTGCGAGTTTTGTTTAATTTAAAGCCCCGTTTCCACACGGGATTTCACCCGTGTGATAAACTCCTATATTTACAACCATGAGAGTGCAGGTAACCAAAATTATAAACAACAGCATCAAATAAGCAGATCAACATCAGTACCTGAAGAATCTCCTAAGCTTTGGAATTTCAGGAAATTTAAAATAAACATGCAGCTTTTTTTCTTCTATATTTATAAAGTAAATAATTAGCAAATGTAGTTACATTCTTCTTACCAAAATATCATCAGATATCATAATCATCTCCATGACACACTGTCTTCTTATAAGGAACAACTGTCATAAGGCACATGGCATTTGTACTATCTGAACTTGGGATTTGTACTTGGTACTTAAAGAGCATTGTAGTGGTAAGATACATCGGCTTACACCATATTTATAATACATGAGCATAATCTCACATTTCATATGTTCAAGCAACATATGAAATAGGTTTATTATAGATGCATTTCAGTATATTTCAGTATTTGGAAGCATTTCAACATTTCCAATACATTGCAGTACATGTACTGTAGCTTCTTACACAATACAATTACCGTATTTTTCGGCATATAAGACGCTCCGGCATATAAGAC
>CM034706.1:230619811-230641560 GCA_020142125.1 Phrynosoma platyrhinos
TTTGGGGAAGAAAAAATGTGTCTTATATGCCAAAAAATACGGTAATATACTTCAATTTAACTCACTCTGCCATACATTTACATATAATTCATTAGTTCAACATAGATATTGTTAGATAGAGTAAACCTCTGTTAGACTGGCACTTTGTTGTAAATAAAATATTCTCACGCTTCCTGGGGTTGCATACAGCACATAGCTTCTTTTAGCATGGTTTCCTATGAGCAAAGCACCCCCTTCCTGCTGCTTTTTCTCTGCTATCATACAGACTGCACACAGATTGCTTATATTTCTCTATTCCAATTTGTGTAGTGATCCCCAAAACAGCTGAATTTGGGGAATCAAAACTGACAGGATTTCCTGCCACCAAAACATGATTATGTACCATATTTGAAAGCTACTTATTTCTGAGCCATCCCTATAAAATCTTAGATTTCAGCTCTGTCAAGAATCAATTTCACTTTTCTTTTCCATTTTTCCCCTGTTTGTTCTAAAAGAACAGCTGTAAGGCTGACTACTTCCTTTCTGACTAATGGTGACCCTAAGGTGAACTTATCATGGGGTTTTCTTGGCGTGTTTCTTCAGAGGAGGTTTGTATTGCCATCCTCTGAAGCTGAGACAGTGTGACTTGTCCAAGGTCACCCAGTGGGTTTATACGGCTAAGCTAGGATTCAGATCCTCATCTCTAGTCATAAGGCCTGTATAGACTGCCAGAAATAATACAGCATGAGATAACTTTAATTGCCCTGGCTCAGTGCTAGAGAATCATGGGAACTATAGTTTATTGTGGCACCAGAGTTCTCTGACATAGAAGGCTCAATGTCTCAGAAAAAACAACAATCCCCATGATTCCCTAGCGCTGAGCCAGGGCAGTTAAAGTGGCCCCAAGCTGCATTATTTCTGGCAGTCTGTACAGGCCCATAGTCCAGTGCTCAAACCACTACACCACACTGGCTCTCTTGGTAATTTTTCTGTACTAATGTTACTCATACGCTATAATTCTCTTATATCATTGAATGTAATGATAATAGTTGTGACATAAAAAAACTAGCAATATTTAAATTATATATTTAAATTACAATAGTGTGCACACAACCTAAATGTATATACATGTACATAGTCCTATGAGATTTAAGTCAAAATTTGGAATGATATGTTTTTAAAGAATTTTTTTAAAGAATTTTAAATTTTAACTTTTTTTAATTTACATTTTTATTTAAAAAAAACATGGGGCCTCTCCTTTCTCCTCCCACTGAGCCTCATCCCACTCACATCATCTCTTCAGCATTTTAAACCCATACAGACAAATGCCACAGCGCCTTTCTGCCAAAACACAGATGGTTGTGGAACAGTGGTGTCACACACACTACCTAACGTCTCACCTGGTGCAGTCCATATCCACCCAATGATGTCCCTGACTACAGAATTCCACCTAAGATTCCACCTAAACATTAGGAAGAATTTTCTGACAATAAGAGCTATTTGACAGTGGTATATGCTGTCTTAGAGTGTTCTCGAGTATCATTCTTAGGAAGTTTTTAAACAGAAGCTAGGTGGCCATCTGTTAAGAATGCTTTGATTGCATCCTCCTGCATGACAGGGATTGGATGAATGGCCTTTGTGGTCTCTTCCATTATTTAATTTCTCCTGCCTAGATGTAGTAAAGTGCACCCTCACCGAGCGCGAGCTTGCCATCCAGTTTGCGCTTCTGTGGACAGCAAGCCCTGGCTTTTTCAATAGGTGTGCGCGCGCCTGCACAGTGACACAAGCAGGAGCGCACACCCACTGAAAAGAATGGGACTTGAGGTCCCACATTTTTTGCTATCTGCAGAGGGGGGTCTGGAATGAATCCCCCATGGATAGCAAGGGTGTACTGTACCTTCTATTTATCCCTGTGGAAATTCATTTTGTTACTTTTGGCCCAGCTCTCCAATTTCTCAAAGTAATTTTAAATTCGATTCTGTCCTCTGGGGTATCCACTACCCCCATCTCCGCTTTGGTGTCATCTACAAATTTGATATATATGCCTTCTATTTTATCACCCAAGTATTTTATAAAGTTGTTGAAGAACAATAACCCTGAAGAACTCCACTAGTCAATCTCCCCAGGATGTACAGGAACCATTGATAATCACTCTCTAAGTTCAGCCTGTCAACTAACTACAAATCCACCTAAGAGCACTGTCTATCCCACAATTCAACAACTCATCTGCAAGAATATTGTGATGGATTTTGTCCAAAGCCTTACTGAAATCAAGATATACTATATCTGCAGCACTCCTCTAATCTACCAACCTTGTAACTCTATAAGAAAAAAAAGAGATAAAACTAATTTGCATGACTTAAAAAAACACAAACATACTGGATGTTAATTATCACAATATTTCTTTCTAAGGAGGCATTAACACCTACTTTTTTGTCTCAAGGAGATGATGATATCTGTGGTGATGCAATACTGGATCGTGTTCTCACTACAGGGGCACTATATTTTACATCCCCGAATCTCTCTGAGGCAATTTAAACCACCTTCTCATTCACACTAGTACCCATTGGAGAGGAAATGGTGCCGCTGCCATTTCCTGAACCACTGCCATGTGACCCAGATCGATTCCATAGCATACTCACACTACCAAGAACCAAATCGCTCCTGCACACAAAATAAATGTGGTAAAGGACCTTGTATAAAATGCACTGGGTTAAGTGGGTTTTTCTGCACACACACCCCGCAAACAGCGTCAGGTGCGTTCGGGACCAGTCTGAACATTGCAGAAATAACCCAATTACACACCGGGTTATTTCCATAGCGTGAATGGCCCCTAAGCGTACACAGATTGACTGTTTAGTTATCTGTTCTAGAAACCTTCCTGGTATCAGCAGCAAACTGACTAGTTGGTAGCTGCTCAGGTCCAAAACCACAATAAATTATCTGTTCCAGCCAAACATCAAATCTTGGATTTAACAGCTAATATTTGTTGAAGAAAATTACTGGACTTCCAAAATGTTCATGATTTTATATCTCCAAAAGTCATCAGAACTCACCACCTTACATGTTTTTGTACCATGTCTTGTCCATGTGTTTTTTCAAGAGTTGGTAGGTGAACATTTTTTTGAGAGATTGCATCTCCCCGTACTAACCAGCCAGAACCCTAAGATCTTCAGGAGAAGGCTTTTGCTCAGTCCTGCCAATACAAATGAAATAAATAAATAAATAAATAAATAAAATGTTTTACAAATATATTGACTCAATCAAGGGAGCCATGGCCCTGAGCTTGCAAGACCTGAGCAGGGCTGCTGATTGCCAAGATTCTTGGAAGTCTCTTATTTATATGGTTGCCATGAGTAGAAGCTGACTTAACAGCAAATAAACAGGTGAACATGTCTCAAAGTGATTCTTTAAATCTGAGGTTAGAGATTGTTCTTAGTAATAGCAGCTCTTCTATATATATCTTCTGCCTTTTATTCTAACCTCAAGTACATAAAGTCATTGGCTATTGTCTCCCAACCACCATTCACAGCCTCCTGAATAAATATCTTAACTGCATAAAAAGGTTTGTGAACCTTCCTTCTTTAATTCACAAAGCGTTGGTAGGTATGCTAAGCAAACAAAATTATGCTGGCCTTGTCAACATTATTTCAAAAGTTATTCCCATTGTCTATAAGTCTCAGTGTGCTTACCTACAAAATATGTCATGTAAGGACAGTGGGGGAGTTTTCATGCAGATTAACTGTGTGAACTTAACACATTTATTTGACTGGGTTTTTTTATACTGCCCTCCTCCCAAATGGAACCCATCTCCCATCCAGAGATTTTTAAACATTATTCATTTTTCCCATATGCAACACAAACATAGCAGGATTGTCAGCATATCTTAAGTTATTATAGTCTTTGCCCCAGCACAACTCAAAAGTACAATTACATTGTCAGAGAGGTCAATTAGGACAAGCAGTTAAGGAATAAGAACACTTCTAAATCCAATATTCTTCATGGGAAGTAGTCTGCTTATCTAGAGCCTCTAGTAAAAGGGATATTCTAGCAAGATCGTGGTACCGAATGATTTACTAAACTGCTTTTCTTCCAATATGAGAGCCAAGGAATCTACAACATATATTAAAACAAAATACAGCTATAAACAATTTAAATACAATTTTTAAAAATACTGGATCAACTCTAATCAGCATAGCATAAGTATTTAATATTCACAAAGCTCTAATTACACACCAGGTACCATCTGTGTTTCTGCTGATGCCATTTAACTATTAGATTTCTAGAAATCAGCAGAATCAAATGCCACCAATTCCCAATACTTTTTCTTAACATCAGGTAAGTATGAACATTGCTAGGTTAGGTGACCAAAAATGGAACAACAGCAGCTACTCTTTATTGTACAAACTATATGATGCACCATCATGCATATAAGATAGCAAAGTGTGTATCACTTTGTTAAAAGCAAATGAACTGAAGAAAGGACAACAACACTGGCTTGAAGGTTATTTCCCATATTACCTATATAAGGCATAGGTTTTTAAATATTCAAGGGAAAAAATGTTCCAGAATTTTACATATGTGGGATCAACAACAAGCATCTTCTTTGAGAAGCAAATATAACCTTCTACTAGTTTCAACAGAAAATGAAAAACTGATGAATGTACTCAAGAAGCACAAATAAATCCAGGGCAAGAGAAGCACACAGGATCAAGAAAGGGACACTTATATATTTATAAATCAGACAACATTCAGAACATACACCTGAAGTGTTCTGTTACTTGGAACTCAACAGTTTGTATCACAGAGAGATGCATATGTTACAAACTTAAGTTGTGTGCAACTGTTAACAGCACTGGCATTCAAAAACAGAACATACTGACTCCTCGGAAAAGTCATTCAAATCCATCATATGTTTTCTTTATATTTTAGCCTTCTCCTAGAAATTCAGAATAGGTTAGTGCTACTCAAAGTGGTGGTCCCTGGACTGATGCCAGTCTCCAAGCCATTGGGAGAGTTTCCAGGAAACAAAGAAAAAAATGTGGCCAATGGGCACAAATATGGTGCTTGTTCCTGGCACACTAGGAAAAAATGATTACCATTCCCCCACAACAGGTAGCCAAGAAGCACAGGAATAGAGTACATGGAGTTCTATATTAGCTTCCACCCAAGCACTTGCCAGGCTTTGATTAGTTTCAGAAAGTGAGCTAGCTACCTTTAAAGGTTTGAAAGCAGAACAATTGCTCTATTTATTTAACAGAACCCCTAGCAATAATTTTACATTTGATATTTTGTGGCACACAATGAATCCAGACTCAGAAATGATCTGGCCTCAGTAGTGCTGCACCAGATTGGACTCTTCTATTACCCACACTAAAGGAACAGATGAAATACAACAGTGGCGTGTTCATATGGAACTCTGCCCAGATCATTGCAGGAAGAATCCTGTACAATCTGCAGGTCTTCAGTGCCACCAAGGTGGATCCAGCCAGGCATATTTCATCAGAGATAAAGAAAAGGAAAGAAACATATGCTAAACACACTGGGGAAATGGGCCTGCAAGATAGGTGAGAAAAGTAAGTATACTGCTATTATAGCCAATTCTTGCTGCACAAAATTCAAAAGACTTCAGTGTTCATTATAAACATGTTTAGTGAGTAAATAGCAAATATGAAGCACAACAATGTTTCATGCCAGAAGGACTGTGGAGAATCTCAACAGTATGCCATTTTCAAGCACACAACTAGAAATGAAAAATCTGAAAAGAGCTGCTGGGAAGAGGCAGCACTGGGGGGCCTTCTCTATATTAAGAAAGTACATTGTGTTACTGATACAGATTAGCATTCACAGTTAAAACTGATTTGCTAACACAAACATTCCTGGAGAACTGAACAAGGTTGCTATTATTTTTAACTGTTTTCCATACTGCACACACATGTAACAATGAAACATTTCTAATACCTAAACATCATACTAATATGTTGGTGTGGAATATTCACAAAAGTAAAGTAAGAGACTAAGATGCCCACTGGCCAACTTTTCAGAGGAAAGAGAAAGTTGTTTGACTAGGTTTTAAATTCTCACACAGGGTAGGCTAAAGAAGAGGACAAAGAGGACATGGATCACAGAGAATGTAAACAAAAGTGAGCCTGGATATGGAAGAGTGCAGTGTAAGCAATAGACTGAATGACAAACCTGAAGAAAGTGTAGCTGTAAGATAGAGGCATCTGAAGCAAGAAAGTCTCAAGGAGGAAACTCAGTAAGGGGTATGCAACATCAAAGCCAGGAGCTATTTTGGGATGTCAGAATAAAATAAAGTAAAAACTGAGCATATAGAGCTGAAGAAAGGAGAAACTAAAAACTAAAAAAAATTATCCCCTCCTCACCCTCTATAGGTAGCAAGATGTCACTTTGATTTTTTTAAAAAGAAGTTTTAAAAATGGAGGGCAGTGGAGGGGCAGAGGGAACTGCAGTAGTCAACGATCTGGTGAAGGGCATGCATAACTCCCAGACCTCAGGTACCTGCCCACTCCTATTTAGACTGTGCAAGGAAACTCTAACTTCTATTGTGATTACAAATTATAACCTGGCAACATTGAGGACCAGGTATAGCCAAAAAGCCCAAGCTGGTGTGCTTCACATGTTAATTGGAACCTGGCAAACCAATTATTTGGCTTCAGAATTCTCATGCTA
Source organism: Phrynosoma platyrhinos (assembly GCA_020142125.1). Lineage (NCBI taxonomy): Eukaryota > Metazoa > Chordata > Lepidosauria > Squamata > Phrynosomatidae > Phrynosoma > Phrynosoma platyrhinos. The sequence goes on from CM034706.1 coordinate 230,626,484, forward strand.
AAAAGCCAATGTTGATATTTGTTGCTTTCTGTTAACATGCATCCCTAATTTTTTCAAAAACTTGCTTTTTCACTTCAATGAATACATGTTTGATTGGTTCCAGATGTAATATAATCTGATGTATTTACTTCCAATGTAGAAATTTGCAGGTGTATCAGTAGGAAATCAGTTCTGCCCTACTCAGCCACCCCATACTTCTCCAGCTTCCAAAACTCCCACACTTGTGTAATTCCTCCCAACCAACAGCACATAGCTATTCCTACTTTTGGTTATCATTCCCTAACCTGGAAGCCTCAGATGTTTTGGACTACAATTACTATTACCTCTGACCACTGGAATAGTTGGCTAGGATGACAGGTATTTTAATCCAAACATCTGGAAGACACCGTCCTAGGGTGTCTAAGACTCTAAGACTTATACACAATTGTTCCCCTACTGTCATTTTCATGTGTTCTGACCAGCACTTCTGTCTTTACTTTTAAGCCGCATCGGTTGTATTTTACAGAGAGGCAGGATATTATTATTATTATTATTATTATTATTATTATGTTTCTCAGGCTTCTACCTGAGCACACCAAAAGGTTCTTCATTTTAAAACCTTCATTTTAGGTTCCAAATCAGGAGTGGGCAACTATGTAAGGCTAGGGGGTTACATTGGTCCCCCAGGAGACCTTGGAGGGTTCCAAACTCCCACACACATACCTCCGCACACAAGAAAACCCTCTAGGTACCATGGGACCATCTTCACCATGTTTTGGGACCTCCCCGTTCACTTCCTGTTTTTTAAAAAGATTTCTCTGGGGCTTAAATTGGTCTACCCACCCACTCCCCAATGTGATAGAAATGTCTCCCAAGCTTCCTAGACTGTATTTTGCAAGGGAAAAACTTTTCAAAAATTCACAAAATATTTTTTAATCCCAGGACACACACCCCACATACACACACACACACACAAGGTGGATATGTCATGAAAACCCGAGGTCATTTGAGTCATTTTTAAGCCAAAAAAAAAAAGTTGATCCCTGAAGATGTCTGAGGGATTGCATGCAGCCTATAGGCTGCCTTTTGCCCACTCCTTTCCTAAATAAGAATGAAATCAAAGTTCTTTGAAAAATAGGTTGCTTAAGCAGTAACTGATGGTTCTTCTAGTGGTCATCTATAAACTCATGCAAACAGAAGTCTCATTCAAGACATTTTACATCTGAGTAGCTTTTGTGTGAGCTCCCACACACGCCCTTCTCTGCACATTATTATGCTTGGGTGCACCCCCCAGCTAATCTCATCTGTTCCACATCTACCACCAAATAAAACTCACAGGATGGAAAGAGGGAAGACGGATGGGGTCTGAGAGTTCAAAAATGAATACCTGAAGAAGGACAGGTTGCATACCTCTAGTTTTTTGAGTAGTCATCTGTGAACTCATGCAAATGGATTTATCCTGCATCTGCACAATATACCTTTCAGAACCTTATAGTGTCACGTAAACATTTTTGTGGCAGCCCACCTCCAGCAGCCTTATATAGTGGCCTTCCCACCAATGGACATGAATGCAGCAACCCAAGGGACAGGCAGGACATGATGAGGGGAGGACCAAGGGTGTTGTGTGAGTTCACAGATGATCACTCAAAGATCTACATCAGGGGTCCCCACACTTTTTTATTCGGGGGCCGGTTTGCCGTCCCCCAGATCTTTGGAGGGCTGGCCGGAGGTGCGCGCACATGCACACGACTCTGGGCGCCATTTTGGAACACAAAATGGTGGCCAAGCAGTGCGCATGCACACACGACGCCATGCACCATTTTGTGTTCCAAAATGGCACCCGGAATCATGCGCATGTGCCCGACGTCATGCACGCACGCACATGACTTCGGGCACCATTTTGGAACACAAAATGGTGGCCAAGCAGTGCGCATGCACACGCGACGCCATGCACCATTTTGTGTTCCAAAATGGCACCCGGAGTCATGCGCATGTGCCCGACGTCACGCGCGCACGCACATGATTCTGGGCGCCATTTTGGAACACAAAACGGCACCCGGAGTAGTGTGCATGTGTGCGTGACGCGGGGCACCATTTTGTGTTCCAAAATGGTGCCCGGAGTCGTGCACATGCGCCCGGCATCGCGGGCACAGGTGCACTACTCTGGCACCGTTTTGTGTTCCAAAATGGTACCCGGAGTTGTGCACATGCATGCGTGATGCCAGAATCCATTTTGGAATACAAAATGGCACCCCGTGTTATGCGCACATGGCGGCAACAAAAACATAGCGGTGACAGCAGCAAGACCAGCCACGGTCCAGTTGAAAGGCCTCGATGGGCCGGGTTTGGCCCACGGGCCATAGTTTGGGGCTCCTTGATCTACATTAACAGATATTAAACCTGTTCTCCTTCATGGTCCCTGTGACTCACACAAATAGGAGACTAACAAACTACAAAGTAGGATATGAGAGTGTCATTGCAAACAAATCAAAGTTTACTAAACATTAAGACAATGCAATGTCAAAGCACAATAAGTTTCAAAAGACAGAAATTATCTGAAATATCAACATATAATGCAAAGACAGGTTTCAGAAGAATTGTTCCAAAATGCCAAAATACAGTCAAGATATGGAGGAATACAATACATCTTTATCCAGCAGCCATATTATGTACAGTGAAATTAAATTCCATTTTTACATACGCTGACAGACTGGAGCAAAGAAGCTACCCTACAATCCTCATTTTTCAATCTGTTGAAGGAAGATGTCCGCTTCTTCCAGAGCAGCTGTTGATACATGGCCTTACACGCAATGCAGTACTGTCAAAAAGCTTGCCTAGTTATTCTAGAAGGTTCCAAAGATGCACTGCACAGGCACAGGATAACCTAACTGTTTGAGTCACAGAGGCCACAAAGAGGAACCACAGTTACAGCTAAGCAATTTGTTCTTCATTGTAGTCTCTGTAACTCCTAAAAAAAATGTTGTCTTTCCTAAGGAAAGCTGCCAGAGCACCCACCTGCAATTCTGCCATTTCAACATTCGCAGTTTGGCATTGAAACAGTAAAGTAGCTGTTAATGGATATACTGTAGCAGCAACTTCCAGAGGAAATGCAAATAAAGAATACAATAACCATGGTCTCTGAACATTTAAAATTTGAGAGAAGCATTCCTTCCTAATTTGATTAATATTCAAACGAAAATAATTTTTAAAAAGGGAACTTCTTAGTAACAATCCCCAACTAAAAGGATCTGCTTTAATACTATGGTTCAGGCATAGGTTCAAAGTCAGATAGCTGTGTCCCAGGTTCTATGGGGGAAGGCAGTAATGTACTGATGTGAATGTCTGCTAATGCAACACCCAAGCTTCATTTTGCCTCTGGTGTCAAAGACAGGTAACATCAGTAAAGTATTTATTAAAGAGTTTAACTAATTTGTCAAAATGTAAGAGTGTCAACGTAAGTCATGGCACATTTACAAAATGGACTTTCACTGACCTAACTTTCTTTCTTTTTTAATTCCTTATCAGGTATAAAACAGGACTGGGCCATTTTGATGTGTCCAACTTGCATCCTGCACTGGGAGAATGATGGGATATAAATTAAATATCTAAATACAATTTTTATGCCCCTGGGATGCTCTGCCAAAAAAGAAAAACAACAACAAAACCAGAAGTAACTCAATATCCACTTCTGGCTTTGAAAAACTGGGACTCCTTAACCTATTTAAAAGATGAACTGCTGCTCCTGGAAACTTACAAGAGAAGCTATACACTTTTATTCACTAGGAATTAAATAGTCTGCAGGATTCAGGGTTTGGGGCTACAAAAATCAGCTGGGGGGTACAGGAACCCTGGGCTCAAGTGAAGGGCAATCATTCACTTACTTAAAAGAGGGGCATAAATCAGGTACATTGAACTGTGTGCTAGGGCCCTTTCTGATGACTGTCTAAATCCAGTTTCTAGTCCCAACTAAGAGCAGATCCACTTAAGAACTGGGAGCTTGGGAGGTCACAAGTTTTATAGATTCAACTATACTATCATTATGCTGAACTGGATTTCAGCCATTATGTTTATTGCGTGTCTGTAAGGGGTACCAAATACAATATCACCCTACATTCTGTATAGGCTCCACAAAGCTAAAACTTTGTATTAACCACCACTCTGAATGTGGAAACAGAGATCAACACTCCATAAAAAGATCTGAGGCAGGAGCAACCAAATATAAGAAAACAGAATAGTCAGGGTAGTTTACCATATACACCAGTAAAATCTACACCAATCCATATCATCATCAACTTAAATTTACCCAAGCAGTGGAACATGAGAGTGCTTCAGTATCTTGAATGAGAAACAGTTATTTGTTAAGAAAAAAGGCTGTCCAGTACAGTTATTACTATCAGTCCTGCCTCCCTAGTCACGCATGCTTGCTCTGCTAGAGATGTTAAAGGTTAATGAACAATGTCTGAGTGACCTAGCATTCTGGGCAATGCCTACCTGCTAAAAGATTTCACAGAATGTCAGTTTTCAATTTTATATTTCACATTTTGAAACTAAGTGTAGTCTGAAGTTCTTTAGAATTTTAAACATTATTGTTAAATATCCAGATACATGCTAACATTGTTAAATATCCAGATGCATGCTAAGCCAGGATCCACCAAGCTTTTACTCTTCAGCTGCTTGCAGATCTCAACTATGCAGAAATATATCCTCTATCGCAGAAGGCCTCACTGATCATCCCACATGCTCAGAGTACCATCTTTTCAATACAGGGATTGACAAGTACATTGGGGAGGAAAATTGTTTGTGGTTGTCATTCTGACCCATATACAGCCAAAAGGGCTGAGGGGTGGGAGCTGGAGGCAGATGAAAGATTCCAAACTGTTCTGAGGGTGGGGCAGGACATTTCTACCCACTTTTGATTGTTCTGGACTGGATTTTAGGGTAAAAGTCACCCAAAAATAACACCTGCATTTTTAAAAAAATAGGCCAGGGGTTTCAAAAGCTGCAAAAGTGGATGTCTAGAAGCTGCTTTTGGCTCAAGGGTCATACATTCTCCATCCTTGCTTTACCAGAAATCTGATCACATCTTATAGACATTACAGAGAAATTTGTAAGGAAAAAATTCTGAAGATGTTAAATTCTCTAGGATAGTGATAGTGTAAGAAAACAGAATTCAAAATATAGTTGTGTTAGTCTCTAGAATCAGTATGTAGAGAGATCTTGTAGCACCTTTGAGAATAAGTGAAATAAAGAAATAAAGCATGAGTTTTTGTAAACTTCAGTCTACTTACAGTCTATGAAAGCTCATGCTGCCAAATTCTTTATTTCAGTTAAGTCTCAAAGATACTACAAGATCTCTCTACATACTGAGTCTAAGAAAATAGTTATCCTTCTCTAAATGAAGTAATGTCAGTCTCACTTGTTCTGTTAATTTTGCAATGTAATAGCTGGGAAAAGTGACCACTTGGGGAAAATAAGCTACCACATTTCTCATCTTTTGCATCTGTCTGGCATTTCAGGGGGGAATGTGAGAAATGTAGTTCAGCTTCAGTGGCTATGATCATTTAATTATGATGTGTTAATCATCCATATAGCAAAGAAGAGGAAAGAAGAAAATAAAAGAAAATCATTGGGAGGGCAGGGAGGGAAAGCTTTGGATCATCTCCACCCTGCACCCCACTGCGACCATGCTATAGGCCTAGCAGGCCACAAGAACCCAAGAGAAGACTGCAGGGAGGGTGGGCACTGGATCATCTCCCCCTCCTCCCCCAGCCACCATGCTAGAGGCCTATCAGTCTAAGAGGGCCCAAGAGAAGATTATTAGGAGAGCGGGAAGGAAGGGTGCTGGATCATCGCCCCTGTTGCCACACCTACAGGATATACGCAGCCCTCACTATCACCATGGAACACAGCCGAGGAGGGCCAGGGGACCAGCAAAGAGGCCAGCAGACAGGACATCCTCTGCCCATGACGATGACAAGCAGCAAGGCCAGAAGGCTGCCACCACAAGTGGAAGACTAAAGGGTGGATAAAGCAAGTAGAACAAGAACAAGAGGGAAGAACAAAAGGATGGACAGACAGACTGGTGATAACTCAAGAACCAGAGGGAAAATAAGGGGAGAGAGACTTGAGGGGTTGGGTAAGGGAAGCAACTCAGCAAAGAACCATGGGAAGTATAAAATAGCTACTGGGCAGCAGCAGTAGTGGTGGGTGCTACTGAAGTTGAGAGAACAGCAGTGAAACCATAGCTAATACATGTTAGCACTGAGCGAAAGGAGGGAAAGGCAAACCTCCTTACAAGACCCTCTAACCAAGAAAAGGCTTCTAACCAAATAAATAACCCCTATGATGAGACAGCCCCAAACAAAACAAAAGACAGAATTAGAACACAAACTGAGAGATAGAAGGGAATAGCAGTGGGAAACCACAATAGAGAAATGTTCAAGGCAGGGGTAGGCAACCTAAGGCCCGGGGGCCGGATGCGGCCCCCCGAGGCCTTTGGACCGGCCCCAGGCTAGTCCTGCCACCACCGCCGCCACCACCACCGCTGCCCCCCACCACCGCCACCGCCCACCATGATGATATTGATTATTGTTGTTATTACTTGTTCTTGGGGTTTTCTTGGCAAAATCTCCACAGGAGTTTTGCCATGGCTTTTCTGCGGCTGAGAGAGTGTGCATGCATATATTTTTATATATTTTTAATTTTTTTTAAAAAAAAGTATTTATTTATTTATTTATGGTGCTTCTGCCCCCCAATTGTCTGAGGGACAGCAACCCGGCCCCCCAGCTCAAAAAGGTTGCCTACCCCTGGTTCAAGGGCACAGAAAAACTTCAAAAGATAGGAAGACAAGCAGTGAAAATGTTCAACAATACAAACATTGTCCGCAACAGCATTACACATATTATAGGAACATGAGATGTGAGACGCATAAGCCAGGGGAAACTAGACATAGTATAAAAAAGAAAATGGAACACATAGACATAGCAATACCAGGGGTGAGTGAGCTAAAATGGACAGGAATGGGTCACTTTGACTCAGATCACAGTGTTCTACTCAGGAAAGGAAAAGTAATGAAAAAATGGGATGGCTTTTGTACTATGCAGCTATGTGACAAAAGCAGTCAAAGGGCCTATACAGACTGCCAGAAATAATTCAGCTTGAGACCACTTTAACTGCCCTGGCTCAGTGATAAAGAATCATGGGAACTGTATTTTATTGTGGCACCAGAGCTCTCTGATAGAGAACGCTCAATGTTTCAGAAAAAACTACAATTCGCATGATTCCCTAGCACTAAACCAGGACAGTTAAAGTGGTCTGAAGCTGGATTATTTCTGCCAGTCTGTGCAGGCCCAAAAGATACAATGAAAAGTCAGACTGAAGCATGTCAGTAAGGCTTCAAGAAAAGCCTATAAATGTTACCATAATCCAAGTCTATTGATTAACCACAGCGGCAAAGAAAGAAGAAATTGAGAGAATCTATGAAGGAGTACAGGAAGAAATTGACAACACACCATCACATGACTGCAAGCTAATCATAGGTGACTGGAATGATACAACTGGTAGTAAAGAAGAATCAAAAACAGTAGGAAGATTCAGACTAGGTATAATGAATAAAGCAGAGGAGTGTCTGATAGAAATAGAAACCTATTCATTACAAACACCTTTTTCATACAACCAGAGATGAGACTATACACATGGACATTACCAGATGGTCAATACAATTATCACACAGACTATATAATTGGAAGCTGTATATTGATTATGAGATGCCTAATAAAGGTTATAGAATGGAATAATTGGAAGCAGAAGATGGAGAAACTTTATTTTTGCAGCCACTAGACCAGGTGCTGACTGTGGTACAAATCACAAACTACTCATATCAAAAACTAGAATAAAGTTGAAGAAAACAAAACAGCCAGCAAACCAAAATTTGATTTGAACAATATCTCAACAGAATTTACTGCCCATGTAAAAAACAGATTTGCACTATTAAGCATAATCGACTGAAAGCCAGAAGAAGGCAGGGGCAGAAGGCAAGGACATAATTAAGGAAGAATGAAGAAAGACATTATCAGTAGCCAAAAAGAAAAAGGAGAAACAACGAATAACAGAATTCTGCAACATAGATTCCAATCATACATGGAGAGAGAAATCTGAGAGGTGCAAGTGGAGTTCAAGAAAGGAGGAGGCACTAGGGACCACATTAGCAAACATACAATGGCTAGTGGAATGCACCAAGGAATTTCGGGGGAGGGGTAACAGCATGTGCTTTGGAGACTATAGCAAAGCCTTTGATGCACAGATCACAAAAAGTTATGGATGGCTTTTAAAGACATGGGAGCCATGTGGTGCTGGAGAAGGGTGCTTAGGATACTGTGAACAGCAAAAAAAGATTTTTAAAAAATGGGTTCCTGAACAAGACAAGCCTGAACTCTCCTCTGGAAGCCAAGATGATCACAAACTGAAGCTGTTGTACTTTGGCCACATCATGAGAAAGCATGACTCATTAGAAATGACAATAATGCTGGGGTAGGTAGTAAAAAAAGAGGAAGACCACATGTCAGATAGAGTCTAGGGAGGTCACAGGCCTGAATTTACAGGACATAAGCAGAGCAATGGAGGATAAGACAAGCTTGGAGATGTCTCATCCAGAGACACCATAAGTCGGGATCAACTCAAGAGCAGTTAACAACAAAGGAAAGAAATCTGGCCAAGTATGAAAATTTAACACTCATATAATTAGGATACAACTTCATCATTCTTAGCACATCCTAAAATACACTAATGCCATACAAAATACCTAGTAACTTGCAAATTCCACCCAATTCCATTTGCCTTAATCTATTATTGAAATCTCTGCAATTTGTTGGAACGTAAGGACACTTTTGGAACCTACTCCTCTTGTCTAAACACCTCCAACATAATTTTCTTCCTGGTTTTCATAATGCCCAATCCTCTGCTATTCCCCTATGACCACTTATAGGCCTATTTATGGTCTTTGACATCCTACTCTTTCTCTTTATTTCCATGTTCCTTCAAGCGGATACTCTTAATGTACCTCTTGTGCAGAATTGGGAAGATCCCCAAAGTGTAGTACTAGACCCTCATAGGAACACTATGTGGCTATACCATATAACTTCCCTCCTTTCCAGGTACAAGACTCATCTACATGCTTGAAAATTTGCCACATCCTCACAGAATGGTCCAAGTTTAATTCTCTCAAATGAGCTTATTCCTTTCACAGCTTGGATATAATAATAATAAATGTATTTCTATTCCGCCTTTTCCCATGGGAATCAAGGTGGATTACAACAAGTATATAAAACATAAACAGATTAAAATTACAGTCAAGATTAAAAGGAAAATCTCCTATCCCAACCCTCCCCCCAATAAAAACAAACAAACTTTAAAACACAACCAGTTAGAAGAGAATTAAATCGAACAAGAATTAAAACAAAGAATTAATTTAATACGATAAAAGAATAAATACCAGATTCAAAATTCCAGGTTAGGGGGGAAAGAGGTGTGCTTTCCCAGGGGAGAGAAGCTTTCCCATGATATCAGTATCTCTTTCTTCAGCCAACAGTCATCTTTCTCAGCTCTGTTCTCCTGAATTTACAAATATTAACAGCCTCCAATATTTCTTACTTTTGAAATTTCCTGATCACATCCTCTGACCAATCATGTTTTGTACTGCAGCCTTGACTTGTTCCCCATTTATTCTCTTTAATACAGGATTTGTACTTTACCATTTGTACCTGCCACACTAAACAACACGAAGCACACTCTGCCACACAAACAACACTACAGGGTTCCTGTTTCATACTGGATGGTGCCCTGGCAAGAACTACTAACTTTGCGAATGCATGGCAACATTTTGTCCACTTTGTATAGAGCTGGTTCTGTATATATATATATATATATATATATATATATATATATATATATATATATGGATTCAACCATCCACTGCTTGAAAATATTAAATATATATTTAAATATACAAGGGACACCATTTTACTATGCCATTGTATTCAATGGGACTTGAGCACCCATGGATTTTAGTGTCTACTGAGTGGAGGGGGTTGTCCTATTGCATATTATAGGTATAACTAAAATGTCATGAAAATACTGGTGGATGTGGGCTTACAATGTGTTTATTGCTTATAAAGAGCAGAATCTGACCTGGACCTAGCACACCAGGAAGGAGAGACATTGTCAGGACAGGGGTACAATTCCAATTTGGGCTGGGTTGTAGGGACTGCATTTCTGCAGTGCATGGGGCTCTGAGGACAAAGGGTGGGGCGAAAACAAAGTGATGAGGGACAGGTGAAATTCTTACCAATTCTAATACTTCCCCACCAAGTAGTATACATTCTATCTTATGTTTGTTACTTCTGACATTAGACCCAGTACACCAGCTTCCTCACTGACAATCCAGAGCTCAGCTCCAGGTTTTTTTTAAAAGTCTCTTTTAAAAAAAAGAAGGGGAGGGAGAATAGGGAAAAACAGCTACAGTACAAGCCAAATTAGGAACCTCCATGGGCCATATCAGCTCACTGACCAGAAGTTCTACAACCCTGCAGCATGTGGAACATGCAGCATCAGAATGGAGGAGTCTCCATCTGTGGAGGTTTTTAAACAAAGACTGGATGACCATCTGTCAGGAGTGCTTTAATAGTGTATTCCTGCATGGCAGGTGATTAGACTGGATGACCCTTGTGGTCTCTTCCCACTCCATGATTCTATGTCTACCATGGGGTACAGAACTGGAACATACCACATTCCTAACATAGTAGAAAGAGGCTTTCAGTTCAGAAATTTCCTCTATTCTCAACTTCAAACTTGGGCTTACAGAGTTTTAAATAATGTTATTAGACATTCATTGATCCCTTCTCAACTGAGCAAATTAAATTATACTGGTAGTTCTCTTTATGGAGATGTGGCGAATTAAAGCTACTGTATTAATGAAATTTTCATAAAGATGTCAAATAAGGAATCGATATGACAATAGACATAGTTTGAATTGGTTTGTTCACTTAGTGTTTGGATACATTAAATTCCAATAGGCCCTAAACAAAATGCATGAAGCTTGGATTCAGTCTTCTGCCTCAGTAGCTAAGCAACCATTTTGGATTCAAAATCTCTCTCTCCACTAACACTGATGACAGAATAACAGAACTCCTAAAAATGGCATCTTAACTGACACACATTCAAAGAAATATATTTCACAAATTTAATGACATATGGAATACCCTTCTGGAGTGATTTACTGCAATAATCCAACAAGTGTTGTGATTTGGACTCACTGACCAGTTAATATGCATACGCTTATCCATTCCATTCTTTTCATCTCTGCCACCATTTCCCCCCATATTTTATCCTTCTCATCTACTTCATTGAAAACAAAAACTATGGATCTAATAATTCCATTAAGAGCCAGAAATGAAAAGAGAATATAAATTAGAAGCATCTTAATTCCTGATAGCTACGTACCAACAAGATAATACTGGATCTCTTTTTCAAATTCAAGGTTTCAGTATAGTTCACTTGTAACAATTGTCTTTTCTGCTATATGTTCCAATTTTCATAATCAAATAATTATTCGATTATTGTTTAAAAACCTTACAGTACTTAAATTAAGGCAGATGCCTTATCTAACATTTCTATGCTTTTTGGTTTAATAATTCCTTAACTTCCCTTAAATCATAAGATTTCTATTTTTATTTTTTTACTCTACATTATACAAGAAGTAACCACACTGCAAGTCAGGACTATATGTCACGATCATTTACATCTGAGCAATGCTTAATTCAGATTTCAACAACAGAGAGGGCAGCTATTGTTATTAAACAAATAAAATATTTAGGATTTCAAAGCAATTTGTCCATGATGCAATATTTCATAATTGAATTGGCAGCGCTTTAGGCACAGTGATATTTGTTTAGCTAGAGTGCTACACATTCTTTGAGGGCCTGGACCTGTATAACCCTGGCCCCCACTAAGACTATAATTTTATCAAGCTGTATACTCATCTTAGCTTTCCCCACTGCCCTACTGATTACAAAAGCATTATGTGAAATTTGAAGTGGTTACATTGGGTGATATTACAAATCTTCAGCTTCTAACAATGTAAAGTTTAAGTACTGTTGTACACCGCCTAGATTGGCTAGCCAGAGGGGCGGTATATAAATAAATCATATTATTATTATTATTATTATTATTACTGAAATGTTATTTTAACAATCTAAACTCACTTCAACAGAATATGATTTCCACTGATCCAGAAATAATGCAAAACCTCTTATTATTACAAAATGCCCCATTTACAGATGGGAGGAATCAAGATCTTTTACTTTAAAGCTGGATTGGATTCTAGCTAGTGGCCCCACGACTAATGGAAAACATATATAATTGGGAAATGCTTGTTTGTTTGTTTGACTTATATCACACCTTTCTCCCTATTCAGGATCCAAGTTATTTTTGATTATTTATCCTTCCACAAGAAATCTATTGCAGAAGTCTTGCACACCTTTCCAGTGAGTTCAAAGACATAGCCATCTTAGTCTGGAAAATCAGTATGCAAAGAGATCTTGCAGCACCTTTGAAGCTTCAAGAGAGTGTAAGAAGGTGTAATTGAAAACTGCCCTATCCCCCATTTCACTGACAAATGCCTTCCATAAACAATGACACCAACACCATGCCAGCTGTGGGCTGCACAGATATGCACCCTCACTAGGAAATAATTGCCACTGAACAAAGTGGGATGTACTTCTCAGCTAATATGCAAAATAATAGGCTGTACGTTTTCAAAGATTTTTAGAAGAAAAATGTTCACTTCTAGTAAAATCAGCGTTTCTTAGTAAGACAGAAAATAAATGCCCATACTCTGCAGGTAGTAGTCATGTGACTAAAAACTGAAACCACACTTGTCCCTCTCCATTTTCGGACTTATCGTTCTCAGTTTTGAGTTTCCAGAGACAGGAAGCCAGGAGGGGCAAAATGGTGTGCGAGGAGTGTGCCACCATTATACTAAATGGGACTTGAATAGCCACAATTTTTCTATTTCGCGGGGGAGGGGTGTTTCTTGGAACAGATCCCCTGCGAACTGGGAGGGACAACTGTAGTTCAGAGTTCAGAGGTCTGGATAACATAAACCAGGACTAAAAGATCATCATACTGTTATCTTCTCTGGCCTCAATCTCCCTCTAACTCAGTGGAAAATTCACCTACAGCATCATTATGCTCCTATCCAACTTAACTACAATTTTTAAATAGAAAGGCAGAAAATTAATTAAGTACAAACTGGAGTAAACCAAGCCATTTCCAAGCCAGTCTTTATTCCCAAGGAAAACTGCAATTATAATTGTTTGAAAATATATGTATGCTGAAATGCATCTATTTTTTCACGCAGTGCACAATCTTATATGCTCATACTTCAACAATGGCTCCAAGCATAGTGAAGTGATCTTGTCACTAACACTAGTCAATGTTGCTGTTGCTAGCTGCCCTTGAATTGACTTAGGGCCTTTGCAGACTGTTAGAAATAGTGCAAATTGAGTCCACTTTAACTGTCCTGGCTCAGAGCTAGGGAATCATGGGAATTGTATTTTTTTCTGAGACACTGAGCCTTCTCTGTCAGAGAGCTCTGGTGCCACAATAAAATACAGTTCCCATGATTCCCTAGCACTGAGTCGGGGGAGTTAAAGTGGACTCAATTTGCACTATTTCTGGCAGTCTGCAAAGGCCCTTAAACATGGTGACCCTGTGGATGAGATATCTCCAACCCCCCCTTATCCTCTGCCTCTCTGGTCAGGTCCTACAGGCTCAGGCCCATAGTCTCCCTGATTGAGTCTAGCCATCTGGCACATGGTCTTCATCAATTTTTTTTATTATTATTATTTAAATTTTATTAACAAAACTATTAAAACAAACAAACAATTGTATACATACAAAACAAACAAACATAACTTACTAACATAACTAATTGACTAACGTAAAACATAAAACATAACAAGACATACAAAGACTACCTAAAATTCTTCCACAGTACTACAGTTGTTCATCTACCTTAAATAGTTATCCCTGATCATATAAACTATTATAAATTCACATCACAGACTATGAGTTATAAATATCGTTCGGAGCTTAGATTGTCTATAGCAGGGGTAGGCAACCTTTCCCCTTTAAGGGCCGAGGGACTTCAGCTCCCAGAAGCCTCAGCCATGTTGGCCAACAGTCCCATGTTGGCCAATAGCTCCTGGGATTCTGGGAGCTGAAGTCCCTCGGCCCTTAAAGGGGAAAGGTTGCCTACCCCTGGTCTATAGGAACATTCATCCCAGCACATATCTTATCGCTAGTCCTATGTATATGTTACTTATGTGCGAACTTATATATGGTATTAATAGAGGAAAACAAACAAATTTAGACAAATATATGTATTGTAACAGGCTCAATTATATCAAGCTAACTTAAAGTACTATACTCTTAAAAATACTTTGAACACAAAAACAAAGACAAGGAGAAAGTACTTTCACTCCCAATCCATAGAAGGTTGTATACAGTCTTTCATATTCTTCTTCATATATTCGAACCAAGGTCTCCATAAATTCTGAAAAGATGACAAAGATTTATTTTGAACTAAACATGTTAATTTCTCTAATTCATAGACCTCATACATTTTAAACCTCCATTCCTCCACCGTCGGACATTCCCTTCTTCTCCAATATTTGGCGTATAAAGTTCTCGCCGTGGTTAGTAATAAGAGTAATAGCTTTCCCCCTTTTTTTTCCCAGTTCATCCTTAAAAATATTTAACAGATATATTTTAGGATCGACTTCAATCTGTATGTTTAGAATTTGTTTAATTTCTTTGTTAATAAGAGTCCAATACTTATGCGCTATCTTGCATTTCCACCATGCATGGAAGTAATATCCTGTTTCCTCCTCACACTTCCAACAAATAGGGTTAAATCCTTTATATATTTTCGATAATCTAACTGGGGTTAGATACCACCTAAACATTAATTTGTACGTTTTTTCCCTTATCTGTATATTTATGGCATATTTCTTTAATCTATTCCAACTTTTAGTCCATTC
>CM034706.1:230641660-230655942 GCA_020142125.1 Phrynosoma platyrhinos
GTCTTATACGCCCAGTCGTCTTATACGCCGGAAAATACGGTAGTTCTTCTATTGTCATTATTTTCATTTTTCTTAATATTCATTATTAAGCCTGTCTTAACACTTTCTTCTTTGACTTACTTTAGTAATTGTTCCAGGTCTTTGTTATTTTTTGCTAATAGCATGGTGTTGTCTGCATATCTTTGGTTGTTAACATTCTTCATCTAATCTTCACACCTGCCCATGGGTCTAAGCCTGCTCTGTGTACAGTATTTTCTGCATACATGCTGAATAAACAGGGTGATAGAATGCATCCTTGCCTGACTCCATTGGCAATGGGGAATCATTCTGTTTCTCTGTATTCATTTTTGACTACAGCCTCTTGTCCTGAGTACAGACATGCATCAAGACAATTAGATGTAGTGTCATGACCATTCCTCTGAGAGTAAGTCATAGTTTTCCTGATCTATGCAGTCAAATGCTTTGCTGTATCGATAAAGCACATGCTGATTTTCTTCTGGAATTCCTTGTGCACTCCATTAGCCACTGTATGTTTGCAATGTGATCCCTAGTGCTTGCACCTCTAGGATTTCTCACTCCATATATGATAGAAGTCTATGCTGCAGAGTTTTGAGCATTATTTTGCTTGCATGGGAAATTAGTGTAATGGTCCTGTAATTAATGCAAAATTTTGTGTCTCCTTTTTTCTAGATAGGAATGTATATTGATCACTTCCAAGATGTGGGCCACTGTTTTGCTTTCCACATTTGCTGGTAGATTTTAGTTAGAACTAAACTTGATTCTTTTGCTATGGATTGTAACAATTCTATCAGTATGTCATCTGTTCCTGGTAATTTATTCTTCCCAACAGCTATTCAACAGGCAACTGACACTATTCAATAAAGGTAAAGGGATTCCCTGTTGACAAGGCTGTCAAGTTTTTAACATTTTGGAATTCTTCCCAGATGGAAGCCTGAAATGGAGGACATGGCCAGGGAAAGGAGGACCTCTGGTCACCCTGTTCTTAAAGGTAATGGTATTCCCCGTTGACAAGGTTGTTATGTCGTGTCCAACCATAGGGGGCGGTGCTCATCTCTGTTACTAAGCCAAACAGCTAGCGTTGTCAGAGACTACACATAACGCTGTTTACCTTCCCACCAAAGTTGTCCCTATTTATCTACTTGCATATGCATGCTTTTGAACTGCTAAGTTGGCAGAAGCTAGGACTAGTGACAGGAGTTCACCACATTATGCAGCACCTGGGTCTCAAACGCCAACCTGCATTTCTTGCAATCAACAGAGTCAGCATCTTAACCACTCGAGCCACTGCATTCCTATTCAATAGGCACCTAAAAATCAAACACAATGTACATCCTCAGTGATGCTTTTAGAGGGGAAAGTCTACGCTTTCCCCAGAGTCTGAATCACTGAATTAGGAGGCCAGTAGTTTAATCTCTGCTCAAGTCATGGAAAACCACTGAGTGACCTTGGGAAAGTCACACTTTCTGTTTTAGATGAAGTCAATGGCAAACCTCCTCTGAATAAACCAGGGGTAGGCAACCTTTCCCCTTTAAGGGCCGAGGGACTTCAGCTCCCAGAAGCCTCAGCCATGTTGGCCAATTAGTCCCATGTTGGCCAATAGCTCCTGGGATTCTGGGAGCTGAAGTCCCTCGGCCCTTAAAGGGGAAAGGTTGCCTACCCCTGGAATAAACTATACAAAAACCCTGCCTCCCCCATGATCAGCTCACCTTAAAGTGCCATCATAAGATGGAAATAACTTGAAGGCACAAAACAACAGTAAGCATTTACTGAATCAGTTTGTATAGAAACTATGGCAGGAAAAATCAACCTGTACACAGCAAAAGTTCTATCACCATAGACAGTATGTACAATGTCCCGTATAAGTATTTACTCCCATTTCAACTTCCCCACATTTTGTTGTTTTATAACTGGAAATGAAATGGGTTTAATAGGCATTTTTACTGCTTGATGTACAGAGATATTCAACTCTATGAAAGTACAAAATATTTTTACTGGGGCACAAATACTAACCAAACTAACCAAACTGGAACTTGTTAATTGTATAGGGTGTATAAGTATTCACCTCCCTGAATCAATACTTGGTAGAAATACCTTTGGAAGCAATTATATCTGGAAGTCTCCTCAGGTCAGTCTCAATCAGTTTTGCACATCTGATCTTGCCAATTTCTCCCCATTCTCCTTGGCAAAACTGTTCCAGTTCTCTGTCAAACAAGTCATTGTCAAGTCTTACCACAGATTCTCTACTGAGGTCTGGGCTTCAATTATTGCCATTATACAATATTCAGGTTTTGTTTTTAAGCACATCAGTCTTATTTTGGCTATGTGTTTAGGGTCAGTGTCCTGATGCAAGGTGAACCTCTGCCCAGCCTCGTTTTCTGCAGTTCAGAACAGATTTTCCTCTAGGATTGTAGATACATCCATCTTGCACTAATTCCTGACCAGGTCCCAATGTCTGCTGAGGAAAAGCATCCCCACAACATGATGCTGCTACCACCCTTCTTCACCACATGAATGGTGTTATCAGGGCAATGAATACTGTTGACTTCATACTACACATAGCATTTTGTGGCAGTGAAAAAAGTTCAGGTTTTGGTCTCATCAGATCAGAGAACACTTGCACATACATTTCCTATGTCTCTGATTTGTCTTTTGGCAAACTTCAAACAGGATTTGATGTCAGCAATTGCTTCCTTCCCATCACTTTTTCATAAAGCCCAGCTCTGTGAAAAAGTGAGCATTGAGGCATGGACAGTTTCTCCCATGTCAGCTGCAGATCTCTGCATCTCCTTCAAAATTACCATTAGCCTCTTGGGTGTTTCTCTGACTAATGCCCTCCTTACATGAACATTTAATTGATGATTTTCTCTAAGCCAAGTCACAATTGAATCATTTGTTGTTAACTGCCCTCAAGTAGATCTCAATCCATGGTGACCCTATGGATGAGACATCTCCAAGACCCTCTGTCCTCCACTGCTCTGCTTAAATCTTGCAAACCCATACCCATGACCTCCTGAATAGAGTTCATCCATCTGACATGTGGCCTTCCTCTCTTTCTACTTCCCTCCACCTTTCCCAGCATTATTGTCTTTTCCAATAAGTCTTCTCATGATAGTTTCAAGTATGATAGTTTAGTCATCTTGGCTTCCAGGAGGTTTCTGGCTTAATCTGCTTCCGGATGTCCACGGGATCCTCAACACTCTTCTCCAGCACCACATCTCAAAGAAGTTGATTTTCTTCCCATCATCTTTCTTAACTGTCCAGCTGTCACATCCATACATGGTAATAGGGAATACAATGGCTTGTATGATTCTAACTTTTGTGCTGAGTTGTATATCTTTCCATTTTAAAATCTTTCCTAGTTCTTTCATAGCCACCCTCCCCATTCTTAGTCTTCTTCTGATTTCCTGACTGCAATCCCCATTTCTATCAATGTTTGAAACCAGGTATAGGAATTCTTTTATTATTTCTATTTCTTCATTGTCTAGGTTGAACTTGTGAAGGTCTTCAGTGGTCATTATTTTTGTTTTCTTTATGTTCAACATTAAGCTTGCTTTAGGACTTTCTTCTTTGATCTTCCTTAGTAGGTGTTCCAGGTCTGTGAGATTTTCTGCTAGTATTATGATGTCATCTGCATATCTCAGATTCTTGATATTTCTTCCTCCTATTTTCAGTCCACCCTCTTCCATGTCCAAGCCTGCTTTCCTTCCAGTATGTTCGGCATATAAGTTGAACAGTTAGGGTAAAAGGATACAGGCTTGTCTGACTCCTTTGCCAGTTGGGAACTATTCTGTTTCTCCGTGTTCTGTTCTGACAATAGCATCTTGTGCTCAATACAGACTCCTCATCAGGACTATCAGATGTGTTGGCACTCCCATGTCTTTGGGCATTCCACAGCCCTTCATGATCTATGCAGTCAAGGGCTTTGCTATAGTCTATAAAGCTGATTTTCTTTTGGAATTCTCTGCTGCACTCTATTAGCCATCATCATATGTTTGCAATGTGGTCTCTAGTGCCTCTTCCTTTCCTGAACCCTGCTTGGACCTCTGGGATTTCTCTGTCCAGGTATGGTTGGAGTCTACGTTGCAGAATTTTGAGCATAATTTTGTTTGCATGGGAGATCAGTGCTATGGTCCTATAGCTGCTGAAGTCTCGTGTCTCCCTTTTTGTGGATGGGGATGTATACCGATTGCTTCCAATCTGCTGGCCATCGTTTTCTTTTCCATATCTGTTGACATATGTTGATCAGCACTAAAGTTGATTCTGTTAATGTGGATTGTAGCAGTTCAATTCGAATATTGTCTGTTCCTGGAGATTTGTTTTTTGCTATTTCTCTTATTGCAGTTTCCACCTCGTTTTTTAAAAATTGGGGTTCATCTTCATATAGCTATTTGTTCCACATGTCCTTCATTTTGTCGTCTCTTTTGTATAATTCTTCTGTGTATTGCATCCAACATCTTTTTATTCCTTCCTGGACTTGAATTATGTTATTTTTATTGTTATAGAGCATCCAGGTCCTTGGTTTGAATATTCCTTTGATTTCTAAGATCTTGTGAAATAGGTCTCTTGTTCTTCCACATACATATGAGCCATATTGTATCCATTTTATAAGAATGGATTTAACAAGTGATCCACTTATATTGTTTACAAGCAAATTAAAGTGATTATGTGTAACATGAATTTGGCACCTGTGCCATCTACAACTAATTTGTTACCTCAAAGGCCACATCCTCTTTTAAAGGAAAATATTCAAAAAGCAAAAAGAAAAGGGTTTAGGGGGAGCAATCTAGCGATACCTTAAAGGTACTGCTAAATTCTCTTCCCCCCTTTCCTCCCTCTTTTATGCTGAAACAGACTTACACATCCATATTTTTAATATTCTTTCATATGAATCTGGCTAGATTTTAAGACTTTCCGTTTTTCTCCTGGCTCTACCATCTTCAGATCAGGACATGACTGGGAATGTAAGAAAGGACCACTTTCTTAGATCCCCAGGGGATGTAGCTGATGGACACTTCTCAAGACACTGAAACTCCGTGCCAAAGTAAAGAAGGTTCTCTCTGTTGTCCTTCCACTGGCAAGGTATAGGATTTTTATTTAGGTTACCCTGTATAATGATTAGACGACTGTGTGGGTGCTAGCCATCTTTGATTGTTATATTTTAACTGTATTTTTGATTGACTGAATTCTATATGTTCATCAAGGATTTGTGTTAAATTCTGTATTTTTTCATTTTCAGCCACTGAGTGCCTTTTTGACAGAAATAGATGTATAAATTTAATAAATAAAATGTATAATAAAACTAAATTGGAGAATTCACAACAACCTCATATCCATTACTCAACCGATAATGACCTTCCGTAAGGCTGTCTGTAAAAATTGTGAAACTATAGCTGTTTAATTTTGGTAAAACCGTATCTAAGGAGCACAGGCCATTCACACTGGCATCATTGAGACAGACACCTACATACCTTAAAGGAGCGGTACTCAGTGGTACTCAAATTTTTTACCCTTGGGACGCCCCTTTGCATATATGTGTAGATGTTGTGTCCCCCCACACAACATAGTATATGAATAAAATTAATTTATCTTTTTAGTGTGTGTATTTTCATTCATACATTCATGTATATTTATATGTTAACATTTTATAAGGAACTAACATAATTCAAATTAGAACATTTTTATTTAAGTAAAACCAATGCATGTGTTAATTTTACGCATAAAAAAGTTTGGGAAAGCAGGAACTCTACGTCTTGCAAGCCCCCTTGAACAACTCACACACACACCCTGGGGGTCCCACCCCCATTTAAGAACCATTGCCTCTAAGGGCACAAGATCCTGACTGAGCTTGGTAATTAAGCAATGTCATCCCTGGTTAGTATTTGGGTAGGAGACCTCTAATGAATACCAGGTGCTGAAAGTGATATTTCAGAGGAAGGAACTGGCAAAATCATCTCTCAGTATTCCTTGTCTAAGAAAACCCTATGAAAATCATCGGGTCTCCATTAGTTGTTAGGCAACTTGAAGGCACATACACACATGCACACCATTAAGACAACGCCACCTTAAGTATACTCTCAATTACACTCATCCCTCCCCATTCACAGACTTTGAGTCCACAGTTTTGGTCCTTTGTGGACGACAAGCAAGGAGGGACAAAATGGTGCACACAGGAGTGTACTGCCATTATAACTAATGGGGCTTGAATATCTGTGATATTTCCAATTCGCCAAGGGGTCCCGAATAGATCTCCCGTGAATCAGGAGGGACAAGTGTAGTTCCTATTGTTCCTATCATATGACAAGCAGTGGCTGTGATCAAAACACCAGCCAACACAAAACCAGTACTCTACAAAATGAAATAGCACAAGTCAAAACTTTCAGATAGGGAAAAATATATAGCACATGCACATCTGCAGAGCATTAGATGTCTGACTCAATGCTTCATTAACACTCTCTACCAGAAAGCTTTAGAAGTGAGAGGTGAAAGCGGCTCACTAAAGTTAAAACTAAATAAAACCTTCACAGCACAATACACTAGGGAAATCAAACAGTGACAAAATATTCAGCATCAGCATAATTCTATCATCCCATAAGGAGGACTAAAAAAGTAATGACAATCTCTTGCTTAACCACTTAAATGAAACCAGGATCAAAAGCAAATGAGGTCAATGAGATCTTTCTGGTAGTATAATACAGCACAAGGAAACTCAAATGCAATCCACTGGGGAGAATCGGGGGAAGCAGTTTCTTTATTGTTTCTTCTTCTTTTTATTAAATGTTTAGCACAGGGGTCAGCAATGTTAAGGTACCTGGGGCAGGTCTTCCGCCAGGTTGGGGGGGATGGTGAGCGCACACGGCCCCCGCCGCAGCCGCGACTCGTTTGCGCATGCGCAGCAGTACTGCACATGCGCAATGACTTGCGGCAGCCATTTTGGCAAACAAAATGGCGGCCGTAACGCGCACGGCGGCTATGGCGGAGGCCGGTGCCGTAGGTTGCCGTAGGTTGCCGACCCCTGGTTTAGCACATACACATCTATGAACAACCCAGGAATATGGAAAGAAGTGGTGCTTAGAGTCAAAACATTCATACAGAACATAACCATTGGCAATAAATTCTAAATACACTGCTGAAACACAATGTCCCCTGGTTTCAATTATATTAGTTTCCATGTAAACATTGTTAAGAAGCATCAATACAGTGCTAGGACAGCCAAAAGCAATAAGGGAAATGCATATACTCATCGTATTCAAAAGATTCATCCACCCACAGCAATATTTCTGCAACCAGTTCTAGGCTGCACTTCAAGGTAGTGCTCAATAATAAAAATGTTGTAGAGTACTTCTTTGTATAGCAGAAACATTATTACATTTCACCAATTGTCAGTATGGGCAGAGATGTCCCTTCAAGTAAGTAACACCTTGAAATCAACTAGAAAGTTAAAAGGAAACCTGATCTACTGGGTGTGAGCAAGGACATTTAATTACTGTTTTTTCATTTGCATTTCTACTTTATTCATAAGAGCAAAAATGGTATAGTCCTGAACAAGCTTTTTTAAAGAACACAGGATGGTGTTCACTCTTTACAATTTCTCCAATGTATTAATTTCACCTTTCTTGGTTAGTATGGAAGTGCCTTAAAGGAGACACCTGAAGACATCTGTTGGGGATGTTTTGATTGGGAGTTCCTGCATGGCAGGGGGTTGGACTGGATGGCCGTTGTGGTCTCTTCCAACTCTATGATTCTATGGCATGGAAAGATATTCTCTTCACTTCAAATGAGTTTTAGAACAAAAGATTTCAAAAGACTAACCTACCTAGATCTTTCAAATCTGCTGCATAAAGATGGGATATTAACAGAGATACATTTCCTTATGACACAGACACACAAGCTATATAGTCATAATTTTCTAAAGTGTCCTACCATTGCTCCTCTAATTCAGAGAAAAATTGATTCAAATATATCTGCTGCCTAATGGAATTTAAATATTTCTTGGCAGTACTAAGAACGAACAGTAGTAACAAGAGGGGTGTCAGTGTAGTGGAATATATGAAACTAAGGGCCTTTGCTGCCTGCCAGAAATAGTCCACTTTAACTCCCCTGGCTCAGTGCTAAGGAATCATGGGAACTGTAATTTATTGT
Source organism: Phrynosoma platyrhinos (assembly GCA_020142125.1). Classification (NCBI taxonomy): domain Eukaryota; kingdom Metazoa; phylum Chordata; class Lepidosauria; order Squamata; family Phrynosomatidae; genus Phrynosoma; species Phrynosoma platyrhinos. The sequence continues at coordinate 230,649,821 of CM034706.1, forward strand.
GGCACCAGAGCTCTCTGACAGAGAAGGCTCAATGTCTCAGAAAAAAAACTACAACTCCCATGATTCCCTAGCACTGAGCCAGAACAGTTAAAGTGGTTCAAGCTGGATTATTTCTGGCAGTCTGTACAGGCCCTAAGTTTTAGCATGTTTAGCTGGAATTTGAACATAAGGAAAACCCGATAGTGGGTTAGGATAATCAGGGTCAAGTTTGTGAACTTTATGCAAGAAATGATCAAACCCTTCTCCCTTCAATACTTTTGCAAGAGATCTCAAACAAGCTGAAGTTTGATTGTTAGGAAATAAGAAATTATGATCAGAGAATGTTATTGCACCCTTTACAGCCTGCAAACAATCCTGCTACACACAAAGATTTCAAAGATATAGCCGTGCTAGTCTATATAATTAGTATTAATTGTAGATAGATTCTGCAGCACCTTTAAGACTAACTGAAAAAAAATTAAGAAGTTGTCTGCATAAGCTTTCATAGACTTCAGTCTACTTCTTCAGATGGTTATGGTGAAGTGGAAGTTAGAGACAGACAGGAGGGCAGGTGATCAACTGAAGAAAACTGAAAAAGAATGTTAGTAATAATAATAATAATAAATTTTATTTATAACCCGCCTCTCTGCATCGCAATTGAGGCGGGGAACAGCAATAATAAAACATACATTTGTAAAACATTCCATATCCCAAATCCAACCCTCCCACCCCTTAAAACTGGATTGAACTATTGAAGAATTAAAAACAAAGTAGAATTCAATAACAAAACAAAAGCAAGCATATAGTAGCAGCTTCAGGGAGAGGCAGATAAAACCATCCCTTCAAGCCAGGTCGTTATTCCAGGGCGTTACTGGCTCTTGCAGACTGACAAGTGTGTAATGGGTCAGAAAGCCACTGTCTCTGTTCAAGCCATTGCTGAGGGATTGTAGTTTATGGATGAACTCCAATTCTGCTGTTTCTCTTTCCAAACTATTTTTGTAGTTCTTTTGTTCAAGGACTGCTGTTTTGAGGTCTGAAATAGAATGCCCAGGGAGACTGAAATGTTCTACCACCAGTTTTAGGGTATTCCCATTCTAATCCATTCTAAATGGATTTATGTCCATTTATCCTCTGGCGTAGGGACTGGCCTGTTCGCCTGATGTAGACTGCTGATGGGCACTGATGACATAGTATGGCTTAAATCACAATGGAGGATGAGCAGTTGAAGGTCCCTACTAAACTGACTGAGTCTAAAGCAACTTTCAGTGTTTCTGCTTTAATGGCAATGTAGCAGGAGAGTCAGCATGATGTACTGGTTTGAGCGTTGGGCTACAACTTTGGAGGCCAGGTATCATATCCCTGAACTGCCATGAAAATGCACTGGGTTACCTTAGACAAGCCACACACTCTCATCCTCAAAGGAAGACAAAAGCAAACCCCTGCTGAACAAATCTTACCACCGCCTCTCGTGACAGGTTCACATTAGGGTAGCCATAAGTTGGAAACAACTTGAAGGCACACAAAAAAAGCATAGAACACAATATGGCCCATAAGCTTCTGCTCCACAAAAACCTGACTTGGCTCCTGCATAACCTGACCTAAATTTTATTTTCACTGAACCTGTATAGTAAATATGCTTAGGATTTTAGCCTTAAAGTGCCATCTGAGAAACTGAAACTCTTAAGTTTGGATCCATATTAAGGTAGTTGAACTTGTTCTCTCCTTTTATTGCTTAAACCAGGGGTAGGCAACCTAAGGCCAAGGGGTCGGATGCAGCCCCCCGAGGCCTTTGGACTGGCCCAAGACCGGTACTGGCGCCGCCGCCCCCTGCTGCCACCACCGCCCGCCATGATATTGATTATTGTTGTTATTACTTGTTCTTGGGGTTTTCTTGGCAAAATCTCCACAGGGGTTTTGAAAATGGCTTTTGTGGGGCTGAGAGAGTGTGCATACATATTTTTAATTTTTTTAATTTATTTATTTTATTTTATTTTATTTTATTTTATTTTATTTTTGGTGCTTCGGCCCCCCAATAGTCTGAGGGACAGCAACCTGGCCCCCAGCTCAAAAAGGTTGCCTACCCCTGGCTTAAACCTTTAAGAATAAGATCAGAGTTGCATTTCTGAGGAGAATAGAACAAGTTGGCTCAAGAGACCAGATTGGTCTAAAGAAGTGTGAGACTAGAAAGTGGCTCAGTACTATTTTAGACAGTATCTCTCCCACCCTTCCAGGTACATCAGGGATAGGGAACACATGGCATCCCACAACTTGTGGAACTGCATGTCCCACTGTTGGCTATGTTGGTAAGAGCTGTAGCCCAACAATATCTGTTGAGCCACACATTCCCCAAACCTGCTATGAAAGCCAGAGATTAATGTGAGACCTTATCATAAGCTACATCCCTGATTACATTGCTAGAAACCAAGTCCAACCAATTTCCAAGAACATAAGAGATCAGACATTTTTCATCACATAAAGATGAAGGCAAGTAAATTAATATTTTCAGCTAGAAAATAAGTGAGACCCACATGGTACGAATCAGGAGGCTGTATCTATAGAAAAGTTTGGCAACTATATAGAACATGGACACACAAGCAACTGTCTAAAAGCAACAGCATTACTGGAAAGCACCACATTGATAGAAACCATCTTTATTCATGAATAAACATGAGTAAATTCATGTTGTGAGTCACAGATTAGCCAAAGTTCAAAATGGAAATATTTTCTTAGTACATGCTGTATTATTTTTGTGTAAAAATTGACATTTGTTGCTTTAAAAAAACATGTCCATGCTTAAAGGACAGCTCCTACTTTGTTTCCTATTTCTTTTTTCTGAAGTATGTATATTAAGTAGTACTATGCAAAATTAAACAAGTGACATACGCCTTTCTCTCAGGTTCACAGTCTAAAAGAGGACACACAAGAAGAGGTTTGCAATGCCAGAACAAGGTGTAAAGTGTAAGCAAGCATTTATATCCAGTTGAGGCCAAACTATTTTTCTCTTGGTGAGAGGAACATGTTTGGAGTACTCTGAGAAGTATGGCTCTTTTATCAGTGCCAACAGCTAAACTATCCTTCCTCTTCAGCTCTCCAGGCATGTAGCAACAGACTTCTGAAATGGGATGTGGGAAGCATCTGTTTATTCTCCCACTGAGGGCTAGAGCCAGGACAGTCCTCTACCTTCTGTGTATTCTTCCTGGAAGGTGGGAGGTGTGAATCACTGGCCTTTGGAATTTTTACTTATAATGGGGCCAGCACATCCTTCTCATCTCACTATCCTTTCTAACACCATGATCAGAATGAAAGTCAGCTCCTTCAGATTGGTCTAAAGAAGTGTGAGTTCTCCCAGTACAGCTCCTTGAGTTTCGCCAGGTTTTATTGCCTCCACATTCACTTGTTTCATTCTCTGGGGGAACTTGTTTATAGTAATTTCTAGGATCTGCCCTAAGGTTCTTCCAAAGGTTTTCAAAAATTAGGACATGGTTTGCTAAAGGGTAACCTTTTCTCATATAGATTTTTAAAAAAATTCTTAAACTTGTAGTGCTTTAATGTTACTTCACTGGTACACTGTAACTGTGAAAAAATGAAAATAATAGAAATTATAATGATACCTTTTTTTTGGTTCCCATTATGTCTCAGAATTCTAAAAAAAAAAAATAAACCAATTTGAAGGCTGGAATAAAATGTTGCAGTTGGTGCTGGGAATTGCCAGAAATATTCTGAGTCAAAAGAAATAGAACCACAGCAACAAATGCCACAACTTCCCACATTTGCCCTGTCTGAAGGAGTCTTTAGTCAAACCAAATTTGCTCTGTATAGATTTTATACAAAATATATTTTAGAAATTACTCAGTCTATCTTTTTCATGACTAGAAAAGCCAAGCATTTGCCTGGACATTTCTCCATGGCTACAGCATTAACCTGTAAGTATGATAAATGCAAGCAATGCAGAATACTGCTATAATGTGATCTGCTTTTTTCAAACAATTTTTATTATTATTTACCGGTATATCTCACCTTTCTCTAAAAATAGGACTCAAGGCAGCTTACAATAATTTAACAAAGGACTACATGAAGCATTAATTTATAAAAGTTAAACAGAAATTAAATATCACTATTATTAAAAATATGATTAAAACAGTTAAAACACTAAAAACATTTAAAACATAGTTTGATCAAGTAAATTCACAAAGAGCGAGCACACAACTTCACACACTACAGCTCCATAATTAAAATTCAGAAGTATGCCTAAGTAAAAACATCTTTACCTGCTGATGGAAAGAGAACAAGGAGGGAGCCAATTGGACCTCCTGTGGAAGGCAGTTCCACAGTCTAGGAGCAGCCACAGAGAAAGCTCTCTCCAGAGTCCTCACCAACCACACCTGCAAAGGTGGTGGGACTGAGAAAAAGCCCTCCCCTGCTTTTTATCTTAGAACTTGCCCTGGGTTATTCATCCATGGCCATTATTTATCTATGCTGATCCTACTGTACCTTTGAGAATGAAATAAAGAAGCTGGCAGCGTGAGGTTTTGTAGACCTCAGTCTACTTCCTCAGATGCATTCCCCAAATGTATCTGAGGAAGTACACTGAAGTCTACGAAAGCTCACGCTGACAACTTCTTTATTTTAGTTAGTCTCAAAGGTGCTACAAGATCTCTCTACATACTGATTCTACAGACTAACATGGTTGTATCTTTGAATTCTATGTTAATCCTAATAATTCATTTACATTAGTACATTAGTCTATAACTATTATGCAAGAGGGAGTCTTAACACATCGCAAGGGCATACAAGTCTTAGAGGCATAGGAACACACCTGATGCTTTAAACAAGAGTCAGAGCTTCTAAAGATGCAGCAACCCTGACCTGTTTCTGAAACACAGTTCTATTGACAGGTCCTATTCATGACTCACAATCAATTATTCTGTCTTATTCTGTGTATATACATATATACAGTTTAAAAGGCAGCCATGATACTTAGAGAACACAAGAGTGGTTCAGCAACTGGTGCACTATGACAGCTGCTTCTCTTTTTCTGTACTGTCATGCTGTCCCCTTACACTTCTTTCAACCATTTGTCCCATCCATCTGTTCCTTCTGATTTCAGGCTTGCTTTCAAAATTTTCCAGACAAGGATTGGTTGGGGTGGGTAACAGACACCTTCCATCTCAGCATCAGTTCAATCAAAGTAATTAAGGTTGCATTTAGCCACAGGAAGCAGTTACTTGTTCCATTACAGTGTTCACATTTTACAAGTACATGTATGAAGATCAGACATAATTTTCCTTTTTGGCAAAAAAATGGATCCCTGCAATATGGTTAGGTTTCACAGAAACCTATATAAGTCACCAAAAAACCCTCCTCCCCAACTATGCAATAATACAGCACCCACTGAAAACAGGAAAGTCCCAGTTCATAAAACAGGTTGGGCCCAGACTTAAAAATACTTAAAAGAGCGGAGTCATTTAAATCAGTAAGACTCCGATCCAAAACACACTGCAAAAATAACCCAGCTTGAGACCGCTTGAACTCCCCTGCCTCGATGCTAGGGAATTCTGGGAACTGTGGTTCTGTGAGACATTTAGCCTCCTCTGTCAGAGGTCTGGTGCCACAATAAACTACATTTCCCAGGATTCCCTAGCACTGAGCCAGGGCAGTTAAAGCGATCTCAAACTGGATTAGTTCTCCAGTGAAAACGCAGCCCAAGTCTAGGCTCTACCCCGGTCCCATCCATCCCTCATCGAGGTCTGCAAGACGAACCCTCCCTAAAATCAACAAATCCGCATCTCTAATGGTGAAGCCGCCCTGCCTGCCTGCCTGCCTTGGCTTCCGCGGAGCAGCATCCATTCCCTCCCGGCGTTGCGGACACTCACAGAACAAAAGGTTGGTAGCATCTACGTCGTGCCTCCTCCTCCTCCTCCTCCCTCCCTCCCTCCCTCCCTCTCTGCAGCCGTACACCGGTCACCTGTTCTCGGCCTCAGATGCCCCCGGCCGCGGCGACGGAACTGAGGGAGGGAGGGAGGGAGGGCTGACGTGCTTCTGCGGCAAGGACGGGCAGATGGAGAGGCCTGTGGCGCGCTCGCCTCGCCCGCTCCAGCCGCCAGGGCGCCTCTCTGCCGAGGCAACAGCACCACCATCACCCT
>CM034706.1:230655952-230678078 GCA_020142125.1 Phrynosoma platyrhinos
CCCCCCCTCCGTCCGTCCCCACAGCCGCACGTAACGGCACAGCAAGCTCCCAGCTTCGCCAGTCCTCCCCCGCTGTACCCCACACAGCCGCCGCTTCACAGCGGGGCAGCTGCTTCCCTCGCCTTCTCCCTCATGTGTGGGCATGTCTCCCTCAGCGACCTGGAAGCCTCGGCCTCGTCCGACAGCCTCGGAAGAAAACCGTCACTCACCGGCTTCACGGTGGAGGGAGGAATGCGGCGACGGGGGCACCAACGCTGAGGCAACAGCGGAGTAGCGGCTCGCGCCAGGCCACGCCCCAAACCGCCTCAACCGCCCAGGCTCGCGCCAGGCCACGCCCATTCCAACGCCTCGCCCTCCCCAACTCCCCGAGGCCACGCCCTTCCCAAAACGCCTCGGCCTCCCAGGCTTTCTGGAGGCCACGCCCCAAACCGCTTCACCCTCTCAGGATCCCGTCAGGTCACACCCTTTAATCCCTCCGCCTCCTCCCCCAGGCTCGCGCGAGGCCACGCCCCTCCCAAAATCGCTTGAAGCCACGCCCCAAAAATCTCTTTAACCCTTCCCAAGCTCGCGCGGGGCCACGCCCACTCATATCTCGAAGCCACGCCCTTTCCATAGCCTCCCTCTCCTTCCAGGCTCGCTCGAGGCCACGCCTTTTTTACATCTCCTCACTTTCCCACCCTCGAGTGAAGCCACGCCCTTTCTGCAGCTTCGTCCTCCCAGGCTCCTGTCTATACAGCCTGAAGTACGTGGCCACGCCCCCTCCGTTCCTCTCTGGGTTCTATGGCACAATCTCAGCTCAGTTCCCTTTAAAGCCGGGGTTGATGGCCCCGCCCCTCCCTTTAGCCTCTCGATGGTTTTTCTTCTCCCCGGCCCCGCCCCCTAACCCTCTCTAGGAATGTCTAGGTCCTCCATTGCAACTCTATGATAAACAGCTGGCAGAAGTTGACCAAAGAGTTGCACTGGAGGACCCACAAATGCCTAGATATTTGTTTTCTCTAGCAATATCTTGGTGCTCCTGTGTGACTCCATGGCCAACCTCCGGCCGACTCACACAGGAGGACCTAGAAATTGCTAGCAAGAACATATTAATCGAATCCATGAATAATTAAATCCATAAATTTCAAAGCCGGAAATGTGAAGGGACAACCGGACTGGGCTGAGGATCCTGGGTAGTAATTTGAGTGTTGGCCTACAACTCTAGAGACCATCACAGCCATGAAACCCCCAGGGTGGCCTTGGGCAAGTCGCACGCTCTCAGCCTCAGGGTGAGGCAATGACAAACCTCCAATGAACAAATCTTGCCAAGAAAATCCCATGATAGGGTTGCTGTAAGTTGAAAATTACTTGAAGGCACACAACAACAACAATAACAAAGATGGCAAAAGGATGCTCAAAACACTGCACCAACTATAGGACCATAGCATTAATTTCCCATACAAGCAAAATTACATTTGTCTCTCTGTATCTACGGACTTGCCATTCATGGTGTAGATTACTTGCAAATGGCAAGCCTGCGGCTCCCTCCCTTCCTTACCTCCCTTCCTGCCATCTTTCTTACTCCCAGGCTTACCTTTGCCTTGGGGGCCAGGAGGAGGCCTTCCTTAAGTCCAGGGGAAAGCTGGCACAGCCTTCTCTAGGCCAGGGCTGCCTTCTACCAGTCGCGCCAGTCTCACAGCAGGCGACACAGCCTTGTCCAGGCCAGCACTGTCTTCTCCCGGCTGCACTGGCCTCACAGGAGTTGGTATGGCTGTTTTCCCAGCTAGCGCAGCCTTCCTGGAGAAAGAAGCCCAGGGGGGAAAAGGAGGGAGGGAGGGAAATACAGTATGAAGTCACAATGGGACTTGAATATTTGCGAATTTTCGAATTTGTGGAGGGTGCAGAATGGATCGCCCGTGAATCTGGAGGGATTACTATATTCTCAAAATTCTGCAATATAGGCTCCAGTCATACATGGAGACAGAAATCCCAGAGATACAAGCGAGGTTCAGGAAAGGAAGAGGCACTAGGGACCACACTGCAAACATACAATGGCTAATGGAGCATACAAAAGAATTCCATTAAAAAATCTCCATGCACTCTATAAACCACAGCAAAGCATTTGACATTTGATCATGGATGGCTCTTACTGTCGTAGGGGTGCCACTAAATCTGATAGTTCTGGTGAGAAATCTGTACTTAGGACAAGAGGCAACTGTTAGAAAAGAATATGGAGAAACAGAATGGTTCCTAATTGGCAAAAGGGTCAGACAAAGCTGCTTTCTGTCATCCTATTTGTTCAACTTATATGCAGAAAATATCATAAAAAGACCAGGTTTAGACTCAGATGAAGGGGGTGTGAAGATAGGAGGAAGGAACATCAACAATCTTAGATATGCAGGAAACACCATAGTACTAGTAGAAAACCTCGCAGACTTGTAACAATTACTGAGGAGTGTCAAGGAATAAAACGCAAAGTTACGCTTACTACTGAACATAATACAAAAATAAGGACCACAGAGGAACTATATACATTTAACCTACCTAATGAGGAAATAGAAATAATAAGAGTTCCTATACCTTGGATCAAACATCAATCAGAAAGGAGACTGCAGTCAGGAGATCAGAAGATTACTAAGAATAGGGAGGGTAGCTATGAAAGAAATACAGAAAATCCTAAAGTGTAAAGATATACAACTGAGCACAAAAGTTAGAATAGTAGTACAAGTCATATACGAATGACAAGGGGGAAAAAAGTGGACAAGGAAAATGGATAGGAACAAAGTTAACTCATTTGAGATGTGGTGCTGGCAAAGAATGCTGGGGATAACATGGAAAGCCATAAAGGCAAAGAAGTGGGTCCTTAAACAGATAAAGTCAGAAATCTCCCTGGAAGCCAAGATGATCGAATTGAGGCTGTTGTACTTGGCCAGATCATGAAAAGGCAATGAAAGGTGGAGGACAGTAGAAAGAGAGGCAGTTTGCATGCTAGATGGACTCCATTAAAGAGGTCACAGGTATTAATTTACAGGACCTGAGCAGAACAGTGGAAGATAGGGATTTGTGGAGATGTCTCATCCACAGGGTTGCCATGAGTTGAGATCAACTTGAAGGTGGTTAACAATAAACCACAAAGTGGAGGTTACTTTCTTGTAACAAATTCTGACTGCATGCTTAAAGGGCTTATTTCTGAATAAATGTGCACACCCTGGGATACTACTCCATTTGAACGTCCAAAATCCACAACACAGTGATTGTTGGGATTTGTAGTCAGAGTGGAAATGTACAGATGTGGGAAAGTCTGCTAGCTGAGAAACATTTTGCTTGCAGGTGTAGTATACAAAAAACTTAGAGAAGATAGACAAGGACAAAGTAGGCCTGGGAACACAGACAGGCTAGCTGTAAACAAATTAGATCATCATGTTTTGTGAGAACCATTACACATGTGTCTATGAGTCACAAGGAGAGGCTGGACTTTGAGGCTGTTTACAAGTGTCCACAAATCAAATGAGCCCTCAGCTTGGGGGGGTGGAGCTGTGTTCTTTTTCTTCTGCCGGTTAGCTGTTTTGCTGTTTTGTTTTTCTCTTTTTCTTTGTTCTTGCCTGCTGATGGTTTAATTTTTTTAAATAGTTACTATGTATTTACTGTAACTATAAAAATAAAATGTGCCTCTTGAGAGCTATCTTCTGCCTCTGGTCTGGAATTCAACCTAGAAGCTGCAGGTGAGATGAAAGGAGGGGGAGATCCTGCTCATAGCGGTCAGGATGGCTTCAGCAATGATTTATTGCTCTGCTCATCTTTAAAAACTAACAAATAGTTATGGTCCCAGATTGCGTTCGTGCTGCGCTACTGGAGACATTGAGTTCATGAGCTATGAGTAAGAGGCACTGTTGTTGTTTTTAAAGGCTCCTGTGCTGCCTTGTGCCAGAAAGGCAAAAGTGTTAAGATCTATGGACATTGCTTTGACTTAACAGACTAGACAGTGGAAGCTGGGAAAGCAGCCAGGACTCTTAATTGCTAGCAATGGAGACTGTGAAATTTCCCAGATTGGATGATACAAACTATAATTCTTGGAGCATGTATGCTCTATCATTGTTAATCAGAAAGGGCCTCTGGGCCATGGTTGAAACTGGGGTGCAGGCTGGAGCTGCAGCAGCAGTTGTGGAAAATGATCAAAAAGCTAAAGCTACTATCCTCTTGACAGTTTCCCCAAATCAGCTAAATTATGTCAGAGATAAAACAACTGCCAAAGAAGTCTGGGATACTCTTAAAGATGTTCATCAATCCAGCACAGCTTTGTCAAAAATGATTTGGTGCAGGTGACTTTATGCATGCAAGATGCAGCATGGGCAGTCTCCGGAAAAGCACCTGGAGATCATCCAAGATTTGTTTAATCAAGTCCAGATGAGAGATGTTGACCTTCCAAGGGAGCAAAAGGCATATATTTTGCTGGTGAGTCTCTCAAAGGAATATGAGCATTGCTCTATGGTCTTCAGGGAGTTCCTGAAGCACAATGGAATTAGTGGCTTCTCAAGTTTTGGAAGAGAGCCAGTGTTGCCGGTTCAAGGCAGGATTCCAGAGGCAGCCGCAAGCCGTGGCTAGGTCCACACACACACCAGAGGGAGCTTCCAGGGAGCAGCATTCAGAGAAAGCAGCTGTGTCTAAGGAGAGAAAATGTTTTTATTATGGGAAACCAGGTTATCTGAAGAAAGATTGCAGAAAATTTGCAAAAACAAGCAAGCAAAAACAACAGCCCAAAAACTCTGGGACCAGAAAGGGTGTTGTGACTGTGACAAGGAGCAGTGACAGTGCGACCCACCAAGAAGTAAACCCAATCTGGACTGGATTCTTAATTCAGGTTCCACAGGACATATGGTAAACACTTCTGAGCTTCTCAAAAGTAAGAAACCCTCCAATGTGGCTTCAGTTGCTTTGGCTGATGAAGCACAATGGAGGATCAAAGATATGGAGACTGTGTTCATCCCAGGGTTTGCAAAAGACTTTGATAATGTATTTGTGTACCTAAATTGCAAGACTGTTTAGTTAGTGTGTCTGCTTTGACCACTGAAGGGTATGCATTGAATTTTAAGGGGGATGAGTGTATGATCACATTGACTGATGAGGTTTGTGCAAAAGCTGTGAAGAGGGACAACATGTATTACATGGTTGATAAGGCAGAATGTGCAGTAGTCAATAATGTGCCTTTACATTCAGACTGTGCACATTACTACCACGGAGTGATGGGACATGCGAGTTTTAATAGTTTTGGAAAACCTCCCCCAGTTTTCCAAAACTATTAAAACTCGCATGTCCCATCACTCCGTGGTAGTAATGTGCACAGTCTGAATGTAAAGGCACATTATTGACTACTGCACATTCTGCCTTATCAACCATGTAATACATGTTGTCCCTCTTCACAGCTTTTGCACAAACCTCATTCAAAATGTCTCCTTCTTCAAAACATTTGGAATGCTCAGTTTGCAGCAGGATAAAGTTGAAGGCTTTTCCTGTGGCCAAATACAGCAAACGCACAACAAAACAACCTTTTGAATCTGTCCGTGCAGATCTTGTGGGGCCTTTTGGAAAAACTCTGGGAAACAATAAGTATTTTATGGTAATTGTGGATCATTTTACCAGGTACTCTTATGTGAGGCTCTTGAAGGAAAAGAGTGAAGCTGCAGAGCGTTGGGTTAACATGATTGAAAAGGAGTTTGAATACAACGTGAGATCTTTGATCACAGACAGGGTTGGAGAATTCTTGTCAAAGTCCTTCAAAGATTGGTTAAGAAAGAAAGGAATGTGTCACAATACCAGCAATCCTGCAGTTAGGCAGGAAGATGGTTTGGCAGAAAGACGAATAGGTTTCCTAAAGCAAATGAAAGACTGCATGATGTTAGATGCAGAAGCATCTGAGCAGTTGCGGGGGGAGGCTATTCTTACAGCAAATCATATTGCAAATCGTGTTTGGAATTCTACTGTAAAGAAAACCCTATTTCATATGCTTTGGCAGACCACCTAACTTGAAATACCTGAGAGTGTTTGGGCAGTATGCAAATGTGTATGTACCTGCCAGTTTCAGAAAGAAGGGTAAGCCTAAGTTGCACAGGTTGATGTTTGTGGGATATTCTGGGAATAGTTACAGATTTCAACTTGGTCATGGAGAGATCTTGCTATCCAGAAGTGCCAACTTTGAAAGCACTCAGGTTGGGAGAAGCTGCATTCCAACAAAGAGGTTTTTCTTAGGCTGGGATAATTGGACATGAGTACTAGAAATGGAGGAGTGGTAAAACAAGAATCAGCATCCTCAGACAGTGAGTCTAGTACTTCAGAACAGCCTACACAGACATGACCAACCACAACTGGAAAGTCACAGACAAAGAGAAAAAGAGATACAGAGGTTCTGACGAGTTCTGCCAGTGAGGATGAGAGAGGTAGGACAAAGATAATCTTGCCTAGGAGGACTCAGAGAGTGAGAAAACCTCCAGAGCATTTTGTAGTGCAGGGTGCGAGAGCCTGTACAGTGGTGGCTGATGAGCCTGAGAGTTTTAAGGATTTGCAGAGCTATCCTGAGGAGGAGAAGGAGAAGTGGTTTTCTGCTATGGATAAGGAGTACATGTCATTGGTAGATAAGGAAGTTTTTGAGATTGTTGAGAGACCTAAGAATCACAAGGTGATAGGTTGTGGATGGGTTTTCAAAAGGAAGGAGATGCCGGATGGTACTCATAGATATAAGGCCAGATTGGTGGCAAAAGGTGTTGCACAGCAGAAGTTTGAGAACTTTGACAAAACGTTTTCTCCTACAGCTAAGCCAGAAAGTCTGAGACTGGTTTTGACATTAGCAGCAAGGAAGGGTCAAGTGGTAAGGCATTTTGATTTTGAAACTGATTATTTAAATGCTTGTCTTGAGGAGACATGTTCATGGAACAACCTTTGGGTTTTGAACAGGACAGTGATAGAAAAGTGTACAAGTTGAAGAAGGCTTTGTATAGTTTGAAACAGAGTGCAAGGAGATGGAATCATTGTATTCATGAAGAGTTGGTAAAACTAGGGTACAAATGCAGCATTGCTGATGCGTTCATTTACACCAAGGGAGATGTGATGTTGGTGATTTACGTTGATGACTTGTGTCTCGCAGGAAAGTCAGAATGGGAGATTCAAGCAGTACAAAAAGAATTGGCAAAGAAATTTGTGCTTAAGGATTTGGGATGTTTGAAGAATTACCTTGGGACTGAGGTAGAGTGGACTCAAGATCGTAGATGTTTGTTGAATCAACAGAAGAAGATAGAAAGGTTAACTGAGAAATGTGGACTGCAAAATGCTAAAGTAGTGAAAAGTCCTATGGCTCCTGGTTATGCCAGTGGTGAGTCAACAAAGGAGTTTGACAATCCAGAATTGTTTAGAAGTATTGCTGGAAGCTTGATGTTCATTGCAAACAACACAAGGTCAGATATTTATTTTGCAGTGGGAGTGCTCAGCCGGAAGGTAAGCAATCCAAAAGTCGAGGACTGGACTGCAGTGAAACATGTATTAAGGTTCCTGAAAGATAGCAAAGACAGAAAACTGGTGATACAGGGCAGCATGGTTCAACTTGAATGTTTTGTGGATATTCATTTGCTTAAGAGTTACATGACAGAAAATCAGTGGCTGTTTATTGATAAAGTTTGGAGAAAGTCCCATAGTTTGGCACAGTAGGAAGCAGAACTGTGTAGCGTTGAGTACAACTGAGGCAGAATTTGGAGCATTGTCAGAGATGGTTAATGAGATACAGTAGATAGGAAAGTTGCTGGAAGATTTAGGTGAGAGATGTACAGAACCTACTTTGGTTCATGAGGATTCACAATCATGTATTGCAATGTCAGAGGCTGAGAATTTGAAGTGCAGAACAAAGTATATAGGTGTGAGATATCAGAATATTAGAGAGATGATCCAGAACAAAATTGTGCGTCTAGAGCAGGGACCGGTAACCTACGGCCCAGGGGCCGGTTAAGGCCCCGGGCCCCGGACTTACCGGCCCAGGCCAAAGATTGCCGCTGCCGCCACCACCACATGCCACCACTGCCGCCGTGCGCTGCCACTGCACGTTTTTGCCGCTCTGTGGCCGCGCTTGCCGCGACTGCCATTTTAAAAATCAAAATGGTGGTTGTGATGCGTTTGTGCATGTGCAGTACTCTTGCGCATGTGCAAACGCATCACGGCCGCCATTTTGATTTCTAAAATGGCGGCCGCAACATGCGCTGTGGCGGCGTCATGCACGGGGGGTTGCACACGGCGGTTGAGGGTGCGCACGCGTGCATGAGCACGCGCGCCGCCATTCCCCCCCCTCGGCCCAGCCAAAACCTGGTCTCAGAAAGTTTGCCTGCCCGTGGCCTAGAGTATATTGACACCAGAGACAACATAGCTGATGTTTTTACAAAAGCGTTGCCAATAGAAAAACATGAACAGCTATCACTATTAAAAACTAACAGTGATATCTTTGCTTGTTAACTGCCCTCGAGTCAAATCCGACTCATGGCAACCCTGTGGTCCACCTCCAAGATCCCCTATCCTCCACTGCTCTGCTTGATTCCTGCAAGCCCATATCCATGACCTCCCTAATTGAGTCCATCTATCTAGCATGTGGCTTTCCTCTCTTTCTGTTTCCCTCCACCTTTCCTAGCATTATTTTTTTTTCAATAATTCATGCCTTCTCACAATGTGCCTGAAATACACCAGCCTAAGTTTTGTCATCTTGGCTTCCAGGGAGATCTCTGGCTTGATCTGCTCTAGGACTCATTTGTTTGTCTTCTTGGCTGTCCATGGGATCATTAGCACTCTTCTCCAGCACCACATGTCAAATCAGTTGATTTTCCTCCTATCCTCCTTCTTAACTGTCTAGCTCTCACATCCATACATGGTAATAGGGAAAACAATGGTTTGTGTTCTGTTGTATATCTTTGCATTTTGGAATCTTTTTTTAGTTCTTTCATAGCTGCCCTTCCAATTCTTAATCTTCTTTGGATTTCCTGACTACAGTCCCTGTTTCTATCAATGTTTGATCCCAGGTATGAGAACTCTTTTACTACTTCTATTTCTTCATTTTCTAGGTTGAACTTGTGAAAGTCCTCGGTGGTTATTATTTTTTTCTTTATGTTCAGCAATAGGCTTGCCTTTGCACTTTCTTCCCTGATCTTTCTTAGTAGTTGTTCCAGGTCTTTGAGGTTTTCTGCTAGTATTATGGTATCATCTGCGAATCTCAGATTGTTGATATTCCTTCCTCCTATTTTCACTCCTCCTTCTTCTGTGTCCAAGCTTGCTTTCCTTACAATATGCTCTGCATATTTGCTGGAATAACCGAAATGCACAAAATACATGTTGCAAACTTTCAAAGCTCCACTGGCTTCTTCATCAGGCGAAAGTGTTAAAAAACATACAGGAGGAAAAAAAATGAGGATGTTAGTCACAAGCCTGCATTTTGTCAAGATGTGGCTGTTCTCAGTTTATGTGGTACTAGAGATACTGCAGGCAGGACTCTCCTCCTTCTGGCCATATGGGTATTTCAGGAAAATTTAAAAAGAAACAAAGTTCCATTAGCAAGACCAAAAGAGATGCTTCCCTTGAAATCAAGGTTCTTGGATCTGCCTCAATCCTTTGTGAAACAATGGGCTCCTTTGTTAGGTAGAGAGCACTGACTTTTAACATTCATTTTAAAACCATTTTAACATCCTTTCAATGCAAGGAGAGCCTTTGTTGTGTAATAATCACACTACTTCAAACAAATTTGCAGGGAGTCTTTTATTTTTAACCCTCATGTGCTTTTCAGCTACTGCTTTTTTAATACCATGAAATATCTTCTAAGTACAGATTGCCTGCAAATAATAATAATAATGCCTTTTTATGGGGGCAGGAGGAGAACACAAGCCATGCTTTCATTTGGAGGGTTCCTAGCATTAGCAGTCAAAAGATATATGGTGCATCTATTATCTCTTTTTTCAATTTAACTTTTTAAAAAAGGGGATCCCAGATGGAAAGGGGGAACAGAACCATCAGAAGCTGAAGATGATGATAAAATTCTAAACAAGTCAAAGAAATTGGATAGAATCTGGAAAAACACCTAAATCAAGTTATTTATGACTGTCTAGTCCAGCCAAATCGAGGCTATGAAAAAACTTGCAAGCAAGGACATAAGTGCAACAACACCCCTCACTTGTGTGCCCCATCTGCTGGTGCTAAGAGAAACACTGCCTGTGATACTGGAGGTAATGCATAGCCATTATGAATAATAGCTGTCTGGAAATACCCATTTGTCCTATGCAGATTTTCCTGAGAGTTCACATGGGAAGTCACTTCAACTGCAGTTAAAAAAAAAAAAAAACACCTAGGAGAAAATATAGCTGACTTCTTAAAGGTTTGTATTAGGACTGCATATTGCAATGTAATACTATATAAGATAAGTGGTGGGGAGAGAGATAAAAAAAATCCTAGGGGCTATATATTTGTAGAAATAACATTAATTTATTAGCCACATAAAAATATAAAAGCTCACTATTCTCAGGCATTACCAATCATTATACAAAAGCCTGGCTGCAGAAGGACTACCTGCTGCTACAAAATTGGCATCTATCCAGGTTTTTATTATTCTGCCTGTGACACATGACTTCTAGCTGTACTTGAAAGGGGGAAGACAGTTCTAAATGATTAGCCAGTGCCAACTTCCATAAATACACATTTAATGCATTATTCTGTATGAAATGGTAGGGTATAATTTAATAGCAAGGCTGAGCTGGAGAAGAGGAAGGTGAAATATGAGAGGAAGCCTGTTAATGTCACACAAAATATGATAAACTGATAGTGCCTAAGATTATGAAAAGAATGTCCCAATTTTGTTTTTAAAAAAACTGGTTTAGTGCTTCTAAGAACCACAAAATCTCCCAAATTTTTAAACTGGCAACAAGTGTCTCTGAGCAGATGAAGAATTCTGCTGCAATGAAAGGAAGCTGCATTTTTGCTTTTATAGTAATCCTAATAAAAGCCTGACAGAATGACTCTAAGGGGGGTTTCAGACTGCCAGAAATAGTGCAAATTGAGTCCACTTTAAGAGTTAGGGTTAGGGAATCATGGGAACTGTAGTTTATTGTGGCACCAGAGCACTCTGACAGAGAAGGCTCAATGTCCCAGAAAAAAAAAAACAATTCCCTTGATTCCCTAACCCTAACCCTAAAAGTGGACTCAATTTGCACTATTTCTGGCAGTCTGCAACCCCCCTAAGAGCCCTGCAGGATCAAATAGAGTCTAGCATACAGAAAATCTTGGTGGTCATAGCCAGTTCAGATCTGAACATCATATGTGCCCTACATGTCTAGTGTCTGAGGCTTCTTCTTTTCCCATATAAATTTGCTCTCCTATTAATATCTGCTCCAGAGACTCCTCCCAATGTCCTAGGTTCTATTTGAGATGATACAGATGGCAATAGGAAAGAGGACATGTTCATTTATTGTGCTACATTTACCAAATTTACTCTCCCTGGAGGCTTGCCCAGCACTAACATGTTATCTTTATCTTTTTTCCCCCCAATTTGTAGCCAGATATTTGTTTATTTTAAAAAATATTTACATTCAAAAGGGATTTAAGCTACATAAATTATTTTCCAGTATAATAAAAGCAGGAAAATAAAAATGTGAAAGGAGAAAGAATAAACACATTAATTATAAATTTTTATAAAAGTTGACTAAATGTTCATTTGTAAAGTTCAGCTACACATTCTTTCAAATGTTGCAAGCACTGTTAGAACTTCCATCCATTAGATCACAGACAGAGAAAAATGATATTTCCAGTAACAAAGTATTAATCTTTTAGCAGTCAAACTGGCGCAAACAAATCCACATCTGTGGGTCATTTGTTAATTTCCAAGAAACAGGTAAAGAATTCAAAAGAACATGCCCATCCCTGAACTTCAAGGAACTTTCCAAAACCAAATTTACTTATGTGATTGCTTCCTCCCAGAATGTAACTACTATGGGACAACTCCAAAATATATATACATTAAGAAAGCATTAGCAGTATTACATCTCCAACAGTTTACTGATTTAAAAAGCCCTTTCTTGAACAAATGTAGTAGTGACCAATATACCCAAAAGAGAAAATATTCCTGGGCAAAGGAATATTGCTCCCAGGGAGAGGTACTCTTGGATTTCTGTTCATTTGTAAACATGAGGTTTATCACCCACAATCTCACCCACTGGTGAAGAGATTATGCAGATTTCAATCGTGATCAATCTCTCCTTGGCTACATGCTCTTGCCTTTCCCCCTGCTGAGCCTTCTGGTTCCCCAAATATGGTCCCAGATCTCCTCATATGGCATCCTGTTTCCTCATGCTGGGAACACATTCATGGCTAGGAAAAAAAATGCAAAAATTCTAGAAAAATTTGTCTTTGAAATAAAGGGAATGTTGTAAGGCTCCTGAGGATGTAATGTTTTGTCAGGATACTATGAATTCCACATTTGAGGCTTAAAGGAAAGAACTTGGTCTGAGGAGTCATGTTAGGCATCTTGGAGTAGAATACAGCAGTATGAACAGATGTGAACTTCGCTAAATAAGTATGAAGGAAAACAAAGTGCAATGTGGATAGATGCTAAGGACGGTCCATAGAGAAATATACACTGGCTAAGGGTGGGGGGAGGAGAACTGACCAATCCCCAGCCATATCAGAAAGGATTCTGCTTTACTCCAAATGCAATGCTTGTATTTTGTTTGCTTGTTTGGACAAAAAAAAAATGCAGGAAGCAAAGTTCATACTAGATAAGGTAAAGGTATTCCCAGTTGACAAGGTTGTCAAGTCCTGTCCAACTATAGGGGGCGGTGCTCATCTCCATTACTAAGCTGAAAAGCTAGCGTGATCATGTGGCCAGAATGATTGCACAGAACGCTGTTTACCTTCCCACCAAAGTGGTACCTACTTATCTACTTGCATTTGCATGCTTTCAAACTGCTAGGTTGGCAGGAACTCACCCATCATGCAGAAACCAGGCCTTGAACTGCCAACCAGCCAATCTTGCAATCAACAGAGTCAGTGTCTTAACCACTTGAGCCACTACATCATACAAGTACTGCATGCATATACTGTAAATTCCTTTATATAACAACAGATATTCTGCTTATGCAGGAGTATTTTAAAGTAGAAGTGGGCAGCCTTTTTCTTTATGGTGACTGCAATCTCTCATGGGTAATGAGCTTGGGCCCAAGGAAAAAATTATTACTACCTATAAAAACTAGGTTATCTGCAACTGCCCAGAGGACCTTTTCGGCTATTGCTCCCAGAGTATGGAATGGCACCTGCCAGATGAGATCCGCCACTTGACCACCTTAAACAACTTTAAAAAAGCTGTTAAGACGGATCTCTTCTGACAGGCCTTTCCTGAGTAGATAACCAGCCACCGAAAATAGTTTTGCCTGACCCTAATTTCTTCACTACAACTATTTTAAATTATCTATTATTTATTGTATTTTATTGCAGTTTGTTACTTTAAGTTTCTTTTTAAACTTTTATTGTTTAATTGTATTTTGAGGGGGCTATAGGGGGAAGAGGGTTGTTCATTTTATCATGTAAGCCGCCCCGGTTGTATTTTACAGAGAGGCGGGATATAAATAATAGTTGTTGTTGTTGTTATTATTATTATTATTATTATTATTATTATTGTGTCAGTCCAAGCAAAATATATTAAAGTACTTTTAACTCCATCTTCCTGAACTTGTAGGTTGCCCAGAAAAGAAAAAGCTTGCTTTTGCAATGGCCTCAACTGATAATTTGCAGAGACCACATAGGGCCCATTTAAAGTTGTCCTGTCATTTTAAATGAACCTTGTTCATCTGCAGTCAGATTTTCTGCGATAAAACAGAATAAGAAAATCATGTACCTGCATATGATGCAAAGAAACTTAAGTAGTGCTTACACAATTGAGTTAAGGAAAGTCTCACTAAGAGGTGAAACAGATGGGCAAAATAAATGGAGTCTGGCCACTTTGAAGGTGGGGTGTTTAAATGATGCATGCCTCAAAAGCGACTAGAAATTGGACTGAAGCCGCATTCTGGGTCTAAAAACCAGAGCAAAAAAAAAAAAGCTGGGATAATTCGAGTCAAGGCAGAAAATTAGCATCTTCATTGCTGCATATTAACCCTGACGAGTGCAAGACTGCGTCTAAGCAAAGAAATGAAAGTGTAAGACCAATGGATGTAATTACAGCATACACTAACCAGACAGTCCAATGGGGGGAAGGGGGCTTGTAGGAAGGGCTTTGCCAATGTATCATTGATTGTGCTTTGCCAATGTATCATTCACACACCAATGCCTTGTATGGACGGAGCATTGCACATGTGACTAGGTAGCTGATCAAAGGGGTGGCCATTCAATGGGATGGCTTCTAGGCAGATGTGGGAGATACTTGGAGGTTGCAGTTGGTGTTTTTGTGTGACAGTGCACATGTAGGTGGTGATGTAACAAAAAATAATTTGCCAGTGGCACAGCTTGACGCTGTACTGTGCAGTCAGCCTGGGCTTATTCAACCCGCCTAGGGAGCAAGCCGTGCAGGTTTCAAACCACTTTTGGAAAGAGCATGATCAAGCCACTTTTTCCTGCCTGTCTGCTCCGGCCCTAAGTTCCAGATGAAACCTTTTCTTAATCACTATGCAGTAGGTTGTTATAGGAATGAGAAAGCCTATGAAACAGCAGTAGAGCCAGCGTTGGACTACAACTCTGGTAACCATGGTTTGAATCCCTGCTTGGTCATGGAAATCCATTGGGTAACCTTGGGCAAGTTACACAGTCACAGCCTCCGAGGAAAGCAATGGCAAACCCCCTATGAACAGATCTTGCCAAGAAAGCCCCATGTTAGGATCACCTTAGGATCACCATAAGTTGGAAGAAACAACTTGAAGGCGTACAACACACACACACAAAACACAGCTAGGAGCCTGCATGGATATCCTTCCATACTGTCTTAGCTAAGAACAATTATCTTGACAAAATTTAAGCCTGTGATTCTAACATCATCATATTTTTCTTTCTCCTGTATGAAGTTTAAAACTTTTGCCTGATGAAGGCAGCAGTGGAACTTTGAAAGTTTGCATCATGTACTTTCTGCATATTGGTTAGCCCACTGTTTTGTGGATATTGGATGTTATTGTACTTTCAAGTACACAAGAGTTTATCTAAGACTTAGGTGGGAACAGAGCTTGGAAAATTTCCTTTTGGGACTACACATTTAAGAATCCATTGACAATGCTGGCTGGGGGATTTGGGGAATTGCTCACTGGTGACCTTAGGCAAGTCACATTCTCTCAGCCTCAAAGGAAGACAATGGTAAAACACGAATGAACACATCTTGCCCAGAAAACCCTGCGGTAGGTTAACCATAGGGTCACCATAATTCAGAAATTACTTGAAGGCACACAATACCAGTGAAAGGGAATTAGGATATTAACATCCCATCCTCCTTCTAAGGAGCTCAGGGCAGAGTAAAGGGTATCTTCTTTTATCCTCTTGATAATCTTGTTAAACAGAGTAGGCTGAGAATGGTTCACTCAAGGTAGGAGTTAAGAACAGATTTGGTCTTGTGCCTCCCTCCGTCCAGATAAAGCTTATCCATGGCATCACTCCTGGTTTATTAAGATTTGGAGGTGCATCTATTCTACGCTGTAGAAATAATGCAGTTTGACACCACTTGAAGGACCCTGGCTCCATCCTATGGAATCGTGGGATATATAGTTTTGAGGAGCATCAGCCCATTTTGGCAGAGAAAGCTAAAGACATTCTAAAACTACAAATCCCAGGATTCCATAGGCTGTGTTCTTACATGGCAGGGGGTTGAACCGAAAGGCCCTTGTGGTCTCCCTCAAATCTATGATTCTATGGAGCCACCGCTCCAGAAACAATCCAGTTTAACACCACTTTGACTGCCACGGAATTCTGGTAATTGTACTTTTGTGAAACATTGAATCCTCTCTCTCTCTCAGAGAGTTCTGGTGGCACAACAAGCTACACATCCCATAATTCCATAGCTCTGAGCCACGGCAGTTAGAGCAGCGTCGAAATGGAGAGTGGATGAAGCCTCGGAGATAGAGCGACGAGGGATCTCGACTGAGAAGACGCTGGCGGCCATTTTGCCTCGGCCACAGGTGATGACGTCACTCTGGGCCGCCCGCGCCGGCTAAGCGCGTCGGCCAGGCGTCCCGGAGTGCCGACACGTCTGCCTCTCGCGAGAGTTCCGGCAGCGTGAGGTGGGGGCGCCACCGGCAGGAGCCGGGATGGGCAGAGGCCTCTTCGGCGGGGCTGCTCTGAGGGGCTCCGTGGCTCGGCCTCCGCCTCCGCCGCTGAGGAAATGGCGCCCCGAGAGCGGCCGGTAGCGGCGCCTCCTGCCGCCATGCGCAAGCGAGGGGCCCGGAAGCGGCTCAAGTTCCGGGCGGAGGACGTCTGCCTAGAGCGCGGTGCGTAGTCAGCAGGGCCCGGGACCAGGACTCGTCCTCCATTTCAGCCTTCCGTCCGGGGAGGAATTCCAAAGTGCCCTCCATTTTGAGCAAGAGCAATAACAGGGTGACACGAGGCCCCCCTCCCTTTCCCCTGACATGCCCTCCATTTCAACCTTCTGCCCAGGAGGAATTCCAAAAGGTCCTCCATTTTGAGCAGGACTAAGAACAGGGTGACCGGAGAGCCTCCTTTTTCCCCGGACATATCCTCCATTTCAGGCTTCCGTTCGGGAGGAAGTTAAAAAAATACTCCATTTTGAGAAGGACAAAGAACGGGGTAACCAGAGGTCCTCCTTTTTCCTTGCCATGTCCTCCATTTTATGCTTCCGTTCGGGAGGAATGTCAAAATGCCCTCCATTTTGAGCAGGACTAAGAACAGAGCGACTAGAACCCTTTTTCCCCAGACATGTCCTCCATTTAAGCCTTCTGCCCAGGAGGGATTCCAAAAGGTCCTTCATTTTGAGTAGAACTAAGGTGACCAGAGGTCCTTCTCTTTTTTCTTGGACACGTCCTCCGTTTCAGCCTTCCGTTCGGGAGGAATTCAAAAATGCCCTCCATTTTGAGAAGGACAAAGAACAGGGTGACCAGAGGTCCTCCTTTTCCTTGATATGTCCTCCATTTAAACCTTCTGCCCAGGAGGAATTTCAAAAGGACCACCATTGTGAACAGGACTAAGAACAGGCTAACCAGAGGTCCTCCTTTCCCTGGACATGTTCTCCATTAAAGCCTTCTGTTCAGGGAGGAATCCCAAAATGTCCCCCATTTTGAGCAGGACTAAGGGCCTAAGCAGACTGCCAGAAATAGTGCACATTAAATTGAGGCACTGCCCTGGCTCAGTGCTAGGGAATCATGGGAACTGCAATTTATTGTGGCACCAGAGCTCTCTGACAGAGAAGGTTCAGTGTCTCAGAAAAAAAATACAATTCCCATGATTCCCTAGCACTGAGCCAGGGCAGTGCCTCAATTTAATGTAAACTATTTCTGGCAGTCTGCTTAGGCCCTAAGAAGCACGAATTTATATTGATTTGAGTGTTTTTAATTTTATTTTCTGCTCAGGAGGAATTTCAAAGCATACTTCATTTTGAGCCTCACTAAGAAGCATTAATTTATATTTCTATGAGTGTTTTCAGCTTTTCCGTTGGCCATGTTCTCCATTTTTCTTGAGCATCCTCCATTTTGAGTGGGACTAAGAAGCATGCCTTAACATTTATATGAGTGTTTTGAGCTTTTTCTACATAGTAAGGTCCTCCATTTTTTCTGGAAGGTTCTCCATTTGGTGGTGCCTTGTCACCCTTGGCGGTGAGGACATCTGCTCTCCCTGCCCGTGACAGCCGCTTCCCTATCTGATTACTCTCCTAACACTCTTGCTTTCTCCCTGCAGTGACTGTGGCCGACTACGCCAACTCTGACCCCTCCGTGGTGAAATCTGGGCGTGTGAAAAAGGCCGTGGCCAATGCGGTGCAGCAGGAAGGTGAGCCTAGACTCCCAGGGCCCACTTTGGGTGTGAAGATGGGGCCCTGGGAATCAGCAAACGCTCTCAAATATTCTTTATTTTCTTTTGAAGCATTTACATTATTGTATTCATTGACATTGTGTGCCTTCAAGACATTTTCAACTTATTGCGACTTACAGTGGTCCCCAAAATTGTCTGCAGGGATGTTGGACTCCAGCTCCTAGAAGCCCCAGACACAGTTGTCAGTAACCTCTGGGAATTGAAGTGGCAAGTCCATGGATACCGGGGGGGGGGGGGGGGCTACTGTAGTAGTAGTTAGTTAGCTAGCTAATGAAAGCCAATGTGGTTACTGGTTTGAAAGTTGGAGTACAAGTCTTGAGATCAGGGTTCGATTTCCAAGCATAAAAAGCCACTAGGTGACCTTGGGCAAGTCATACTCTCTCAGCCTTGAAGGATGGCAATGGCAAACCCCCTCTGAAAAAACTTGTCAAGAAAACGCTATGATAGGGTCGCCTTAGGGTTGCAATAAGTCTGAAATGACTTGGAGGCACCCAGCAACATCAATATATTTATTTATATCCCACTCCCCCCATAAAATTGGGACTCAAAGTGGCTTACAATTATAAATGATCAATACAATTAAAAACATACAAAAGTAAGCATTAAATAAAATTAAACTATTACAGTATTGTTAAACTATACAGTAAAATCAAGACCAACAATAGTAGATAGCATTAAATAAATTGTGGCAAGCACATTATTTTGAGGACAGAGATTTTTATTTATTTATTTATTTATTTTTGGTTTAAAACGTTATGTTCTTGAAGCATTTTTTTCGAATAACTTATAAGTGACATACAGTTACTGTTGCCAAGAGATTCTCAGGCAGCCTCCTTTTTTTCTGAACACAAACCACTACTGTATAAGAAAAAAAATGCCACGTCAAAGAGTGACTGTGGGTGGAGCCAGCTTATAGTGGTTTCTGAACTAGTGCCTGTTTGTGAGCCATTAGCTACCAGTCCCTCAACAGTTTCCAGGAGAGAGAGAGAAACCATTTTGGGCAGTGGGAACAAATATGATACTGGTACATTGGGAAAAGAAAAATGTGAGTTCTCCACATCAGATAGCTCAGGAAACACTGGTCTAAACACTACTTATTGTGTATTTAGTACTCTGCATTTTGATGTTTTATAACGGGGCTTAATCTTATGCCACGTGTCATTTTAGTTTTGTCCATTTTGTACAGGTCATACTTGCATAGAGTAATAATATTTATTGTCTTGGATATGCAGTGGCTGAACATTTTTTACATAGTTTTGCTTTTATTTGGTGTCTTAAACACTGCTAGGATTGAACTTCCTCCAAAGTACAAGTGGGAGAGAAGCTATACAATATTGCTGTGCAAGGCAATCAGTGTTTTTAGTGCCTTTGCTTGGATATTTTGTTTGTTCAAGTGGAATTGATCGGAGAGAGCGTCTGTAAATAGAGAGGGACCTCTTAGGTTCTAATATCTGTTCAGAGGGGTTTGTTATTAAGGACAAGGACTAATGTGAGTTAATTCAGGGCCATTGGGGACAATGGGGCTTGAATATTTGTGAAATTTCGGATTTGCAGGGGGGGGCAGAATGTATCCCCCATGAATCTGGAGAAGCCACTGTATTTTGGAAAAGATGTAGATTTCCTCTATCCAAAGCTTAATATCTTTATAAGA
This sequence comes from Phrynosoma platyrhinos, assembly GCA_020142125.1. Lineage (NCBI taxonomy): Eukaryota > Metazoa > Chordata > Lepidosauria > Squamata > Phrynosomatidae > Phrynosoma > Phrynosoma platyrhinos. Next base: position 230,675,589 of record CM034706.1, read on the forward strand.
CATTGTCCTTTGAGAATACTACTTATCATTTTTAATAGGATCAATAGGATGCAGACTCCAGAGCTGAAATACCAAAATACTAGGCCACTATGTTGATTGTGTCAAAGGAGAGCTGTGTGCAGCATTGCCCCATCATATATGTAGGTAGTCACATTCTGAAGAAGGAAGTAAGGTCTCACCAAGATTTTTGTTTCCAGCCAACACATGAAAAGTACAGAGCACCTCTATTGCTCAGAAGATACTTTGTCACTTGTGTTGGCTAGTCACAAGTATTTCAAGGAAGGAAAGATGCTAAGAGGCAATATTAATTGGACTGTCCTGCCATTAGAAGAAATATACATGTCTGTTGGTCTAGAAACTGATAAAGAATGTATGTGTGTTTGAGTAGAGATTAAAAAATGTGTGCACAGTCATAATGCAGTGGGGAAATAGGAAAGCTTTAGAAAATTCTGTTGTGAGGAAATAGTAGGCTGTTAGAACCATATTGTCAAAAATTGAAATGAGTTATATAAATTATTTTTTTATTAGATACAGGTGCTTGCTTGCCCCCTGCTTGCTTTTTGATTGTTACTTCGCTTTTTCATAGTGTTGGAGTAACAGTAACAACAGAAAGCACAATTGGCACAATTCCCCTGTGTGTTTAAATTCTAAATTGCTATGCCCCTTAATGTTCTGATTTCTTCCTCTTTTGTATCTCCTTTTTTTCTGGTATTGCGCTGTACTAATTGGTCTTTCCTGCCCTTAGGATTTGCATCTAGCTTTGCCCATGTCTTGGCTCCTCATCATTCACTGATTCAAGATTGTAGAGAGATCTTGTAGCATCTCTCTACATACTATTGTACAGACTTAACACAGCTATATCTTTGATTCAAGATTGTACTTTTCGGAGTACTGTGTCTTCCTATTTCATCTAGCCAGAAGGTTTATTGGCCAGTCTTCCTAATATTCTCTATCATCCCACACTAAACAGCCCTTCCTTCTTGTTTCAAATTCCTTATTCTTTAAATCTCATACTAAAAATGTCTTGTCTTTAGTCCATTGCCTACTCTGATTCCTTCCTTCAGACTCGTTTTAGCTTGCATATATTCTAGGACAGCTTTCCAGTCCTTGGCCTGCTTGGCATGGGGTGTGGTTAGGGTGCCTAAACAAACAAACCTGCCTTCTTAGTGAAACCAGGCTGCAAATATTTTGGTCAAATAAACATTTCAGAACTTTCAGCACAATGCAATATAAGTAACAGATATATAGATATAAATAGTATTTAAAGCCACCTCTTTTTTCCACTTCGACTGCTTTGGCAATTGGATTATTACATTGAACTCCGTTTACCATTATCCATTTACCAACTCAAGACAGTGTGTTTCTGTATTTCTAGCAAAATCATTCTGTGGTTTGGAAGCATCTTGTGTACCTACTGATGAAGTATTATCAGTGGCAGAGTCCTGTGGCAGTAGTGATGAAGTGGATTCTAAGGATTCCATTAATGATAGAATATCATCTAGGAAAAAGAAAAGCAAGAGATGTAAAGGTAAGAATTGTGATCAGTTTAATTATTGCCAGGGTTTCTCCTGTGATCATTCTCATATCTTAGACTCATTGCATCTTGGTTCTGTCCTGTTAGTGAATCATATAACTTAAGTGGTGGGCTACTTTTGCTCTTCTGGAGATTGTTGTACAAAAGCCTCCATCAACCCCAACAGCATAGCCAATGGGGGAGGATGGTGAGAGTTGGATTCCCAACAATATCTGGAGAGCTACAAGCTACACCTCAAGATACTTTTTTACATTTATTTATAGGCTTCTTTGTTTTCTTACCACTATCTGACAAGATGGTAATGTTCTACTTAAGTCGACTTTGGATTTTTTCTAGGAAGTTCTAGATTCAGATCCCTGCTTGGTGATGAAACTTAGGGCTCTACAGGCCGCCCCGATAGAGCAGCGTCCTGCCACCTCTTTCAGTGCCAGATTGGGGCCGCAGCAACCATACACTACAGTCTCGATCTGGCAATTAGCTGCTCTAAAAAGAAACGACAAAATACTGCTCCTTTTTAGAGCAGCAACAAGCTGCGTTTGCTGCAGCAGTATTTCAGTATTTCTTTGGCCCAGCACTTCTAAATGCTACGGCAAAGAAATGCCGTGATGCTGTGCGGGCAGGTGGCATGACGCTGGCATCAGCGCGGGGCGGGTGGTCGGCACCCCCCACTCCACCCCAGACTGCCATTTTATGCTGGTCTGTAGAGCCCCTTATTGAGGGAGATAAAAGATAAAAGCAGTAGTCCTGCATCTGATGCCATGTGCTACTAAAACAGAAGAAACCATATAGAGACATGGAAAATATTTTGAAAAATGGAAGTTGTTTACTCGTGATTCAGCATTCTCTTCCCATCTTGTATCTTGACAACTAATGTGTACTCTTGCTTGTGAGTAAAGGCTTAACTTAACAATATACAGTGGTACCTCTACTTACGAATGCTTCTTCTTACGAATTTT
>CM034706.1:230678178-230693203 GCA_020142125.1 Phrynosoma platyrhinos
GCTGTGGAACGGATTAATTTCGTAAGTAGAGGTACCACTGTATTTAAGAAAACACTTACCAGGCAAGTTGTGTGGTTTTCTTCCTAAACTCTTTTTGCTCTGTTGCAAGAAAACCTTGCAGCTTACTCTGTCATCATGGTCTCATTTCATAATGTGACAACATAGCTGTAATAAATTTTCTTATATTGCTATAGTAGGTAGCATTTCAATATATTTTTACTGTGTCAAAACCAATCAAAAGACAGTCTCTTTTTCTTTTTGCAGGCAAAGGAAACTTGGACCTGTTTATAGTTACACTAAAGTAGGGTGTGGGGATTATGCTGCTCTCCACATGTTTTGAACTCAATCCGCAGCATACCTTTCATGCGCGTGTGCCTTCAAGTTGCCTGTCGACTTATGGCCACTCCATAAATTTCATGGGGTTTTCTTAAGCAAGTCATACTCAGAGGTGATTTTGCCAATTCCTTCCTCTGAAATGTAGCCTGCACCATTCCTCACCAGTGGCTATATTGGCTCATCATATTGGGGGATGCACTCCAATAACATCTGGAAAGCCATATGATTCTCACCCCTGCAACAAAGTCAGACTGGTTTTTCATTAGCCTTGATTGTATGGTAATTGTCAAGTGATGCACTGTTTCATTTTATTCAGAAAACTCTGATGGCGTGGTAGGCAAAGAATACCCTATTGATATTTGGTTGATGCTGGCATCCTACATACGTCCAGAAGACACTGTGAATTTTTCTCTCATTTGTAAAAGAGCCTGGACTGTCACTTGCACTGCTGCCTTTTGGACCAGACTTTATAGAAGGTATGCCAGACTATATTATTTTTATTTATTATATCTCTCTTTTCTCTCACTCTGGGACTCAAGGAAGCTTACAACTATTAAAATAAACCATATTTAAAAGGTAACAGTATTCAAAAGTTGAAAAGCATTTAAACCACCATAAAATTTAAAAACAAAACAAAAACAACAGCAAATAAAAGTCTAGCACATTGTACAATTGACGCCTGTTTCCCCCTGTTTCTCAAAGGCCTACCAGGTTTTTTAATATACTTGTGGAAAGATAATAAGCAAGGTGCCTATCTAGCTTCTTTGAGAATGGAGTTCCAGAGCCTGGGAGCAGCCACTGAGAAGGCGCTGTGCTTCACTCCTACCAAAATGCCTGTGGGTGGCAGGACAGAGAGCAGGGCCTCCCCCGAAAATCTCAAAACACAGGCAGGTTCATAGGGGAAGATACAATCCTTTACATTACTTGGACATGAACCGTATAAGTCTTTATAAATCACTGTTAGCACCTTGGAATTCTTTCCCAAAGATAGTGGAGCTGTTGCAGCAAGAGAGTTGTGTGCTCCCTGTAGTCAGCCCCAATTAACAATCTGGCTGCAGCTCTTTGGAGCAGCTGAAGTCCCCAAACAAAATGTATCCAACATTCAAAAGAAACCTTACATAGAGCACATAACAATTCAAACAGGATATAATTAAGTCATGTGTCTTTAATGATGTTGTTCAATAGGACCAACATAGATGATACTAGAAGAGTTCGAAGGGTCTTGCTCAATTTAACACTTCTGTATGAAGTAGTTGTATTTATGGTTGTATTCAAGTTTTGAAATGTACTGATATGATAAAATGGCAATTTCAGTATCTTTTAGATTGCCCACATAAACCTGATTAACCTAATTTGATTAGAAGAGCACTAAATGCATATCAAAATATACATGATATAACTGTACCATGGTGTTTAGTGTCCATGAAAGTATAAAGATGCAACTATTCTCGTCCCTCCACATTTGTTCAAGTTAGGGGCACAGGACCCCCGTGAATGTGGAAAAAACGCAAATAACAAAAACACTGTTTTTACCTGAGAGAACACCCCTCCTTTTAGGAATTTCTAGGTTCTCCAGAGCAATTCTGTGGTCAACATCTGCCAAACATTGAAATTGTACTGGAGGAGCTACAAATACCTAGTGGAGTGTTCTCTCTAGGAATCTAGGTCTTTCAGTGCAACTTTTGGTTAAAGTTGACCACAGAGTTGTGCTGGAGGATCTAGGTATTCCTAGAGAGAACATATTAATAAAATCCATGAATAATCAAATCCGCAACAGTCAAATCCGCAAATGTGGAGGGACCAGTGTATTTTCAAAGAGAAATCTAAAGTGATATAAAGACCTTAGTAGCTAGCTGTGAGTGAGACTTTTGGTCGGGGTAGGCAACGTTTCCCCTTTAAGGACCGAGGGACTTCAGCTCCCAGAAGCCTCAGCCATGTTGGCCAATAGTCCCATGTTGGCCAATAGCTCCTGGGATTGTAGGAGCTGAAGTCCCTCGGCCCTTAAAGAGGAAAGGTTGCCTACCCCTGCTTTTGGTAAGTTGTTTTCAGTTTAGCATACAGGGTGATGTGTTTCATGTGCCAGCATTGCTTTTCTTGAGGCAAGTTCAGTGGAGAACTTAGCTGCAATGACTTGGTTTGTTGACTGCCTAATGTGGAGAATAGGACCAATAACCCTGGTCTTATGTATGTAATATAATACAAACAATATTGGCACATTAGATGAAGGCCCCCAGTTTGTAGGAATACAGGTAGGTTCATGGACATCAGATTCTGACTTAAAGCATCTGTGTCCTGTCAGCTATGTGTGCCATAAAGGGAGAACACACTGAAGAATCATTGATTAGGGCAGCATATTAACCCCTTTGTGTGTGGCATAGTACTAGCCTTTGTCAAAGTCTTTCACGTTTAAATTAGGAAAAACTGCAATTGTGAAGATACCAATCTTTAGATTTACAGGCAACATGATATCATAGAATCATAGAATAATAGAGTTGAAAGAGACCACAAGGGCCATCCAGTCCAACCCCCTGCCATGCAGGAACTCCCAATCAAAGCATCCCTGACAGATGGCCATCCAGCCTCTGCTTAAAGATCTCCAGGGTCTTTAATATTTAAGTTATAAACAGCTATAATGTGGCTGTTTATAAGGGAACCATGGTTACTATACAAAACAGTTGAATGAATTGAACAGAGCATCCCTTTGAATTCTCTAATTTTGTGGTCAGTTTTACATTCAGGTTTTTCATGTAGTTGTGATGAGCATTCTTAGGTTGTTGAAATGTTTGTATTTTGGCTACCCTTCAGATGATGCATATTATTGCACAAGACGCCATGGCAGCATCTACATAAAAGGCATTTCTTGTTTTTATCTGGTAGTATAACAGAACATTTGGAAGCAAGCACAGGATTCCTTGAAGTGATCTAATTTTAAGGCTGATGAAATCTGCTGTCCCTCATTAGTTAGTGTACATGGGTTCTTCCACTTGCCCCATCACCCTGTACTAATTTTGGAAAGAGCAATTACTTTATTCTAATTTAAGCTTCTCTGAATTTGCTTTTATTAGGGGAGGGAGTAAACATGTTGTGGTTTTTCCCTTGTCAACATTGTCTTAGTATCACAGTCCATCGAGGTCTGACACTAATGCTAACAACATGCACATTATTGCCTGCCTATCATGCTATGGAACAGTCAATTGGAGCTAGGCTTGGCACACGTGCATAGATGCAGAACATAAAATAAATTTGGAAAGGGCAGGGGCAAACTCAAACACTGGCTTGGTCTTTATGTGAATTTATCTTAAATTAGTTTTTATTGATTTCCTCCAAGGCACTACAATAGGAATGCTATCCTCCCAATCCGCTTGCAGCCAGAGTCAATGGAAAAGATGTACTGCCTTCGTGCATGTGTTATTCGGTCTTTATACCATATGTACAGACCTTTTGTTTCTCGTATAGCCAGAAATCCAGCTATTCCAGAGATTACTCCAAGCACTCTAAAAAATTCAAAAGTAAGTAACAGTGTTTGACAAGAAGTGTTTCTATTCAGCAGTGTGTGGACATATTTTTGTCAAGGCAGAGCAGTGCATGTGAACAAGCCTGCTTTTGATCATGTTTGGATAGATTCTTGTCTTTACTGGGAATACTTTTGTGAATTTCTATTTGTTATTGCCATATGTCTGTTTTCTTAGGGAGTTCTAATTTATAATTGATATTTTGACAAAATTGAATCAGAATATTTAGGATGTTCACCTTTTTTGTATAAACACAAATTTATGACATAGTTTCTTTCTGGAGAGTCCATCAGCAATGTGTTGCATGACTAATATCTCTCCAAATAGCTTACATTCCCATCAAATGTTTCCCTATTGCAGGATGTGTGGTTAGCTAATTCCCTATCCTAATAGAGATGGGAGAATTGGCATCTTGGATTCTTGTTCACATCACAACGGCTTTGGTGTCCGCAGTAAATGCTGCTATTACACTAACATTGTACATACCTTATATGCAAATAATCTATAAAAGGAAATTAAATGTTAAAAGTCTACTGCAGTGACAGTTATGGTTTAGTTTAAATTATAAAACCACATAAATTTGCTATCATTCTTGTTTTGTTGCAGTTTGGCATTACTAAAGTGCAAGCCATGCCTTTGTGTGTACAGCAGTGTCTTCGTGCACTGTGCAGCCATAGAGCCTCTTTGCTCGGATTTTGGTTTTCCTCATTTATCATCTCCTCTCATTAATGGGAGATAACCATATACCTTGAGCATATGAGGCAGGATAATTGATCCTTTTGGTTAATGAATCTAGCTTTTCCTATTTAATTTCCCTTTCTCTTTCTCAGTGTAGCTTTTGTGGGACACTGGAGCCATTGTGGTGTCAGCAGAAGTTTGTCCTTAAAGACACCCCCCACTGTTGGGAGCAGCAGGCCACATGGTATACATCTGAAGGGTAGGACAGCTGACATGTGGATGACATCCTCTGCCCATTAGGAGGTACTCAAATGTTTATTTTCCTCCATGTGACTAATATTCAAGGCTGCTTGGAAGTAGTATTATGTATTACTCCCAAGCTCCAAGCATGCTTCTTTCAAGCCCTGAAGAAACACAAGTTTGCATGAAAGCACTTTCTAGCGTCCTACCTGAAATTAATTACTTAATTTGGGTGTGTGTCCCTTGTAAAGCCTGTTTAAAATAAATATATTGCTATTGAAGGTCCTTGGCTGCACAGTACATAAGACTGAAAGAAAGGCTCTGCTATCAGTAGCTGACTTGAGCAATAGCATGGCTGATTCTACTCAACAGGAGAATTTTAGTGGTAATTTCACAATAAATCTGTTATTACCTTGTAACATGTTATATTCTACATGGAGGTAGGCTTTAATTAATTCTAGTGATGATAAGCAGATTAATAGAGTGTTAGCTCTTATAGCAGATGTGAAGGTTAGCATGGCCTGTACCCTGCTAATGTAAACTTTGGCCATCCAGAATATTTATCCTTTTATCCTAAATACACTACTTAATTCCTCACCCTCTACCTCTTACAAAGCTGAATACATTTGTATTTTTAATTCATTGTAACCATGTTCAGGGTAGCAGAAAAGTTCATTCAAAACACCGCAGTGCTGGAGTTTTATTTCCACTTGGCTCTTAGCGTGTTCACAACAGGAAGTCCACAAACATATTGGTGTTACTTATATCCCATTTCTAAAGTTGAGATTTGCATGAAGGGTTTGCTTCAATGTGTAGATGCTTGTAAAGAGATGTGCTGAGAAGCAAACTTGCCAGTTGACAAATACAGATATACCTCAGCTGACAAAGTGGATTTATTCCTGAACTTTACCTCTTTCATGAAAGCTTCAGTATTAGAGGCAGAAATAACATGGAAAGAATAGGGACAGGTTCCTGTATCAAAAAAAGAAAAAAGAAAGAGCAGGTCAGAACATTTCAGCAAATGTTTTATTCAGAACTAACATTATGCACATGAGAAATGAAAAACCAGGTCAGGTAAGCTTGCATAAGTAACCAAAAATATTTTGAATATTCTAGAAACCACTTGAAAGCTTTTTTCAAAATACATCCTAGGATTTTTTTTTTCCCTTCAGCAGCCTCAACTTTTCTTATTATTTCCATTTTGCTGATGAAGTGTATAGATATGTTTTTTCACCAGTGTAGCTGATGAGGAAAGCTAATCTGTTTCCCCTCTTCTTTCTGTTTTATTCTTCACACATGCCCAGTAAGTGATTCTGAAAGCAGCTGTTTACCTTACCAGTTGTCAGAGCTACAATAGGATCACTTAGGCCCGAAACAGAGGGGCAGACAGGGGTGGCTTCCGGCTACTCTGGGGGCATGGCATTTAGACGACACATGTACCGAGAAGCTGCTCCAGGGTTGTGCCAGAGCCGCCCAGGGTGGCCCAAAAAGGAGCAGCTGTTTTCTGTTACTTGCTGCAGTCCATTTGGGCCTGCAGCAGTGGGCATCCTCAGGGCCATGGCGTGTGTCACCACAGCCCCAGGGCGATCAGGCTGGGAGCGGCTTCTGGCTGTTCCTTCCTGCTCGTCTGTTTCACCCCTTAGAATAGAATCCCATTCTTTCCCAAGTCAAGCTTTATTGCACTGTTTACTGCAGACACCATTCTGCAGTCCAGCACTGAAAATCTGTCTTTCTTCAGCCCTCCTTCACCATCCTCCCACTCCCAATGTTGCCAAAAAAACAAAACCCTTACAGCTAAACAAAAGACAACAGAAGGGGGACTGGGGTCCCATAAAATCTTTGTAAAAAGGAGCTTCTTTGGGCTCTATTGTATGGCTGGCTTTGTGTCATGTTAGATTTAAATTTTGTTTGGAGTGAGTAGGGCAGAGACATGTCAAGGTATTAGCGAGTGTTAAAAATACTACAGATCATGATATGTGGGCAATTCTGAGTAAATTCATTATCTTCTGTTGAGATGGTTTATGTTTAAGGCTACACATTATGAGTATTTTTCTTTTTTCAGTGTCTGCTTTTCTGGTCGAAAAAGGTTGACCAGCAGTCTTCACTGTGGGAATTCAGCTTCAAATTACAAAGGCAGGTATGACAGTTAAATACTTAATGATATTAGTGCAGCAACATTTCAGAATGGTTGGTGTTTTTATAGCCTATGTTTCTATCAGTATATACACAGAGCCAGTTGCATAAAAGAAGAGAATAAAGCCATTATGTTACAACCATAGTACCAAAAAAGAAAAAGCTATTTTGAACTGGTAAAATGATACCTTCTGATAATTGCTGCTTGAGCTACTTCATTAGTTTGAAGAAGTAGTCAAAGTTATTTACCAAATGAAAATAGTTCTGTGTCAGAGAGGGCTTTTATAGAGGATCTTTGTGTGATTAATTATGCCTGTGAAGAGGCTCTTAATAGTCCACTGAATAGAAGTCCTTAATTTTTTTTACCACTATTGTCTGTTTTCTTGAAATGTTAGGCCAAGGTGGGCTAATGTCAGCATATTTGGTGGTTACTCTAATCTCCATATTGTGGGCTGGAGCTATTATTGTGCCATGACAAAACCTTAAATCTGACCTTTCCCCTTGCAGATGGCCAATTTTTGAACAACATAGCAATAAGAACATCAGCTTTATATTGTGAGAAAGCAATGCCCTCTTCCCCCCCCCCCAAAAAAATCCCCGTAAAACAGAAATGGGTAGCATATCTTTGCTTTTCCAGAACATGAAACAGTGAAGAAAAATGATAGAATTTGCATAGAATACACTATTGTGAGGATGGAATTATATATGAAACCTGTTCAGTATCTCTTGAGCCTTCAAAATATAGCTTTATTTCCTTCATGAGCAAAATTCGTAGTTAAGGGGCTTATGAAACTTGTTTAAAATTAGTATGAATGTTGAGTAGTAAATCTTCCTTAGGCTTATTGGTTATAAGTGTTGACCATCTCTGAATTCGAAGATGCTTATCAATCTGATACCATGCCATAGCAAAAACTAATGCTCAGAATTCAGACATTGGAATAAAATATTCCCCTTTAGCTTCTGCTGCAAATTCTTTACATGCTATGCTTCAAACATTCAAGACATTTCTACAGAGCAGGGAATTAAGTGAGTTTTAGCCTGTCATCATACTTCAAAGTCAGTCTTACAAATTCTCCTTCTATAGCACATGCCCACTTTGTCCCCAAATTTGAATCTGCAGAAAAAATCTTCAATTGTGAAGGCTGGTAAATATGGAATCAGTTTTCAACAAACTAAATGAAACTGGTTTCTTCTAAGTCTCCAAGGTTCAAGAATAGCTGTTTGAAACGTCTCCAACCACCCCTCCGATATGAAGATGTCCACATGAATCCTGACCAAGACTGCTGCCTATTGCAGATCACTACCCTCAACTTTATATATATTCCTATAGTGATGGGCATGACCATTACCTTGGTAAGTGCTAGCAGTTATATCTGCCTCTTTAAAACTATCAACAATAATTTTATATCAGTTTTGCTAGAATAGAAATGATATCCATTGTATATAAAGAGATCAGATCTACCTCATGACTTGTAAACTTCATGGATAAAGTATAGTCACTGCATCTACTTTTCAAGCTGAAATAAGGGAGGTTTTTGTTACTGCTGAAAACTGATGGTAAGAAAAGAGACTATTGATAAGCAGAGCCTAAAATTTTAGAATACCTAAAAGCTGCATTAGCAGAGCTGATGGTCAAGTGATCCTGATTTCAAGACTCTAATAAGCACTGAGCACAATTGTTTTGTAGTTCTTTAGATGTTAAATGAATTTTAAGGTAAAGTTTTATTTTCTGGTAAAATTATGTGAAAAGTTAATCTTGTAAAGTATCTTAAATATTTCCAATTTCAGCTCTTGAAAAAAAAACCAGTTTGTTTAAAACACTGTTCACTTCTAATAGGACTAAGACATGATAACTGATGCTTTCTAGTGAAATAGTATAATGATCTTAAAGAGGATCTCTGATTTTGTTTCTTTGGCAGTTCACAATAAATGTAAGCACGGATATGAGACATCACAGAGTGAAAATGGTATTCCATGATTCTCCAGTTTGGAGTGGCAAGAAACCAAGATTTGACCATGGAGTGCAAGTTGTAATGGACCCTGTACACAGTGTGCGTCTTTTCGATTGGTGGCATCCACAGTTCCCTTCTTCACACATCTAAAAAATCCCTAGTAATTTACATCCTATGAACTGGAAAAAAAACCTCAAAGAAGTTTAATTTTATTTGTAGACTATATTCTATACTATCTATCACCATAAATGACTAAACCTGATAGTCCAGTCTGTGCTTATATTTGATCACATGTATGAACAAAACTGTTGTAATGAAGTTGCATAAACATTTCTGTAAGTCATTAAATGATCTTGGGGGGGAAACTCAGCTAATTTTTTTCCTGTTGCTAATGAAAGTTGTCGTGCATTTTCCTCCAAAAGTCAAATGAATGGAGCTAGAGGCATTAAAAGTTCTGATACTGTTTGTATGGGAGAGTAAAATTAATAGGTGAAAGGTTCTAGTGTTCTTCTTTAGTTCCATATAAAAAACTCCAAGCAGTACAGACTTAATTTCTTCTCAAATCATGTACAGTGGTACCTCTACTTACGAATGCTTCTTCTACCGAAAAATTCGACTTACGAAACGCACCTCCCAAAAAAGTATGCTTCGACTTAAGAAAGCATTCCAACTTATGAAATTGGTGCGAATGAGCTGCTCTCCGAATTTCATGGCATGCCATTGGTTAGCGAAATCTAGCAAAGCAGCACTGTATTGGCTAGCGAAAGAGGAAGTGTTTGCCTAGCAAAATTCAGCTAGGCAGCACTGTTTGGGCTTGTGAAAGAGGAGAGGAAGTGTGGGTAGCGAAAGTGGTGGCTTCTGAGATCCAGGAAGGTAGGACTTGTGGCTTGTGGCTTTTTGGCTTCTGATATTTGTGGCTTCTGATCTCCAGGACTGTATTTTTGGCTTCTGATATTCAGGACTGTATTTTTGGCTTGTGATATTTTTGGCTTTTGATCTCCAGGATTGTATTTTTTATGTTTTTTGTTCCTTAAGGGTAATGTAACATGTTTGTATTAGAGGTACTTAACGAAATATCCCTGTATTATACATTTGTATTGAGTTGTAGCTTGTATCTGGGGGCCTGGAATGGATTAGGGCATTTCAATGTTAAATTTGCTTCTACTTACGAAATTTTCTACTTAGGAAATGGCTGTCGGAATGAATTAATTTCATAAGTAGAGGTACCACTGTACTTGCAGAAGAAAACATTCACTTTCTCAATGGATGCCTTTCACTGTCTCTGGGAGAAAACATGAAGTAGTCCTCCTGAGCAGTGATGCCAGTTTTCCTGTTTTGGTAATCAAGCATGGGCAAACTGTATCCCCTTTTCTCCCTCAAACCTCCCCACCTCTAGAGACCCCCACCCTCACCCCATAATACAAACCCTCCATTGCTGCTGATATTCGGGTTAGCAAGAAGATTCATCCTCTCTCATCTTGTTTCCCAGCAAAATCAGACTTCAACCAAACAGCTGTGTCATTTGTCAAAAGAACCTGCACTGCTAAGGAATGGAGTACCATATGCCAAGAAGAGGCATGCCCTGGTTTCCCAGCACAATCACTGCAAGGGAGGGGGGGCAAGGTTACATCCTCTTCCTTCTTCCTGCTGTGCTGAAGAACTGTGTGTTGTAGAGGGGACGCTTTAGCTGTCTCCCCATCTCAGCAGTACTGAACAATGTTGCTGGAGTGGGAGGGAAGCAAAAACTTCTCTTCTGCCTAGCATTTATAGTAGCTTCTCTGGGTGAAGGGAGGCTTCAACCAGTCACCCTGGGATGGGGGTGAAACTAAAACTTCCCTTTGACTCCAGTGCTTGCTGGTGTATGTGCATATGTGTGTGTGCAGCTGTCTCAGTCATCCTCCAAACACCTTCCTTCCTTACTGTTGTGCTTTGGCCCCAGAGCTCTCTGACAGAGGCTAAATGTCACAGAAAACTACAGCTCCCAGAATTCCCTAACACTGAACCAGGGCAGTTAAAGCAGTCTCAAACTGGGTTATTTCAGTAGTGTGTTTTGGACCAAAGTATACAAAAAACCTACTTCATACAAAAGGTTTAAAAATTAAATAGTTTCATTAAAATATTAAATAACAGTTTCAAAAACACTTTAAACATAGTAAAAAAAGATAAAATCATAATATACCTCATTGAAACAATGCTTCTGTCACAGCCACTGAGAAGACTCTCCTCACCAAATGGTGGTGGGACAGAAAACGGATTCCCCTGAAGTCAAGCAGGTTCATACAAGGGGATATGGTCTTTCAGATACTTTCAAATGAAGCCATATCAAACTCTAAAGGTAATGATCAGCACTTTGAATTGTGACTAGAAATGGAGAAGTAGCCAGTGAAGTTGACAAAGATAGACAAAAGGGAGATGGCATTGGTGATCCTCTTGTGCTACAGCATGTCTTCCAGACCCTGTATCTATGCATATGACAACCTTTTTATAGGAATCTTGTTCATATAGCTTATGACAAGTTTTTTGTTGGTGAGGGGGAAACCAACTACCAGACAAGCCTACCCAGATGCACCCAAACAATATTGTAGCAGTGGAAAAGAAAAACCACAAAAGCAAAATACCCGAATATCAGTATTGTCAATGCTGTGGCCCACTTTTCACACACACAAGAAAACTCACAGATCTAGGGGTGAAACAGACAGCCCCAAAGGGATGGCATCAAGCTGCCCCAGCTGATGGAAGATTAGGGCCACAGCAACTGCACACCACAGCCCCACTCCTTTTTGCACCAGCAAAACACTGGCTTTTCTGCTGCCACCATGGCTTTTCAGCATTCTGGCAGTGTTTGGCATCTAAATGCCATGCCACTGGAGAGCTGAAAAGCTGCCCCATGTGGACAAGCGGGCAGCTTCCCAGCAGCTTAGGAGAGAGACACCTCCCAAACCGCTAAGAAGCTGCCACAAAGGGACAATCTGTTTTAACCCTCAGTTGGTTCATCCAAAGATGTGTACAATACAGCTTAAATACGCACTCTGACCTCTCTCTCCATTACCTTCCAACCAACTACTATACACTATTCTCTGACCACAACTCTGCACTAATCCAAACTAACTCAACTAATCCACACATGACTAGTCTCTTGGTCTGTTTGTATAGGAAGTTGATTCTGAGTCATCACTCTGTGCCACAGAGCATGGTGCAAGCTTGCAACATTTCCTTGTGCCATGTGCCCATGACTCAGCAGTCTGTGGTTGTCTCATAGAATATGTGTTGTTCCACGTCACCTGTCACTCAAAATATTTTTTTCTTTAGTTTCAGGCATAATTGCTCCAACAGATTTAATATAAGCTACACTTAATGTGATTTGAAACGTAATAATTTTGGCACAAAATATATATAATTTGCTAAATGTACGGGGTGCTCTTCACTGTGATTTTGTTAAATTTTCCCTAGTTTCCAGTAGAAATATTTCTATGCTGCTTATGTGCACAAATCCTAAAATGAGAGATGATAGTAGAGGGCACACATGTTGATAGTTCTGTATTTCCTTTCCTTAGTAATACTAGGACTCAGCAGGATCGTGATTCTAGTTACTAGAAATGCTCCAGTGCATTCAAGAAATGATTGGGTTCCATAGGTCTTCATAGGAGGGAAGAGATGCTACAGCACCTTCAGTTGGAGATGATCTGACCATAAATAGGCCTGGGCATGGAGGGGAGGCAGGGTGACAGCAGCATTGCAAGCCTTTTCTGTGTCCAAAACACCCTTCCACTCCAGAGGCAAATGCCAAATCAGTATGTCCTGTCGTATATAGATGGGACCCATGACCAGTTATGTCAACACTGTGCTTGTCAAGAAGTCAGTGGAGTCCTGAACATAACTTTCTCTTACTATTAAATCATAAATGACGGTTACATTTCCTTGGACTGAGAACCAAGATATTTGCAGAAGAAAAGTAAATTTCAGAATGGTGCAGGGATACTGGATAATTTTTTTTAAAGTGATCTACCACATCTGCCAATAATGAGGGTAATCATATAAGGTGAGTAGCAGAACTTAGAAAAGGGCTGTTCAGCAAAAAGTGTAGACTGCAACAGAAGCAAGCATTTACAGTAGAGGGGAACTTGGCAGCCTTCCAAATGTTGGGCTGCTGCAACTCTCAGCATTCTGCACCATTTGGTATGCTGGACAGGGCTGCTGGGAGTTGCAGTCCCACCACTGATTTACCAGAGTAAATGATTAGGACTCCAACAATGGAAGACTGCAGATCTTGCACAAAAGGGAAGTAGAGAGAAAAGAGTATTATTGTGAGCTATGACTGAGAGAGGACAGCCTGTAAAGATAGGGTGTCTTCCAGCTCTTCCATTTTTTGTTGTCAAATTTCTGACATGCACAGTAATATTTTCTACATGTGATGTTAATATACAGTTGTTCTGTGTGCTGCTGCTTTTTGGAGGCCCAAGGCTTACAAATTAAAATTCCAACTAGGCAGCTTTAAGCCTGTGTTTTAATGTTCTGTTGCATTTGTCTTCATAGAGCATCACAACTGGGTTTTGAACTATATCCCACATGTTTTTGAAATGGTTGTATCTACAGCCATGACCATTCATAGAAAGCATATAGGCAAATAAACAGCCCTGGATGTTCCAAGATGAACAAAGTCTAGATACATGTATAAATCGGTTACAAATTTAACTTTTCTGAGCATTACCTGTGAAATCATGCATAACCATTATGTAGTGGATTCCATACAGACACACCCAAGCCCTACTTACTAGTAAGCAGCCACTGGGATCGAGGGGGTTCCATTCCTTTGTCAATCAAGAAGCCAGATGTTCCCAGCCCTTCCTGTGAGTAATTTCCAATGTGAGACAGAAAAAGGCAAATCCCTCTTATGCCAGAAATCACTTGCACAAAGAGGCGGTGATGTGTGTGCTGATAACATCAGTCAGCCACTTCTTGATCGATGGGAATGGATCCCTATCGATCCCAGCAGCTGCTTACTGGAAAGGCAGGGACTGGACAACTTTCAGGGTCCCTACATAACTTTTTATTCAAAATTAACAATATGCACACGTGAAATGAAACAAGGTCAGGTAACCCTGCAGAAGTGTGTGTGGGGGGGTGAATTTTGATCCTTCTAGAGATCACTTGGAAGCTATTCATTCAAGGACAATTTCTTTCTTTCACCAGTCTCCATTTTTCTTACAATTCCCATTTTGGTGGCCAAACTTACAGGCCTATGCTGCTTTAACCTGCTGCAGGAGGCTGGTGAGGCAGGCTTATTTGCTTTCCCCTTTTATTTTTGTTTTGCTGTTTGTGTACGCTCAATAAGGAATTCTGGAACTAGTTGCTGTTTACTTTGCCTGTTATAGACAGACACACATAGCAATAGCAGGATCAGCTAGATGGAATCCCACTTTTTTCTACCTCAAGCTTTATTGCAGTTTACTACAAACACACTGTTACAACTCAACACCAAAAATATTTGTTTCTCTAGCCATCCTTCACCATCTTCTGACAGCACAAAATTCTTCTGTGTCGGGCTGTTCCAAAACAAGGATTACTGGTGGTGCACTTTAAGAGGCATGATCATCTACAGTGCAGTGAACAAGTAATTCAACTCAATTCATTCTGAACATCAGTGTCAGTACTATCAGGCTAAAGAGGAGAAACTATTCCCTGTTAGGTACACACTTTATGCTAATGCTGTGATCCATTTGTGCAGTGTGGTACCTATTCCAGAGGTGGGAATCATGTAGCCCTCCATTTCTTTGACTGTAACTCCAATATACTAGGTGATGCATTCTGGGGTATGTACAGTTTGCGGTCAAGTAAGTGACCCTGGGCATGTCACACACTCTCACCCTCAGGGGATGGTAATGGCAACCCCCATTTGAAGAAACATGCCAAGAAAGCCCCATGATAAGATTGCCTTAGGGTTGCCATAAGTCGGAAAGGACTTGAAGACACACAAGAACAACAAAAAAGTCTGCAGTTGTTTCATAGGTAGTACATGGGATTAGGAGCCAGCATGGTGTAGTGGTTTGAGTGTTGAACTACCACTCTGGAGACCTGGATTTGATTCTCAACTCTGCCATGAAACCCATTGGATGAATAGTTTTGTGAGTTTTTTGGGCTGTGTGGCCATGTTCTAGAAGGGTTTCTTTCTGACGT
>CM034706.1:230693303-230704261 GCA_020142125.1 Phrynosoma platyrhinos
GGATACTGCGTTTGGTGGTCCCTATGTAGACTTGTCCACAGCTGCATCGTATGCGGTAAACTCCTACGGCTGTGAGAGGGTCCCTCCTGTCCTTTGCTGAGTGCAGAATTTGTTGGATTTTCTTGGTTGGTTTGTAAACCATTTGGAGGTTGTGTTTCCTCACTACTTTCCCAACTCTTATATAGCCAGTCGTCTTATATGCCGGAAAATACGGGTGCTAATTAAATCTTAGAGTTTGTTGGGGCATAGATATGATGATGATGATTGAGGAGGGACTGTAGCTTAGTAACATGTACTTCCTCCATCTTTATCCACTTATATATGGATTCTCATTTAGCAGGGCTGAGGAAAATCTTCATCACCAGAGGTAGGGAACTTGTGGCCCTTCAGATGTTCTTGATCTCCAACTTGCATCAATCCAAGCCAAGGAAAGCCAGTGGTAAGGATAGTGGGATCTGTAGCTCAGCAACATCTCAAGGGCCATAGGTTCATGAACTTAAATTTCAATGACCTGCTCCCAGTGGAAGCAGACTGAATGGAACTAGGTGGCCTGGCAGAACAGAATCCTGTTTCAGAGAGGAGGGAGTTACATGTAAATACAATATATGTTGCCTGGAGAGGCCAGAAATCCATGCACAACATGGTTAAGTGAGAGATGATAAAGATTTTGCATCTCTTTCTAATATCTCTTATTCACAAAGATAATTGAAGCAAGGAAATTCCTCAGATAATTTGCATTGATTTCTAGGTATTAAGACTGCTAATACAGTTTAAAACAATAGCATGGATGCTTTGGAGCTACTGGGAGCAGTAATCCAAAATATTTGAAGGACCAAAGATTCCCCACTCCTAATGACCTCTTAAGTATCTGGAGCCAACAGCACTGATTTACTGCTTATAGTGAATTAAGTAAAATAATTTCAGCTATCATTATAAAAGTAGCAGATAACAGGAAGAGCTATTGCTCCAGTTTTGGCTCCCAAACATTGCTTAAACTGGTGAGTGGACAAGGCAAAACAACTCTTTTTTTTTTTTAGGTAGGAGTATAAAGAAGCACACCTGTTCACCCTGTTACTACATGTGAACATCATATACAGAGCTTGCAAAGGTCTACATGAGACTAAAGGGGGATGCAGACCAGGGCGTCTGGTCTGCATCCCCCTTCTGGGGGCGACCTCGGGGAGAGGAAGGGGCGCCGCTCGTGTGGCTGCCCCTCCTCTTCCCTGCCCGGAAGATGACTTTTTTAGTCGTCTGCTTAGGGCCTAAGACATAAGGGTGAAGCAGATGGGCAGGAAAAAGCAGCCTAAAGCTGCTTTTTCCAAGAGCAGGTCAAGACCCCGCTGGCCACACTGCCTGCTCCCGAAGTCGCCCAAGTGCACACGGCACAACCACATGGTGTATCATCAAGTGATGCTGTTGGGTAATTTTCCTCCCAATTTCCCCCCCATCATCCATGTGCACCGTCACACAAACTGCCAGAAACTGCCTGCTGCCTAGATGCCATCCCATTGGATAGCTGCCCCTTTGATCAACCACACAATCGTACCTGCGATCCTCCACTGGGACAGGGCATCGGAACAGAGGTGTGCCCAGTAAGACACTGACAATACACAATCATGCCCCCTCCTACATGCCTCCTTCACCCCATGCCCCCTCTTGAACTGTCTGGTTTGTGTATGCTGTAATTACATCCATTGGAGGTGTCACACTTCCACATCTTTGCATTGCCACTCCAACTGCTTGGGTATGGCAACTCCATCCTTTTTAAATGCACATCTGCATTGAGGCGTTTACATGCAGCTTTAGCGTTAGGTTTAGGATAGATCACTCCTTTACAACCACTCTAGCGTCAGGGCATTTACATGCATGGTTGAAGGTACGCACTTTCCAAGCTAGAGCAGTTTATTTCTACTTCTTTTTAGTCCAGCTTCCCCCCCCCCCCTTAGAGTGGCTGCAGCATGGTTTCTGGCTGGTTTGGGGGGGGGGTGCATCATGTAACCACCATGCCACCAAAGTGGCCTGAAGCTACTTCTTTTGGCCTGTCTGTTTTTGGACATAGAGACATCCTTATTGGCATGTGATAACAGAGGCTGTCACTAGATGGTACTATATACAGTTTCAAAGAGACAACTGTGTTAGTCCTTCTCAGTATGAAAAGAAAGGGAGGAATGGGAGAGGAAAGAAAAATCGTGTTCCAAAACCACAAATACTGTCTTTCCCAGAACAAATTCAAAACTGTTTCCCCAATGTCATCCTTTCCTAACATGCCCCCATACTTCTCAGACTGGGCAAACCACTTTAATAACCTTCTACCCAACTACAAATAGGTGAGGCATCACATTTCACATATTTTCCATGCAGCAGATTTAAGATAAAGGCTGAGACATACAGGAAACATCAGTTACTGAGTATTCAAGAATCTTTAAAGAAATATCTTCCCCATTAGGGCCACCTCCTACTATTAGGTAGATAAAGTAGTCACCTCAGGCAACATATTTTATTACTTTGTTTAATTTATTAACTGAACATATCATAAGGAAAGCAGAATTAGACTTAATGAAGCAGGTGTCAATACTGGAGGAAGGAACACCAACAATTTAATATATGCAGAAGACATCCTATTACTTGCAGAAAATAGCAAAGATTTGAAAGGACTACTGATGGAAGTTAAGAAAGAAAGTGCAAAATCTGGGCCATAGTTGAATACAGAAGACAAAAGCAATGACCAAAGATGATTTACATAGCTTTAAAGTGGGTAATGAATACACTGAGACATTTAAAAAATATTCTATACCTTGGTTCAATCATTAACCGAAATGAAGACTTAAACCAAAAATCAGAAGAAGTTAAGACTTTACAAAGCACCCATGAAGGTACTAGATATATCCACAAATGTAAAGATGTGTATTTGAATACTAAAATCAGAATCATCCAGGCCATTGTATTTATTATTTCTATGTATGGTTGTGAAAGGTGAAAAAAGCTGACTGGAAGAAAATCAACTTGTAGGAAAATTGCAGAAATTGCTTGCAGAAGAAAATAGCGAAGACTTGGAAGAACTACTGATGAAAGCTGGAAAAGAGCACAGATACCACAGGCTGCTAAAGAAACAAATTAATGGATCTTCAAGCAAATCAAGCTGAACTTTCACTAGAAACAAAGATGAATATACTGAGGCCTTTGTACTTTGGTCATGCCATATGAAATGACAAAACTAACTGGAAAAGATGGCAATGCTTGGTAAAGTGGAAGGCAGCAAGAAAAGAGAGAGACTGCACTAGAGATGAAGCCACGGCCCTGAGTTTGCAAGATCTGAGCAGGGCAGTTGACAATCAGGTCATCCTTCATAGTCAACATAAAATGAAGTAGGCTTGACAGCAAATAATAACAAATCCCAACAATTTGTGGTATTTTCTGTCTCATTTGCAAAGATTATTTGACTAGCTTTGGGTACATGCACCTTCAATTGGATGACTAAGAGGTGTCATTTGCTACTGCATCTCAGGCAACATAATGTTATAAACTGGTTCTGGACTTTTCTTGTTCTCTCTCCCATCCCGATCCCTCTGTTGTCACAGCAAGCATATAACTGCTCTGGATAAGAAAAGAACTTATGTTAAAGAGTTGGTTTTACCAGAAACAACCCTCCCTCCCAATCTTAACAGTGCAGGAAAAAAGCACAGAAATTACCTTTATCATTAACACAAATTAGTGGCATCACTAAGGTTGGTGTTGCTTGGTGCAGTAATGTTACTCATAAAACATGAAACCCCTATATCACTGAATGTCAAGAGTTGTGATATGACTAGCAAAATTAAAATTATACCTTTAAATTACAATATCATACACACAGCCTAAATGTATTTACATATACATAGTTTCATGTGGTTAAAGTGAAAATCTGGTAAGATGTGAAATTTCCAAAGAAATTTCCAAAGAAATTTTTTTATACACACACATATACTAGGACCTCTCCTTTCTCCTCCCACTGAGCATCTACCCACTCACACCATCCCTTCACCATTTTAAAGGGACGCAAGTGAACATCACATCCATTTCTACCCAAAGGCAGGTGTTCGGGGAGCAGTCTTAGGGTGTCACCTGGTGTAGCCCACTTTCCCAACACTCCCCTAGTGATGCCTCTGACGCAAATTAGTCTGTGAGATCAATCCTGTGATGATGAGGTACTTAAAATTTGCCCCCAAGTCTTGACTAACTTTATCAGGATTGGAGTGAATATGACATCCATAGTTTCTACATCTTCTTCCTCCCTAACACCTTGTGCCCTTTCATTTCACTTGCCTCCCTGTGCTGAGTGAAGGTTCTTGAATAATAGAGAGGGGTGAGGTTGGCTGTAACCTGATTCAACTACACTGCATGGCTCCCTGGCTCTTTTCAGCTTTCATTTTATCTGCTCTCCTGCTCTTATCCTGCTTCAACGGGATCAGGTTGGTTTATTTTCTTTGTAAACTGTATGTCACAGAGTGCCTGGGGCTGCAACATGATGCGGCCTCTAATTGATCATTCAAAAAGCTCCAGCAATGCACAGCGTAAGAGCTCCAGCGGAGGCCATACTGTTCCTTCCTGGAGGCTGTTGAGCTGCACTTGTTAACATCCCCAGCAGTTTCCCACCCCTTCTTCAACGCTAGCACTGTGCGCAAAGGTGTCTCTCCCTGCTTGGGTTTCCAAGTGTACATCTTCCTTTGAAGTTTTCTTTGGTGCCGGACTGGAACTTCTGTGCTGGAAAAGGAGTAGAGTTTCTGTGCTGTGGCTGGAATTATCTGGGAGACATACAACAGAGTACGAGAGAATTTTCCAGGTATGATATCTGCAGATCTTGGAAAAGTTAGTGAAGGGGACAACTCTACTGGAGGACTCTAGGAACTGTTATTCAAAAAAGGAGCTTTCCCACAGTCTTTTCCAATGCCACCTGAGTCAAGGGTGTCCCAGCAAGAAGTTGAGGTTCACCCAATGTCTCTAGAGAAAAAGAAAGTCTGGCTGCCAGGAGGCTCCTTCTGGTCTTTTACCCTCAGTTTTGTTTCACAGACTCTCACCATTTCAGGCACCACTCAGAAGAATGGGGGGGAAAAAGAGCCAAGTTCCTTTCCAGTGGCTTTAGGACCAAGGAGCGTGAGTAGGGCCTACTCGGTGCTGTTCTTTTGTCTGACCAGGCTGATCAGAATGATTAATGCTTATAAATGCTAGTCTTGCAAAATGCTATACTATTGCTAATTAATTCACTCACTTTTGCAAATAGGTAATTTTTAGATCTGTTATTATTTTTCTTACTTTGTTATTATTTAATCAAAGTGATGAGATTTAATATACATGGATTAGTACTTTGTGGTTTGAGCATTGGACTATGACTCTGGAGACCATGGTTTGAATTCCAGCTCTGCCATGTAAACTTACTGGGTGACCTTGAGCATGTCACACTCTCTCATCCTCAGAGGATGGCAATGGCAATGAAGAAACTTGCAAAAAAAAAAAAACAACCCTGTAGCTTTAGGGTTGCCATAAGTTGGAAAAGACTTGAAGGCACACAACAACAAGTACTTTATACTAGTGATAAGCATGTGTGAAGAGGCATCTAGTGGGGTTTCCTCCATGGGATTCAGGACTCTCTGCAGTTAGAAAGGAAGGGTCTAATTATCTAATTAACAGTTGAACATTTTTCTGTGGGTCCTGCTATCTGTTTAGATATCCCAGCAGTGCCATAGGA
Organism: Phrynosoma platyrhinos; assembly: GCA_020142125.1. Taxonomy (NCBI): domain Eukaryota; kingdom Metazoa; phylum Chordata; class Lepidosauria; order Squamata; family Phrynosomatidae; genus Phrynosoma; species Phrynosoma platyrhinos. The sequence continues at coordinate 230,699,026 of CM034706.1, forward strand.
TTTAAACTCCTGCTTTCAAGGGGTGCTGCTGACAAAGAAACATCATCGTAATTAAAGCAGTGGTACAATGCCTGCTTACCAGAATATCTTAAAATAAGACCCTGTTACTTGTTGATTAACAAATTACTTTAAAAAGAAATAGCCACAATATCTGTAGAAATTCAGATCTCTGCATACAACGTCCTTCTCCCATTCCAAATATATTCCTGATCTGGGACGTTGTGTTAGCCCTCCCATTAGGCAGAGGAAACTCCCTCAGGCAACAGATTTTGGGTGTCACAAAAGGACAATAGATTGTGTTTAATCACAACTCTTGCCATTACATTCAGTAATACATTCAGTATATATTCAGTATATGGGAATTATGAGTTATGAATAATATTAGTACAAAAAATTTCTAAGGATTCTGTATGGTGTGGCATGGGAGGAGGTCAAGGGGGGAGGTGACACTATGAGGTATCACAACGGGTGACGGCAATCCTACTGACGCCACTGCATTATCCCCAGCTACTGGTGTAACTAAATCCCTCCAGTTTGGATTTATAGTGCTTCTGTTGTCATAAAGCTTTGTAAGTGTTTGCCTGCTTGCTCTCTGAATTGCCCTGGCAACTGGGTCATTGTGAAGTGGCATGGTAGTTTCATTAGGCACCAACAGAATTCCAATTACCAATTAAAAATAAGCCAGGCTCCGTGCTTCTGGCTATGAATTTGCCTTTGTAATAATGGCTATGTGTGTTTGTTTAATGGATTGTTTTGTTTATATCTACTTTGGTCTCTGGTTTTGCATTTTGCTTTCTAAACCATACAGGTGAAGATCACTTTTAAAATTATTTTTACATAATTATAAAAATAAAAGACATACCAGCTTGGGGGTGGGGGAACCTATTCTTCTAATTTTATTTCACTTTTAAATAGAGGACATATAGACAGACTAGAAATATGATTATTTGGTAGTCATCTTGCTAACATATGTTTCCACTTACATAGGGGTCTCTTCCAACTCTATGATTCTACAAAGCAGGGGGCCAAATTGAGTGATCTGCGGCTGCTCCAGGATTGCAGCAACTAGCTGCTGCTATGGTCCTGAATGGGTCGCCAGCAGGAATGTTTCTTTACCGTTCCTTTTTGGACCTGCTTCAGGCCACATTAGCCAGTCCCAGAGCGACTTCCGAGTGGTTTGGGGGCATGTGTCATTTGAACGCTATGTTCCCAAAGCACCAGGAAGGCTCTTTATTTAGCCTGTCTGCTTTGGGCCAGAGTTGATCGGCAGTCTATTTCAACTACAGCTGTAAGCCAGGAAATAGCTCTTTTAAATTCCCACCTCTGTTATTGGATATGTTCCCATATTTTTATAAAGTAAAGATTAGAAAATCTCACTACCTAAAAATAGAGTGGCCATCTATTCACTGCTAAAAAAAAAAAAAAGCGAGGAGAGCGCAAAATGAGAGGAACACAGTTGCTTATTGATTAAGACGCCAACTGTGATGACCACAAGGTTGGCACATTGGCAGTTCGAGACCCAAGTGCCATGTGAGTGAGCTCCCATTACTCGTCCCAGCTTCTGCCAACCTAGCAGTTTGAAAGCATGTGAAAGTGCAAGTAGATAAATAGGTACCACTTCAGTGGGACGGTAACAGTGTTCTGTACAGTCATACTGGCCACATGACCATAGGATTGTCTTTGACAACGCTGGCTCCCTTGGCTTAGTAACAGAGATGAGCACAACTCCCTACAGTTGGACATGACTAGACAATCACATCAAAGGGGAAACCTTTACCTTTAGAATGAGAGACCTCAATATTTAAAAAGACATGTGTCAGTTTAGATGTATAAATGAAAATGTAGGCCTAATTAATTCTTTAATGCAAAGACATAATCAGTATATCAGTACGGAATATCAGTAAGCAAAAGGGATCTTGCAGTACCTTTGAGACTACTGTGCAAAAGAAGATGCACCTGAGGAAGTACACCAAGTCTATGAAAGCCTATGAATGCTATGAAAGTCTATGAATGCTATGAAAGTCTATGAATGCTATGAAAGTCTATGAATGCTACAATGTCTTTCATCCAGTTAGTCTCAAAAGTTCTGCAAGATCCCTTTGCATACTAATTCTTGAATAGTTAATTTAAATAATTCAGGAGTGCTGGATTATGGGGATTTTCTTTTCCTTTTTAAAATTTTGGTCATTTATCTTGCATATTTTTTCCATCATGGAATTTCAAGGCAGCATAGAAGTCAGGTGGCATCCCATTCAAGCACTGGCCAGACCCTCACTTGCTTAGCATAGCAAGGTGGCAGCAGTATTATAATACATCTTGAGGATTACTTTACTGTGAGAGGTAGAGTATAAATTTTCTAAATCAACAGAGTTCAGAGTAACTTATTACCAGTAATGCCTTTTCCCTGTAACACATTGTTTTGGAGTAAGGGTAACAGAAGGCCTTTACAGACTACCAGAAATAATGCAGCTTTAGTGCATTTTAACTGTCCTGGCTCAGTGCTAGGGAATCATGGGAACTGTAGTTTATAGTGGCACAAGAGCTTTCTGATATAGAAGGCTCAATGTTTCAGAAAAAAATACAGAGTTGACTCAAGCTGCATTATTTCTGGCAGTCTGTAAAGGCCCAGAGTTATTTTGTAAATAATATAATAACTGGAAGTATTGTTGCTTATTTCTATTTTTAAAGTAACATATATTTGTTACTTTTTCTCATTACATTTGGGAAGCTAAAAATGTTTTATCAGGAAATTTTCAGAAGATTCCTACCCTCCCCAAAATATATTCTTATATTTTTAGATGGATTACTTCCCAAAAAAGGATCTAAAGTTTTAAAAACAAACCTAGTAATGTTAAAATTTGCAATTATTCTTTAGTAATTAGGTTTTTTTTAGTTCCTGTAACTTTGCCAAACTCTGTAAATAAATACTTTTAAGCAAAGCAGAAACTTTCCAATGGTATAGGCAAACTGTAGCTTTACCTATGGCAAGAGCTCTTGGTCATTCTGTTCATGCTGATACATCCAAATTCCTCCATGCATCTTATCTGTTTGGTGAGAAATGCTAATCAGTCACTCTGATCATTTTGGCTAAAATAATAAAGATGGAATATAGTTTTCTATTCCTTTATCACCTTCTTTGACCATCTGGCACTGTTGTATTCTGAATCTAGTTGGCTGGCCTGTGCATACTTTTTAATTAGTTTTAGTATTAGCATAGGTTTGGAAACTGCTTAATGTCTGTTTTCTCTTACAGTACCCTTCTGCTTTTAATTTCTACCTCATTCTGAATCAAGTCTTTCTTTAATTTAGAATTCAGTTTTGGAGTAAACAAGCCCAAGGGATTGTCTTCTTACCTATCCATTAAGCCATGAAAGAGGAAATAAGAGGAAAGCAAAGTGTCTTTGTCCAAAATGTGTGCATGTTCTACATGCATTTTTAATATGCACATTTTTGTATATATTTTTGCACTGACCAAATTATATTTTTGTGTTCATTTCTCAAATTGTATACATTTTAGGTGGATTTTTAAAACATATACATGTTTTTGTGCATCTCTCCCCCCTCCCACAAAAAATCAACAACACTGCAAACCTTATAAGTGTTGAGTTTTCTGACATTCTGCTGTTCATTTCATGAGCTGCAAAATGAGTATTTCCATTGCAAGCTTCTTCTCCAGTTCTACTGGTTTCTTATTTCTTCAAGTCCTTTCCCTAAAGAAGATGGAACCAAGAGCATATTTACTCTGCTCTGCCATAGTGCCATCCTACAGAATTCTAGGATTCAAAGGTTGGTGAAATACTTAGAATTCTTTGCTAAGGAGGTCTAGTCCCGAACCCTGGAATAGGAGAGGTAGAAGGGCTCAATCCCTGCAAGACTGAGCCCTTTCTGAAATGATCAGGCAAAGTTGGACTGCTCTATAGTTAAGCCCCCTCAAGAATAAGCAGTCTGAAAGTACTAAATGATGATCATTACTGTGCTTTTGCTTTCATTGTATTCATATTATTACCAGTTTCAGTTGGATGATGATTATTTTCATTGTTTTGACCAAAAAAAGCCCTGCATACTTGCAAGTAGTCAACATTAATAATGACCTGCCTGCCAAAACTGAGACCTTATATACACATTAAAAACAATTATAGTGTCACTAGATCTAGTCTGCTAAACAGAACTGCAATACTAGGGTTTTCTAACAGAATTATAAGGATCTCATCAAACTGCCTATCCCAGGATTCCATAGAGTAGAACAATCCTATCAAAATGCTATAACTCTCATGCTACAGAACTATAACTGCACAGTGCAGACACACCAGTTCAAGAACCAAGACGTGGAAGCCCTAAATCAATCTATGCTGCCAGTCTCCTTCAGATTGCCAGAGAATTAGTAGCATAATGTTCCTGTTGTTGGACCTTTTCAGGGCAAGTCTGACTTGTAAAGTGCTGGTTCTGCATAGCCAATGATATTTGTACAGCTTGCCTTAAGTGATGGTCATGTTGCTGACCATAGATCTGGTGCTTTGTAATGATCTGAGGACTAGACACAAACTAAACTAAAACAAATACTCCAGAGGATGACACTGGTACAAAACACACTGCAGAAATCATTCAGTTTGAGACCACTTTGACGCCCTGGATCAATGGTAGGGAATTCTGGGAATTGTAGTTTTGTGAGACAGAGAATTAGGCAGGACAGTTAAAGCAGTCTCAAACTAGATTATTTCTACAGTGTGTTTTGGACCATCGTTTCCCTGAAGAGCCTTGTTTGGCATGACAGTGCTCTTTCATTAATAGCTGCCATGTAAAGGTTATTTTGCTTGGAAACAGGGACTTTTCCTGTTAGCTCTTTATTTACTGAGATGCTAGAAAAGCTACACTGAAGACAAGGATGCAGATTTGGACATGCATCCCCCAGCTGTTGGGATTCCCTGAAAGGGAATGATATCAGACAGAGACTACTGAGAGCCTATCTGAGGGGGAAGAACACCCAAAGAGGTGATTCTGTCCCCTCCATTTTATTGACCTCTGTTTACAGCACAACTGGATGTTTGTTTATCATTCATTAACTATCAGAAGGTGGCCAGGCTCCAAAGGTCAAAAGAAGCAAACAGGAGACAGGAAACCAGCCAAGCCAATAATTAAGGGTGGACCAGACAATAATATAATAATATATTATATAATATAATTATATAATATAATAATAATAATAATAATATATTTTATTTATATACCGCCCCAGTGG
>CM034706.1:230727578-230741660 GCA_020142125.1 Phrynosoma platyrhinos
GTAGTCCAACACTCAAACCATTACACCATGTTGGCTCCTATTCCCATGAAACAATACTTATGAAACAATTGCAGACTTTTTTGTTGTTCGTGTGTGTCTTCAAGTCCTTTCTGACTTATGGCAACCCTAAGGCAATCTTATCATGGGGTTTTCTTGGCATGTTTCTTCAAATGGGGGTTGTCATTACCATCCTCTGAGGCTGAGAGTGTGTGACATGCCCAGGGTCACTTACTTGGCCGCAAATTGTACATACCCCAAAACCTAATATATTGACAGTCCTTCCCCCCAACACTTTCTCATTTCCCCCCAACCATCTCATAGCTGGGAAATGGAAATAATTTTTAAAGCAGCATTTAAATCTGGACTATTTTTTAAAAAGTAACTTCCAAAACACACTGCAGAAATAAATGGGAGCTGTAGTTTGTTGTGTTTATAAGGGACAGTTTTCCTGCTAAGTACCTGCATGTCGTAAGCATTTGAATTAAAATTACCATATTGAAATCAAATCTGATGGGTTTTTTAAAAATTTTATTTGGTATGCATTGGAAGAGGGGTGGTTTTATACAGCGAGTATATCCCAAACTCTATATTTTAACTGGAAAATTTGGGGGTCGTCTTATATGCCCAGTCATCTTATATGCCGGAAAATAAGGTAGGTCCTTCCGTGCAACTCTATAGTCAACTTTACCCAAAAGTTGCACTGAAGGACCTAGAGATTCCTAGAGAGAACACTCCACTAGGCATTTGTAGCTCCTCCAGTTCAATTCTATGTCAGTGTCTGGCAGAGTTTTCTCAAGTTGATTACTCTTAGAACAGATTGGCATAATTAAACATCAACTTAGCAACAGGTCTTAACTGATACAAAATTTTATCCATAATTAATATTTCACTTAGTGTATCATAACTTCCTTGAATAACAGGAAGATTTTTACTTATTGCTTTGACTTTGAAGCTTTGATGCTATTAAATGCAGTCAGCTTCCTCCTAATTCATGATACTGCTTCCTTGTTCATAACACCCAAGAAAGCCATCATAGGATCAGTCTTCAAAGAAATATGCTGTATTTTTCTAAATATGTACAAGTATATTCTCCCAGTACTTTTGTCCCTTTGGACATCTCCACCAAGAGTAAATATGTGAGCCTTGCTGCATAAAATGCATATTCATAAATGAATTTTTGTAGTAAGTTAGATAATTGAAAAACAATCTCCAAGGCTGAAGGTATCTATATTCAAAAATTCCAAATGTCTTATTTTCCTTTAGGTAAAACCAAGAGCTTTCAGTCTTCTGCAGCATTAAGCAATCAATATCAGTCCTGGTTCTAGTGGCTAAATAATTCATACTGAGGATGGAGGTGATGATTTAAGCTCTAAATTGCTGGGTAAATTAAAATTGGCCATCCTAATGGAAAACAGTGCCATTAAACAGAAATGCTGGGTCCAACCATGAGTCACTTTATTGTGACTCATGGCACTGAGTCACAGAATGGCACTGTATTGTGCCAAATACAGTAGCAATATTTAAAGTGAATTGATCCTCCATATGTACAGATTGTCATTTCCCTGACAGACATTTTATTTAATGGCTGTATCTGCCTGATTAATTTGTAACTTAAAAACAAAATTTAATTTCTTTGTACCTCATATTCTGCACAGGTAAGGTGCAGAATTTAATGCTGGACACAGAATTCAGACTATAAAGATACGACTCTTGCCATGCAACTATTGCTTAATGAAACCTCAAAAATGTGGAGAAGAGAGGACAGTAAGAGATAAGAACTGGGGATGTTTACCTGGAGAAGAGAAGACTGAGGGAAGACCACTAGCATGTTGTCCTCCAAATCTATTCTATACAGCCCAGGATCTATTCTGCAGGCCCCTGGGTGTCGGTTATTGCCAAAAGAAGTACTTTCTTTAGTTTAATGTTCATCCACAAGGCAATTTGCAGATTGAGAGAAACAAGCTAACATTCTCTTCAACATGCTGCAACACTTTCTCCAATCCTGCTGTAAAAAAATTGAAACCCCATTTAGGTGCAACACGCCGTCTCCTTTTTTAGATGTGTTTATATAAGTACATGACGGTAGTTGTGGTGGGGACTGTCAACCACTTCTTGCTTCTTCTTTTTAATTTACAATGTTGCACATTAATTTTAATCGAAGAGCTAATACTGATTTAGGAGGATAGGGTACAAATTAATTGAAGGTTTTTTAAAAAACTGTGATGATTTGGATGATAAATTAATTCACTAGCTTTTATATTTATATTTTATGTAGAGAAGGCTGGGCCCCAAATCTTGTATGTGCCAAGCAATACCCATGAAGGCATAAATACCCTAAAGGCACTAGATCCCATTTGATCTTGGAAACTGAACAAGAGCAGCCCTGGCTGATACTTGGATGGGAGCGTGCCAATGGATATCAGGTGCTGTAGGGCAGGGGTAGGCAACCTAAGGCCCGGGGGTCGTATCCAGCCCCCCGAGGCCTTTGGACCGGCCCCAGGCTGGTCCTGTCGCCACCGCCGCCACCCACCATGATGATATTGATTACTGTTGTTATTACTTGTTCTTAGGTTTTCTTGGCAAAATCTCCATAGGGGATTTGCCATGGCTTTTCTGGGGCTGAGAGAGTGTGCATGCATATTTTTTTAAATCTTTTTTGTTAATTTTTAATTTTAATATTTATTTATTTATTTATTTATTTATGGTGCTTCGGCTCCCCAATTGTCTGAGGGACAGCAACTCAGCCCCTGGCTCAAAAAGGTTGCCTACCTCTGCTGTAGGCTATGTTTCAGGGGAAGAAACTGACAAAACCACCTCTTAAGTATTCCCTGCCCAAGAAAACCCTACAACATTGATGGGGTCCTCATGAGTCAACAGGCGATGAAGGCACGCACGCATACACACACTGCCATGGGAGACATAATAGCCATCTTCAAAATATCTGAAGGATTGACACATGGAAAATGAAGCAGACTTGTTATCTTTTGCTGCATAGGGCAAAACTAGCAAAGGAGCAGATTTCAGCTTCTTTCTCCAGGAAAACATCTTTCGTAAGGAAGCTTCTATAGAGAGATACAATTTCCTCTGTAAGAGAAACATCTATTTTAGGAAGTGGTGGAATCTCCTTCAGTTTAGAGAAAGGAGAGGGGGAGTGCAGCCCAAGGACTATGTGTAGTCCCAGGGACTTTCTTGCTCTACCAGCCTTGACCCTGGAAAGTCCCCTTTGGCAAAAATTGCCCTAAACTAAAAGAGAAATACCATACTTAATCACCAGTCCAAGAGCTGTCCAGGAGTAGTGTCTTGCCTTACAACACTCCCACAGCCCCTCCACCCCTAAAATGAACTGAAAAGTCTCAGAATCAAAACCAGAACTGACTTAAATGCCTAGTCAGATTCACACCCATTTCTCATCCATTTTGGGACACTGCAGCTCAGAGCAGAATCACTGGGGTGAAAAATTACCTCTGTCCCTGAAGTGCAGACTGTGCAGCCATCTGTTAGGGATGATGTTGTTTCCTTTACTGAATAAGTGTTGGATTATATGACCTTCAATGTCCCCCATAGCTCTAAAATTCTATAATTCCCAATAAGGATGGATTAGAGCAGTAATAAACAACTTTGGTGGGTCCAAGGGCCTTTACTCATGGGGGGAGAGAAAGAGACACAAAATGGGCAGGGTCTTCTGTAGTCCATGAGATGCTCCTGTTGATCATCCTTTGAATACAGTTTCATTAATCATAGTGAAATAAATTATGAAAAATTGGCCTGCAGAATGTTGGATAATCAAGCTTTTGGTGACCAAGAAATTCAAAGATAAACTTTGACGCCAGTCATGCTGTGGGTGTTTTACTAGTCCATTAAATAGTCATATCTCTCTTTTGTCTCTTGAGAAGAGACCAAGATTTTATTTTATAACCAACTCATCCTAGCCCAGACTTCCTGTTTCCTGTGTCTTTCTGTTTTGGTCTCCTCTGAATATACTGGGTATTATTCAACACAGAGATGAGGCTGAGCACATTTAACATTTTCTTAGATTTTGGTCTTTGTGCTGTAGGCACTCTCTTCTGTGTATGTTGCTGAGTTTTATTGGTTTTAGATTGTGGTACTTACATTACACAAAATATGAAAATTCAAAAAGCATGTGATGGAAATCTAGAAATTCTAAGATAAGCTTTGCATGCAGGCAAGCCCTGTGTGTTTTACTAATCCGTTGAATAGTAATATATCCCTTTTTGAGAACTTCTAGAGAAGTTCTGTTTTTAACACTTTCCTAATTACATTTTTTACTTAGTTCTTTTTTAAAGTAATTATAAAAGTAATTGTACATTCCTGTGTATAAGAAAAAAATGTACAAAAGCAACTGAGAACTTCAAGATTTCTTGACACATGGACAAAATCAGTATACTGGCTGAAGCTTTACTGCAGAAGTGGGAATGATGTGATCCTCCTTATGCTGTTGAACTGTGGCTCCCAGCAGCCTTAGCCAGCATAACCAATGGTGAGGGATACTGGGCATTGCAGTTCAGCAGTATCTCAAAAGGTCACACAGTTCCCAGCCCTGCTTTACTCCTATATATTAGGGCTTTGAGATAAGGCATTTAACATCATGCTCTTTTTTGTTAGTTTTCCCAGCTGACAGGTTGAGTCCAGAGTGCCTGTGGAGTCACTAGCCTCCAGCAAGAAACATTCTTTCCCAGGCTAACAGTTGCCATGCGGTGCTTTCTGAGGCGGTCACTTACAGTGATCATTTCCTTGCTGGTATTCCTGCTTGTCATAAATCTGTCTTCCTGGCCCCAAGAGGATTCTGCAATGGTAAGTATAGCATGTGTATTTTGTTCTGGATGTAAAAAAAAGAAAGCAAATATCCAGAAGATCTATCCATCCCTACCTTGTTGCTCTTATGTTTTAAAAGTAAATCATTTCCATTACTCATGTTAGTGAATAAACCTAACCTCAAGTGCATTCGCACTGAAGAAATAATCCAGTTTGATACCGCTTTAACTGCCATGGCTCCATGCTATGGGATTTTGGGAATTGTAGTTTTGCAAGACATTTAGCCTTCTCTGTCAGAGAGAACTCTGGAGCCACAATGAACTACCATTCCCAGGATTCCATAGCACTGAGCCAGGGCAGTTGAAACTGTGTCAAACTGGATTATTTATCCAGTATAGATGCAGCCTTCCTTGTCTAAGAAAACTCTATGAAATTTATGGGGTAAGTTGACAGGCATCTTGAAGGCACATACATACACACTTCTTTACTGACAGAACAAAATGGAAATACATTTCAAGATGCTCAAAAGATTGTTGTTCCATTATTAAAGACATCTTGTCTCTTGTCTCATAAATGGTTTGAGAGTTCCTCGTTTCTGAACCTTTCCCCTAAATCGCTCTGAGATACACAGGCTGAAATGTGTCAGGCTTCTTACTAAGAAAATTTTCTTTACTAGTAAAACAACCACCTTTGTAGCATCTTGAGAAGCATATCCAGTTTCTTCTGTGGATTTCATTGGATAATCCCTAGTTTCTGCTTCTTCCACTTCTGCTTTAAATATTTGCAGCCATTCCACAATAACATGTCTCCTGTGCAGAAGTGAGAATTGCCCATAGAAAATAACTGCCCTGTTTGGGGCAGGAAGGTTCAAATCTAGAGACATGTTATACACAACCTAAAATCTAAGCAAATAGGCTCCAAGGAGAGAGAATGGCAGCACAAGGAAGAGAAATGAAAAGAACTGAAAGTCATCCAAGTCCAAACACAAAGTCTATCAGAATAGGAGTCAAGAAAATGGTTGATAACAGTAGCAGATATTCTTTCTATCAACTTCAAGAGGATCCTTCTAGCAAAAGCATGACAATAGCAGCAAAATCCAGATTTTTTTTCTATAGCTGTTATTGGGCAGCAGCTTTTCTCCTCCTTATCCCAAATGGGTAGCATAAAAGATGGCAGTTCTTCTGTTTGATGTTCAGTGGGAGCTGAAGAGTGTCCTTTCCATGCTATCAGAGGACTTAAAATGTTCTTATTGTTATTCCATTGAGATTCTAGAAACTCAGGGATCCTCCAGGCTAGACAAATGTGGCAAAAGATTGCAAATTTTGTTACCTTGGTTGGTTCTTGAGGTGGTGGTGGTTAAATATCTGACATTTCAGTTGTCCCAGGGAGCAGCTACACTATAGAAATAATGCAGTATGGCACCACTGGTGGTGTAGCTCCAGCCTATAGAATCCTGGGATTTATAGTTTTACAAGTTCTTTAGCCTTCTCTGCCAAACAATGCTAGTGCCTACAAATCCCATGATTCTGTAGGATGGAGCCATGGCAATTAAAGTGGTATCAACCTGCATGATTTCTACACTGTAGATGCAGCCTCAATCTATTTTCTCACAGTTCTCAGAAACAGCTGCAACATTTTATTCCCACCCTAGAGAGGGAATTTCTTTTTAGTTCCCTTCTCCTTCCTGCTTTCTTTTTCTTATTATTTTTTCAAGTTATAGTGCAACAGAGCATTAATGAAGCAGCTCTTTTGCTTTGTGACTGTAAAAAAAAAAATCAGAGGAGAAAATTTTCCCTTTTAAATCATAGAACTACTTCAACAAACCATGCCCCAGTTTAACCTGTTTAGAAAAACTGCAGTGCACATCCAAGAAAATCCTACAAATGCCCCCCTCCCAAAGAATGGACTGAGTAGACAGAGACGCAACAGAGACCAGCAGTACCACAAGAAATCATACTTTACACCCATGAAAAGACCCCCCCCCCTTTTAAACTACCCATGATCTCATAATCTAGAGATGCAGCTGGTCTTGGGAAAGTTTTTAGTTTCTGATACGATTCACACAATTCAATCCAATTCACACAATTGTATCTATTTAAACAGAGACTGGATGACTATCTGTTGGAGGTGCTTTGATTGTGTATTCCTGCATGGCAGAGGGTTGGACTAGATGGCCCTTGAGTTCTCTTCCAACTCTATGATTCTATCCACACCCTGCAAGTATGGCTATGCTGGACCATAGGGAAGTCTAATCAGACGTATTTGCTGGTAGCAGAAGCTCTCTGACATACCGTGTAAGTTTCTAACTATTTCTGACAAACTGTTTTTTCACAGAAGGAAGTGCGGCAATGGGCTCAGGATGTGGGCCTTCACCAGCTTCATGCCGAACACAACCGTCATAGCCTTCAAAGACTAAGTAATGCTACCACCTTCCTGAATGTTTCTTTTCATTATCTTGCTGGCATGCCACCACTCCAGAAAAGTGAGTTCTGCATATACCTCCAACAGGCAAATAGAATCAAAAGGAAAAGTTGGAAAAGTTACTTCTTGGACTACAAGTCCCAGAATTCCTCAGTAGAGGAGTAACAGGGCCAATGGGAGGCCTTTCCTGCCCATTTCTGACCCCACACTGCCACCCAGTGGAAGAATGAAGATACAGCAATACAATATTTATAATCCAGTAAACATATTCAGGGGTACCCATATCGACCATATAGCAAAATACAGTAACATCCAAAATCCACAAAACAGTGATACCTTTAATCAGCCAACCAATATATACAAAATGCACACTGCAAGCTTTTGAAGCTCTTGTAGTTTATCTTATTTACTGCAGTTCCTAGAAGGGAAGGGAGTGGGTTGTTCTTGCCAGGGCCAGCCCAATACAATTCACTGCTGCCTGAGGTAAAGCACAAAATGATGCCCCCCTCTTCTGACTGGATTTATAAACGTGTTGAATACTATTCAGAAGATGATTTGGTGGATCTATCTATTCTATAGTCAGGAGTAGCAACTGAATTTAGTCAAATTCTTAGATGCTCTTATCAGTAGTGGTTGAGTGGGCTGTTGAATACACTCAGGAGTTAATCTGAAATTTAAAGGCACTTAACTCATTTGAGGATAGGTTTTTAATCAGCTCCTTCCAAGTTCACACTAAAACTTGGCTTGGCTTCACTACACTGAAACCACATCAGCAGATACTCTATGGAGTATAAGGTATTTCTAGCTCATCCTTTTCACTTTTCATCACATTAGGCAGACTTTCAAAGCAGATGAATTCAAAGCAGGGTTTCTTAGAACTGATCAGAGCAAATGAAGGCAAAACGTCCCTTAGCACTGTCAAGATAAGTGGTTTTACTATGGCAAAAACAATTAAAAGGGCTTGTGGCACCTTCCATTGTGGGAGGAAACATGTTCATCAAATGCATGAAATAACTATAAGAGCATAAAAAGAGTTCCCCTGGGAGTGAGAAAGAGAGGAATAAAAGGCCATTTAATCCATTATCCTGTTCACCACAACAACCAGCCAGATGATTCTGGGAAGCTGATATGAAGGCAGTAGCCCTCCCTGTAGGGCAGGGGTAGGCAACCTTTTTGAGCCAGGGGCCGGGTTGCTGTCCCTCAGACAATTGGGGGGCCAAAGCACAATAAATGAATGAATAAATAAATAAATATAAACATATTTTTTAAAAAAATTTAAAAAATATGCACGCACACTCTCTCAGCCCCAGAAAAGCCATGGCAAAACCCCTGTGGAGATTTTGCCAAGAAAAACCCAAGAACAAGTAATAACAACAATAATCAATATCATTATGGCAGGTGGTGGTGGCGGCGGCAAGACCAACCTGGGGCCGGTCCAAACGCCTCGGGGGGGCGCATCTGGCCCCCGGGCCTTAGGTTGCCTACCCCTGCTGTAGGGAGACACACTTATCCCAGCACACATTTCAGTTAGCAGACTTCAGGCTGCTTTGAAGGATCTACTTTTTATTTCATTGGGATGCCAAGATCCACCAGTTGGAACTTGGTACAAAAGGCAAAGGCTCAGAATGAAAAAATTCTGATTCCAAACTTATTTAGAGAGATGAACTCACAGGTCTTCCACAATGAATCCACTTCTGTCCTTCCTCACCTTCCCCATATCACACACACAAGAAGAAAAAACTATAGAAAAGTCTTTGGTACATAGCCCTCTCCCTTCTTGTCTTCATTTCAGCAATATAATTTAGGCCAGTAGAGGAAAAGTATGGCTTGTAAGCTGCATTAAGACCTTTGGGGGATCCAATGTAGTCCTTTGGATCTTCATGGCCCTGCATCACTTTAAAAAAAACTCAGTTACCCCTCAAACACTCTAAAATGCTGTTTGGGAACCTCTACCTGAAAATTAAAAATGGCATGGCAGGTGAGCAGGAATGACATGGTATTGCTTCTGGGTGCACAAAATGGTGGCTACACCAGTGTGATTTGGCCCTTTAGAGCTCCAGAGGGAGTCAAAATGGACAATTGCAACCCTCCTGGGTCTGGAGTGAGCCCACTCCAGATTTAGGGTAGCTTGGATTCAATTTTCTACTGCCATTGTTAAAAAATTATGAGTCAGAAACCATTGCTGATCTATTTCACAATGAAAAATAATATCTTATTCAACACATTCAACAACAGGAGAAAGATAATAAACAAATGCTAAACACATATTACAAAAGGAAAATAGGACAAAATAAGACAAACAATAAACAAAATCAAATCCCTGGTCCTCCCCTCCCCATCCAATTAAAATCACTTCCCAGTTTTCTCTGACTGTATTGTATTAACTTAAATATAATGTTAACTCCTATCTAAATTACATCTCTTTTATTTACTATTTCTCCTTATAACACAAGAAAGATTATTTCTATATACCATATTCTAAAGTTACAATGTCTCTTTTTTGTTGCTTTACATAGTGTGTAAAAAGTTTCCATATGTATTAAATAAGTTTCTATTGAGTTTTCTTTTACTAAATTTGTCAGTTTATCTAATTCTGCCAAATCTATTAGTTTTTTCCATCCAATCAATACTTGTAATCTTGTTATTTTTTCACTATCTTTCATATACCAATGTTTGGGGCTGTTGTCATATAACTTATCAACATTCTATGTTCTCTCAATCTGCTTTTCCAAGTTTATGATACTTAAGACAAACAGTTCAGGGCTTAATGTTATTTCTATTTTCAATTTTTTTGCATTCTTTTTCTAATTATTAACCAATACGTCTTTGCTTTTTTGCATATCCACTAAACATGGCGATAAAGATCCTTTCCAACATTTGTAACTCATGGCTTTATACATTATAGCTTATTTATCTGGAGTCATATACCATTTAAACTGCATTTTATGAAAGAATTCCTTTAACTTGTAAACAAGTACATTTTAATCCCTTAGTCCACATTTCTTCCCATTGTTTCAATTGTATATCATGACCTATATTTTATGCCCAATTTACCATGCATTATTTTATCTGTTCTTCTTCAGTATTAAATCTTAGTAGCAATTTATATATATATTTAAATCAAATTAGTATCATCAGTACAGAGTAATTTCTCATTCTGTTTGAGATCTACTTCAAATCCCCCAGAGCTCTACCAGTTGATCCTGATCTGCTTACTCCTGCTCTCCAACAGATTTTCCCACAGTCTGCTGCCCTTCAGATGTTTGGGGTCACGCTGTCGATCTCCAGCCAGTGTGACCATTGATCACACTGAGTGAACTAGACTGAGGAAGGCTGCTTTTTGAATTTTCTAAATTTTAAAAATCACTTTACATTTAAAAATTTAAAAATTTAATCTGGAATAATCACCACATCTGGTCAGAACAGGTTTTTTAATACTGGTTATTATTCATGGGAGAAAGCACTTTCATTTGCTTGTCCTCAGTCTACTACCAGTCATCTTCATCTGGTGACCCTGAATTATTCAGAAAGTGTGCAGTTTCAATTAACTATGGACGTTATCACACGTGGCCCAGAAACTGAAAATAAAGTGGAAATGAGGCATCCTGAAAATAAACAGGAAATAAATCTTGTTTCTGCAAACGTCATTACCTTCATTGCGCATTTACAGTAAGTGTATCGAACGTCCACACACAAGAGAAAAAAACCTGTAAATGTAGCCGAAATGAGCCTCTTGCACATGCGCAGATAGAGTAATGCTCGCGGGAACCATGGGTAATGACGGGGAAATGCTCCCCAATACGTATTTGGTTATCATACTTACGGTAAATGTGAAATGATCCTCATCGCACAATTGCAATTCCTCAAGAAACCGAATTTCAAAAGATCTCGGTTCTTTCCACTTTCTGTCCACTTTCTGTCAAGGTTCTGTGCGACGTCGTGTGAAAACACGGGCAAATAATCCAGTTTCAGTCGGGATTTTGTTTGGATTTTGTTTGGATTGGGCCCCGTGTGATAACGTCCTATATGTAGCATCGATTTAGACATCAAATACGGTTCCTTGAAATTGCATACTTTCTATACTGTAAGCATCCTTTGTACATCCTCACATTCATGAAGTGAATATCTTTCTGTTTCAGAGTTTCTGACAGTGGGGCTATGTTCTGTCAAACGAAAGCGAGAGAACTACCTCCTAGAGACCCTGAAGTCTGTCTTTGAACGATCCACACAAGAAGAGCTGAGGAAGATGGTGATAGTGGTGCACTTAGCTGATCCAGACCAAGAATGGAATGCACAAATGGTCAAGCAGATTGCCAAGAGATTTGCTCCTCATCTTCTGCTGGGCCGCTTGCTACTTATTCATGCTCCTTCTGAGTATTACCCTTCCCTGGAAGACCTAAAGAGGAACTTCAATGATGCTGAAGACCGTGTGCAATTCAGATCAAAACAGAATGTGGATTATGCCTACCTCATGAATTTTGCAGCCAACCTTTCTACCTACTTCCTCATGATTGAAGATGATGTCCACTGTTCCAAGTCCTTTTTCACAGCCATCCAAAAGAGGCTGGCATCCCTCCAAGGCTCCTACTGGGTTACCTTGGAGTTTTCCAAGCTTGGCTACATTGGCAAACTCTACCACTCCAGTGATCTTCCCCAGCTGGCTCATTTTCTCATGCTCTTTTACCAAGAGATGCCATGTGACTGGCTTCTTGTGCACTTTCGCCTCCTCCTTACACAAAAGGAGGTAATTCGTTTCAAACCATCCCTCTTTCAACACATTGGCCACTACTCTTCCTTCCAGGGCACAGCAAACAAGCTGAAAGATGAAGACTTTGAAGAGGACCTTTCTAGACTCCCAGACAATCCCCCTGCAGATATGGTTACAGATATTGTGACGTTTGAGAATTACCTACCCTTTAAGGCTTACAGCAACATGGCAGACTATTTTTGGGGCAAGGCCCCCTCTGCTGGTAATTCTTTTACAATTGTGTTTAAGCAGGCAGCCCGTGTCCTCCGTATCCAAATCCATACAGGATCTCAACACCATCCAGGAGACTATCTCCGGGCAGGGCTTGTGGAATTGGGCACTGAGAAAGGCAAGCAACACTGTATCAGGTATACGCCCATTGGACACTTTGAACATGGAAATTTTGATAGAGATAACCTAGAGAGCAGCACAACCTATGCGCCTGAATGTGTGCGCATTACAGTGACTGAGGGTCAGAGTGAATGGCTGATCATACATAGTATCAGCATCTGGACGAAGCCTCAATGAACTCCAATGAATTGTCTTAAATTATCTGCAGTGCAGGAACACTGCTGGTGGTCAGGTTCAGCTCTCTTGATGTAAGAATCCACTAGGCAGAAGAAAAAGGTTCTGTATTCTTGATGATCATGAATGGTGATATCATTTACAAATTAGATGTTTTGGACCTATATATCATCCCAGAAATCAGGAACTCCCAACCATATTCTGCACAATTCTGGCAACCTACAGTATCTTCAACTGCACTTGTCAGAGAAGTCCCTTTGCATGAGTCTTCTTGAGCTCCAGGCTGAGCTACTTTGTGCCCACCTTCCTTTTCCTATTCCCATTGTCAGTATGGTTTTCATATGGGGGGCTAGAGAAATAGCAGTCAAGCTGGATACCAGAACAGAGTAGTGAGCCAAACTTATAGCCCCCAGAGCTATCTGTTTGGATTCTCCTTGGCTTTGTCTCCTCTATATCTAGTGCCCTGGAACATAAGCAGTCACTCTGCATTTTCCCCAATGGGATATACATGGAGGGCTCAGATAGAGAAAGGACATCGTCCGTCAGTTCCCTAGCTTTAGCACTGCCAACCATATCACTGATTACCTATATCTCTCAGGTCTTCTAAAATGCAGACCAATGGCTCTTTGAGACACGATATCATAGGAGATAGGGCTGAGTGCACATCTGTTTACCAGAATTACATGGAGCAGAATTTTAAAAAGCTTCACTCTACAGAGGTTTTCACTAGTCATGAGATCAGTTTTTTGCACTTTATGATGCTGCTGAATTATTTAGATATTTATTTTTTAAAAATATGTGACCAACACATGCACTAATTCATCTTTATAATTAGAATAATTAACAAAAAAACCCACCAGAACAGGAAGAGACACCTTACTCTGCCCAAGTAGGCCTTGAGTGTGCTCTATGACATCTGGTCAATTGCTTTTTACCCGTGGCTGTTCCAGAAGGACTTCAGGACTGCAGAGTTCAGACTTCTTGTAGTACCAGGATTCTGGTTTGGCATATTTCCGCTAGGCACTTCCTGCCATTTTTTTACTAGCTTGCATATGATAAATGGTCTTGGTAAGAATCATCCTTGGTGAAAGTGCTACTGTTGAATGCTAGGTCATCCAATGGGGAAAAATGGCTCTAGGTCCTGGATAAGCATACTGACCTGATTCATGGAGGCCTGACTGGATGAGATGAAATAGTGAATCTCTTCCCTAGGAGATGAAACGGGGGTAGGTGGAGAAGCTTAGTTTTAGATGTCTACCATAACTCTGCCAGGGGCAGTATCTCCCAGTCCTCCAGATTTGAGTATTATATCTGTAGTGCAGAATGAAATGGATTATTTAGATCCATTCAGTCTTGCTTCAAGCCTGGCTTTGTGTTAAAGACAGCTTTGGCTGCCTTGGTAGATGACCTATGCAGAGAACTAGACAGGGGAAGTGGTCTCTGTTGGTTCTGCTGGACCTCTCAGTGACTTTTGATACCATTGATCATGATATACTGTACTATAATAATAATAATAATAATTTATATCCCACTTCTTGACAGCAATCTAAGCGGCTCACGATAAAATCCATATCCCCAGACCAACCCCCCCTTAAAACAGTATTAAATAACAAATA
>CM034706.1:230744567-230757016 GCA_020142125.1 Phrynosoma platyrhinos
AAAAAAAAAAAAAAAAAAACCAATCAGGTGTCTGGCCATGCTGATTGGAGGAGGTGAATCTGGAGTCCAAAGCATCTGATAGATGCTGGTTTGGGGATAATTGCAGATGGGCATAGGCTAAAGGAACAGAATTTTATGTTCTACCTCTGTTTAAAGCAAGACAGGTGCATTTGCTTCCTTCTGATAGTGGATAGGCTGATCCATTCTATTGAGCTTTTCCAATCACTACTTCATTCAAGTGCTTCCAAATAGAATCCAAACAAATGTGATATTCCTACTGCATTCCTGAAAGTTTTACAAAAGGATCATAGAATCCTCAAGAATGGGTCCTAAACATGCATCTTAATATATATAGCAATGGGTCTTTCTAGGGGAATTTTAATTAGCTTAATTAATTGTTGGACTGCACTACAAAACAGTCCTCTGATACCATTTCCCGCCTGTTTATCAAGAGTCATGAAATAGGGATCCACAGAGGCAGAATTCTCTAAATGAATTGTACTTTTATTTGGGGGGAAATCACACAACTCAGCAAGCACACATGCATGCACACACACAAGAGCTAAAGAATAAAGGAATTAGCATTGGGATAGTTCGAGGCTCCACTAATGGCAATACTCACTCTAGACATGGTCGCTCCAGATGGTTCAAATAGAGTGCACTGATGTTGGACTCAGCTGTGGGAAGTGCTGGAATGGACGGCCACAAGTCGGAACTAGTCAGAATTCACAGTGACAAAGTGTCCTCATGCATTCTACCTAGCCCACTGAACAAAGAAATTTGGGGTGCTTATATAGGCCAAAACTATTCTGAGGCAAAGATACATCAAAGGCCAAATCTGTATTGGAAAGGATCGCTCGAGATGGGGCTTGGAAGGTGGGTAAGAAGTTGTAAATTAGCCTTCTCTGGCTTATGAGCAGAAACATCCTACTCATAAATTATCCTAGACTTCCTATCTCATAGATATGAATGTTCCATTGATTGCAGCTCCCAAACTTATCTGATTTTTCTCTTCCCTTGTACATGGTCTCTCGCATTTGGTCTCATGGCTACCTTGCCTATATGACCGGGTAGGATAAGCTCCATGACCACTAGCAGTCAGAGTACATTCAGGACCATGGATGGGACTCACACACCAAAATTAGGAAGACGTCCATTATTCATATATCAGTTACAGTTTATGATTAGCTTAAATTACTGTTCAGGAACCAGACATCTATTTAAATATTTCTATTGCATGTTAATGTTATTCCTCTTTGCTATAAATGCAACTTTATGGTGTGTACTCAAAAGCCATATTTTATTAGGAAGATGACTTGAGTTGACAAACCATAATTCTAATTTGACTAATTTCCTTTTCAGCCATATGTGTTATTGGCCATTATTATGCCTGCTGTACTCAGTATTTCTCTTTAGTCAGGCTCTGTTTTTTGAGAGGAGTAAGTAAGGGCCTTTGCAGACTGCCAGAAATAGTGCAAACTGAGTCCACTTTAAGGGTTAGGGTTAGTGCTAGAGAATCATGGGAATTATATTTTTTTCTGAGACATTGAGCCTTCTCTGTCAGAGAGCTCTGATGCCACAATAAAATACAGTTCCCATGATTCCCTAACCCTAACCCTTAAAGTGGACTCAATTTGCACTATTTCTGGCAGTCTACAAAGGCCCTATATCTCACTTTTGACTCTTATCAGACAATGTATTGCTGAATCACCTGCTTAGCCAGTATTCAAATCTCCACCAAAATTCACATTTTTGGTTCAAGACATAATTTTACACTAAATTTCAAGAGTCCCTTTCATAGAAGTGCATGCTTTCGTATTTTTGTTTCTGCTCTTGCATACCAAAGCAACTATTAGAGTGACCAAATTGCCTTCTTTTGTTATGGAGAATGTGTGTTAATGGCCTATAACAGTTGGTATATGTTTCTTTAACAGGAGTTAACAGAATGATCTGCAACAAAATGTTGGACTTCCAGGAGAGCCAGCATGGTGTAGTTTGGACTCTGGAGACCAGGGACTGAATTCCTGCTTAGCCATGGAAACCCACTGGGTGACTTTGGGCAAGTCAAACTCTCTCAGCCTCAGAGGAAGGCAAAGGCAACCTCCCTATGAACAGATCTTGCCAAAAAGCCCTGTGATAGGGTTGTCGTAAGATGAAAACAACTTGAAGTCACACCACCACCACCACAACACTTCTATTTAGCCTATCAGCCAGTCATGCCCTTTTCCATTTTCGGGGTGGGGGTGGGGGGTGGGGTTGTTCCCAAGCTTGCTCTAACCTCCCTCTGATTTGTGTAGATGGTGCCTTTTTCTATGTAAATATCCACATTTGAGATCATGAACCTGCTATTAGTGTATTAGGATATTTGGGATATATCAAGGGGTTTTCTTGGTAAGATTTGTTCAGAGGCGGGTTGTCTTTGCCTTCATCTGAGACTGAGAGTGTGTGATTTGCCCAAGGTCACTCAGTGAGATTCCATTCCAGGATAAAGGAGAAGGGGTATAAATTCAATAAATAAATATGCAGAAATCACCTCAGGAGGATGTTAGGGGTTTGAGAAGGGGATTCCACCTGCTAATAAATGAAGAGGGTATTAAATGGAGTACAACTGAGAAGAACATTCTTTCTCTTCCCCCCCCCCCCAATTTGAAATAGTAAAATACTTTGATTCAAGCATAAGCTGGCATTTATTAATGTTCTTTCTAAATAACTCACCCTGACTGGCCCATTGCTGCCTCAAAAAACTTACACCTATGTATAACCTGGAAAGCATCTTTGTTTCTTTCAGTGTTTGTTTCAATCAGGATGTTCCAGATTGAAATTTGGCCGCAGTATCCATTCTTCCCTCCTTTCAAGATTTTTACAGAGATAATACAGCTGCAACACTAATATGTAATAGGGTTGGATCCAAACTGAGGTATGCTCAACTGGGCTGTCAGAAGCAAATTTCCCCATCCCTTCTTCCCATAGCAGCCCCACACCTACCCTACCTGCTATATAGGGCATTTTTGCTCACTGGGGCCATTTGTGAAGTGAGATGGGAAAAACTCTCTCTCAAAAGGGGCAGATGGTCTTTCCATAAGCTAGCAGAAAGCAGATCCTGCATAGAGCCCATTACTTATTCATTGTTAGTGAGGCAGCATTTCTGTTTGGTTTTTCATTAATCAGTCTTTCCTTTTTAAGGATGTGGTGCCTTTCATCTTTGGGAACCTTCAGTTGCATTTGTTTCTGCTTAAATGGAATTCACGCAAGACATTTTAATGCCAGAAACCAAGGACCAGGTTGCATTCACACCCCACCACTACAAGCCCCACTTCCACATAGAGCAGCTGACTATTGCAGTTGAATTTTTGATCAAAACTGGGAATGGGACAGTATCGTTCACAGCCTCTGTAAGAAGCAAGCTAGATAAGGGGACATAATGCAGGTTGTTGTGTTTTGTTTGTTAAAAGATTTCTGCCCTGCTCTGTATTTGGACATTTTGGGTAGTTAATTAAAAAAAAGAAAAACTTTAAAACACTTTTAACAATTTAAAACAATTCAACACCATTAAAACAAAAAGTAAAGGAAAAAACCCTACAGAGGCCAAAATGCATAACCCAATAGGCCCTAAAAGCTTGGATGAGCAGTTCGGTTTAACTTGGTGCTGAATTAAGATGAATATTGTTGTCGACTGGACCTCCAAATACAGGTTATGACACAGAATGACACAGAAGAGAAACCCCTCTCCCAAATTTTTACATGATGAGAAGGGGCACACAAAAGATCCTTCCCCCCCCCCATATGTTGGACTATTACTCTGGAGAGGAAGGTTCAAATCCCAGCTTGGTCATGAAAACCCACTGAGTGATCTTGGACAAGTCACAGTCTCTCAGCTTCAGAGGATAGCAATGGCAACCCCCCCTCTGAAGAAACTTGCTAAGAAATCCCTGTGATAGGTTTATGTTAGGGTTGCCAAAAGTCAGAAATGACTTGAAGGCAACAACAATACACACAGACATTTAAAAGGGATCAGCACAGTGTTGTTTGGGATATACAGCTTGAATTCTACCCTCCAACACTTTCCTACTGTTCACTTAAATGCTACAGTAGATCAATGGCCCTGGCATGTGTCCCATGATCAGAACAAGTATAAGGCCTGTTGAAACATATGCCTATACTTGTTATTTGTGTTGGTCAAAAGATGTTCCTAACAGCACTATGGCATATGGGGAGGAGGCAACTAGATGATTCCACCACCTCCTCTGTCCAGGCTAGCAATAAGCAAACATCACTAATGCCATCTTATGAGGGTGGAAACAGGCAGAGAGCTCAGTATCTGCTTCCTAAGTCACCCAATTTATTCTGACTCATGGTAGGGTTGGCAATGCTTGCTTGATCACATACTTTTCCAAATATATATCTGGAAGAAGGTGAATACTGAAGTTACAAATCCTACTTGGTGAAGGAAAAGGGGTGACCGGCGCTCCATGAACTAGATCTAAATAGCTAGTTGAACTAAATACCCATAGAAATGAAGGGAACTAAATCAACTCATAGCTCACATCACCCATTATCCATACTCAGAACCTTTTGCTGGTTTTACTCTTGATCATATCAAGCAGATATTTCTTCCCACTTAGCTATAAATATGTGGTAGAGGGATGGTAGCCATGTGCACTGAGGCCATCATTTTGTTGGTGCACCATGGAGAGAAATCCATGGGTGCAACAGCCATGAAGGAAGTAAGGCATTGCAGAAATAAGCTGTATGTAGCCAGCAGGTTTTGCCAGCCTTTCTTCACCACTGCTTTGCAACCAAGTGCAACAGCTAGCAGAATGCACTCAACAAGATTCAGGCCTGAGTATTAATATGAAGTTTATTCTCTGAAGTCACTTAAGTCAAGATCTGAGAGTGACAAGTTGGTCCAACTGAACTGACACTGTTTTGTTTCTTGGCATTAAATAAATAAAACCCATTTCCACATATTGTCAGACTAAATGCAGTACTTTGACATAGATTTGATAAAATCAGTTTATTCTCATTTAAACTGCTAATGCCTTGCAAGAGTGATTGAATTGTAGGACTTGTCTTTTTTCCAGGCACCCACCTACCCACCAAAACAATAATAATAATGAATTTGGTACCTGTTGAGTCATGCTTGGAGATTGTGTTAGTCTGCAGCAGGGCTGGGCTGAGAACCAGCAAGGTGTAGTGGTCTGAGCATTAGACTATGACTTTGCAGGCCAGGGTTTAAATCCCCGCTCAGCTACTGGGTGACCTTGGCAAGTTACACACTCTCGGCCTTAGAGAAAGGCAAAGGCAAACCACCTCTGAACAAATCATACCAGGAAAACCCCTTAATAGGATTGCCTTAGGATTCCTGTAAGTTGGAAATGACTGGTAGACACACAACAATAACAGGGTCAGGCTAAGTGTGGTCTGCAGGTTTCATGCACCTCACCAACCTCCTTTTGTGGCCTCCAAGACATCTCCAAAGCCCCTGAAACAGCCAAACACACATTTAAATATTTTGGAAATAACAAATTGCCTCCACATTACCCGAAACACTGAGAAAATGTACCAAAACATGATGGTTTGGTTTTATATGGGGGTAAAGTGTCTAAAAGTCAACTGAAAATATTGTAAAGCTAAATCAAAGCCAGAAATGACAGCAATAAAGCTAAATGAAAAGTGGTGCAGCTTTCTGGGGGCATGAGGGTGAAATCTGGCTGGAGCAGTTGCCCAACCTTGGTTTGGAGATAGTGTTTATGGTTGGATTGAACAATTTGATGATGTATCCACAGTTAATTGACTTCTCATATGATTTGCTTCCTGAGAGTAGAGCAGCTGTTTCAGTCAAAGTAGCGGTAGAGGCAACATGAAAAGAACATGGCAAATACCTGAGGGGGGGAAAGAAAAACAAGGCAGGAATGTTATAGCAGCTTCCACATAGTTCCTTTTCAAGGCTTTGGCCTCCCTATTTCCAACTTTGGCATCCCTACTTCCACCTTCATTTACTCGGAGGTGATCAAGGTAAGAAAGCAGAATAGTTTAAAAAAGGTGATGCTTTCTTCTCCCAAGCACATTGGCTGAGAGCCCTGCCTGATAATGTTGGAGCATAGAGCTCTGCCAAGCACAGCTCTCACTTTCTCCTTCTCTCTCTGCATGTGCAGCTTATCTTTCTGTGCCAAGATAACTCCAGCCAGCTGTGGTTTTGCAGCCAGATGCACACAAAAAAGTCACTCGGAATGCTAAAGGGCCCTGTAGGATATCCTGGAGGCAGATAAGTAGGTAACACACCCATAGGATCATTGTGTGAAGACGTTGATAGACGCCTTCTTCCACAACAACCCTGAAAAGATAGATATACATAGGCATAATGCCTGCACATATCATCAACAAGATTCTGGCCATAGACTACAGCCCAGTTTATTCTTAAACATATACAAATAGATGACAACACTCCATGGCTTCTTGCAAATTGTTGAAGTAGCACAGTATGATGGATCCATGTGAGTGGAGAGGATTCCATGCTGCTTTCCTACATCATTGAGCATTTTTGCATATAGAGTGGTCAGAAGAGGAAAGCTATCTCCCAAAAAGAAAATTCAGATTTGCACAACATTTGAATATGTTAAAATTACATGGATAAGGAAACTGAGTAGAGAACCAGTGTTGTGTAGTGTTTGAGTGGGACTATGCCTCTGGAAATCAGGGTTCAAATCCATGCTCAGGCATGGAAATCCGAGGGTGACCTTGGACAAGTCACACTTTCTCAGTCTCGGAGGAAAAATCCTGCTAAACAAATCTTGCCAAGAAAACCTTAGGTCGACTTAGGGTCACCATAAGTCAGAAACAACTTGAGGGCACACAATATAAATTAGATGGATACCTGCATAGCTAATCACAGTTGGAAGGACAATTAATCTCATCGTAGTAAGGAAGACTTGGTTTTCTGTTGTTGTGCACCTTCAAGTCATTTCTGACTTATGGTGACCCTACAACAAACCTATAACGGTTTTCTTGGCAAGATTTGTTCAGAGGGGGGTTGCCTTTGCTTTCTTCTGAGGCTGAGAGAGTACAACCTGCCCAAGGTCACCCAGTGGGTTTCCATGCCTGAGTGGAGATTTGAACCCTGATCTCCAGAGTTATATAGTCCAACACTCAAGCCACTACAGCACACTGGCTCTCTACCCAGTTTTCTACCCAGCTACTAATTATTGACAGGGAATACTAAGGCAATTCTTTCATAGGCTTTTCCTTTGTGAAGTAGATCACACAGCCATGCTACCCACATGGTTCTAATATACAAACAGACATGGGTTTTTGGTGTAAAAAGTGCTCCCAAGGCCACAATTAATTTATACATTTATATACTGTCCTTTAGGGAGAGTCCTTGCAAGACAGCTCACAGCAAATGAAATCCCAAAATAACAAGGCCCTGTTGCAGGCCATTTGAAGCCATAACATATGCATTAGTCATGGTATGCCACTCATAACAGAAGGTTATATAATTCCATCAAGGAAATATAAGGTTCCCTTCTTTTAGTGATACAAAATAGTCTTACCTCAATGGCTAGTACTCCAAAACAACAGGCCTCAGTAATTAAAACATATTTCTTCAATATCCTGGCAATTGTGGAGAAACAGCCCTGCAGTGAATAAAAGGAACTTAATAGAAATTGTTCCAAAGTTAATTGAGAACCCCAATACCATTATAAAGTATTTACTGTAGTTGTTCATTCTACAGTATTAGGGTTGTTTTTTTCAGGGTGTAATTTTTAGAATGTTTTTCTTCCCTCTTCTACATCATCATCATCATCATCATCATCATCACATACATCATGATTAAAGAGGACTTATCCTAGGAATAGCCAGGGAATAACCAGCAACAAATTATTCATGGGATTTCCCAGTGAATCATTTGTTGCTGGTTATTCCCTGATTATTCCCGGGATAAGTCCTCTTTAATCGCAATGTTGTCTGAAAATGTTCACCGCAATCGTGCAACTTTCCCAGGATAATTACTCTTTAAACCCCCAATTTTCCCCATGTGATAAAGTCCACTGATACAGCAAAAGAGGCAGGACTGCAAAAAGAGGACTGAGGGAAGAGTCAGTGGGTACATGATTAAGGGCTTATTGTGCCATTTGGTGCAAAGCAGGGAGTATGGTGCCAGCATCACAACCCATTCACCTTCTTGTTACGCAAGATCCAGAAGCAACAGCATAGGGCCTTTGGGAAGGTGGCGAGCCTTTCACAAGCCCCAATGCAAATTCAGGACCTGGGAAAACTCCCTGGCTTGCATCCTGTTAGGCACATAAGCACCTGTAAGAAAAATGTACATGTGTTTGGCCTTTTGGGGGGCACTGTGGGGGTTGCTATTTCCTTCTTTCCTCCACAGCAATCAACCCCCTCCCTTTTCTAAATAGCTTTTGAAGCTCCCCACAGGGCAGGAACACAGCAGCGTCTCCTCATAGCCAGATGCAAAACAATGAAATCAACTCTGCAGATCTACCAGGGTCCTCTAGAGGTCTCAGCACTGCTGTAATTGTTTTGCATCTGGTGATGGGGACACAGCTGTCTGCAATCCTGCCTAGTTCCCATAAACTAAAGCATGGAATGTCCACACTTCAATAAGTCAGGCAGGTGGTATATCTCTTAGCCTAGCATAGGTCCATGTGTGGATCTACTGTGCTACGCTGAGCTATAGTGGGTCCACGTACAGGTGCAGGATGGAGGCCACCATGGATCCTGTAGGTAAAGCCATGCATGATGCAAATCCTATTGCCTGGTTAGCCAAGTTTTATCCAGCTTTTGCATCCATGTGTTTAGATTCCCTTCATGCCCATTTCCACAATCAGCTGGCCCAGAAACAGTTCCAATCCCAACATTTGTTTCTGTGAGATCACTAGCAAGGCCCTGCTCACTGATTTCCAAGGTTTTGGCCTTAAAACCTCAAGGAATGATCTGACACCCAATTAATGAGTATACTGTGATATGGATAGCATGTAAATGAGACTTCCTGGGCCAACCATTTATAATGCCTGTGTTAGGCATACATAGCATTGCGAACATTCACATGTTTAAAAGCAGCATTTTACTTTTCAAATTGGAATAACCACCCAAAGAGCAATCTTTCACTACGTGATACTAGACAGCTAAGATTTCCAAAGAATGACTTAAAAAAAAATCCTTTCCAATCTGTTTCTGCAAGAAGGTTCTTCTACATGCACAGACTGCTTTTTTTGGAAGAAAAGTAGCTCCAAATTAGACAAAAATATGTGGGCTGAAAAAACTGCCTGAGGTTTTGTGCCTTGTTGATAGGTGTTGATAGAGAATTGAACATCTAAGAGGAAAAAAACACAGGACTAACCTGAAGAATATTCATGTGCATGTGCATGCATATAATATGTATACACACACACACACCTCTTGTGGCCCATTAAAAACTAATAGATTTATTGTAGTCTTAAGTTCCATGGGCTGCAGACTTGTTGGATGAATTATGTCCTTGGTTGGCCAACAATAATATTTGCATCTATATGTATGCACAAAATCTGGCATATAAACTGACTGGATTAATCAGTAAATGGTAACATCAGTAAATAGTTAAATCAGTAAACGGTCTGATTAACCTCTGTTCTGCCAAGACAGTGAGCATCTCAAAGAGCTTCTGTAGCAGTTAAACTTAGCAAATATTCTTACCTGGCTATTGATAAATTTTGGATCTTGCTGTTTACAGTGCTTCAAGTCCAGAAGCTGAGCCCTCTTTTTGAAATTGATACGAGTGCAGCAGGCATGAGGCCACAAGTCATCTGGCTGCTTCTCTCTAAAAGAGGAGCACTCCTGAAAATCCTCAGGTCCTGAAATGCCACAACATGCAAACTAAAAGAAGATGAAAGTAGGACAATCAAAAGCTACTCCTCAAAATGTTATTTAATCAAAGAGACTTTGATTAGATTAGTCTTGTGTGTATGCTGGGGTTTCTAAGCATCACTGCAACCATATGTTCCAGTTTCTCTCTCACTCTACAAAAGAGGTGGGCAAAATTTGGCCTTCCAGATGTTTGTGGACTGTAGTTCCCAGCATTCCTTACCACTGGCTAGACCGCCAAGGGTTGTTGCTGTCCAATGACATCTGGAAGGCTACATTTTGCTCACTTCATTCTACAGTGTCTGGGGGAATTTATTTATGCATTAATATCAATAAAAGCGGGTGTCTCCCAGTTTAAAGTAGTTCACATGTTAGCCTAGGAAGCCACAGAGACCTTGAATACTGGCACTGTTTTCTTTATTATGGTGATCCCATGATGGCACAAAAGAGAGCCAAGTTTGTTGGGGCTAGGAAACCTATGACAGAGATCTGATGCTGCTGTGACCAAAACCACTGCACCGACTTCTGCTATTTCTCTCTCAGAACCAAACTGGAAGTAAAAGGAGAAGAAGCCTAGTAAAGTCATTCCTTGATTGTATGCTGGAATTATCAACCACTAGGACTGTAACCTTTCCTCTCCTCTGCTTCCCCGCTTGGCCTTTTCCCATTTATGGTGAGGTTGTAGAGCTAACAGAAGGGTCAAAATTATATCAATGTTTTGCTTTTCCTGTTTCTTTTTAAATAGCTTTCTCAAAACGGATTTAAAGCCTTGGACCCAGTCCATTTTTGCCTCAGGATTAAATCCAAATATCTCTGAGGCTGAGATATTTCCCTTGGGTTTTTGCTTTTGCCAAGGCAAACTGCATAGCCCTGGTATTCAGATGTGAGCTCAAGATATGGCTATTAAAGGATCCCATCTATCTTGCTGCTCTGTTAGCCCAGACTCAGCTTCAGGGTTGTTGTTGTTTTTAATCTCTATTGAAAAGTTTATTTTGATACTTGTGGTGTTTTTATAATTGTGGTATTATTTTTGTTTGTGTGCACACACAAGCCACTTTATAAACGATGGTTGAGAGTCAGAGCACAAACACAGAATTAAATAAATAAAATCATTGTATTGGGAGAGTGAAGAACTCTGTCTTCTTATTTTTCCTCCTGCTCTGTTTTTGTTTTTATAGTTTTTAAAAAAAAAGAATGGCCACCAGGACTTTAATATGCACACTAGCCCAGAATGAGTGACTTATTTTGAATTCTCTAATCTAGGAGCCCAGAAAGCCTGGAGAACCATAGGCCACTGGTTTTGCCTCCTCTGGAGCTCCAGAGGGATGTAGCACCCCATTCCAAGCACCATTTGGTTGAACTGGAAGTGTCGTGTTGTCACTTTGGGCCACACAGAATTGACCAGCACAGAACTATTACTTCCCTCAACTTGGAAACTGTACTTCTATTAATGCAGGCTAAAATAGCATTTGTCTTCCTTGCTGCAGCATCTCACTGTCAACCTCTGGGATCACCTTTGTTGTTCTGTGCCTGGTTTCTCCAGTGCCCTCTACTGATAGTCTTGAGATGGTGGACACTCTTGAGGGAAGTAGTGAATTCCTGCCTCTTCAATGACCCTAAAAAGACATAAGTTGGACTTATGCCTGCCTATATCACTAACAATGTTACATTACAACTATATTTTAATATGTGGTATGGCTTCACAAAATAGTGGAGAAGGAATTCAAGTGGTTCAAATGCCATCTTGTGTTGTTGCTGATTTCAGATGTTTGTTAAAGTAATTATGCCAATTGCTTTTGAGAAATGCAAAAGCAACTATTTTCTTTAAAACTCAACTATAATATCTAACCTTGGGATGGGGGGGAAGCTGGAATGATAACTTTCACTATTTATTTTTTAAAACTTCACAAGTTCTCATCCAGAGGCACTCAATATATGGGCCTTTACAGACTGCCAGAAATAATGCAGCTTGAGTCCACTTTAACTGCCCTGGCTCAGTGCTAGGGAATCATGGGAACTGTAGTTTATTGTGGCACTAGAGCTCTCTGACAGAGAAGGCTCAATGTCTCAGAAAAAACTACAGTTCCCATGATTCCCTAGCACTGAGCCAGGGCAGTTAAAGTGGACTCAAGCTGCATTATTTCTGGCAATCTGTAAAGGCCTTATGTCTCTCTGCTGAATTGCAGCCACTTTGCAAATATGTGAAAATGTGGCTTCTTGTGCCCAGATGCCCATTAGACTGATTGCTTAGGCTAAAATCAATTATACTAGATGGACAGAACAATTGTACTATGCTGGATGGAATCAATTATACATCCATTCTTAGTAACTCTTCTAGGACCAACAATAATGCATTTCCTAATCACTTTTGCTCCTACTACATGCTGGCTGTGGGTGTATCAGTTGACTAGCGATCTGAATAGAGCAGCTTCTTTACAAACTGTACTGTGATCATGAAGGTGTTCCAAGTTCTGGAAAACACATCTGAGCTGTTGTCTCCTTGGTAATTCTGCTTTAGCTGAGTCAGAAAGAAATCATCTTGGATCTGAAGAAAAAAGAGTACAAACTTGTTTTATCCTGCTAATAAACAC
>CM034706.1:230768149-230779263 GCA_020142125.1 Phrynosoma platyrhinos
AATTGCTCAATTTAGATTTGCATTTTATGCATCAAGTGAAAAGCTTATCTTTTTAAAGTTAAATTTGTTCACCTGCAGGATTGTATGTGGTTCAAAAATTAGACATTACACTTCTTCATCTTCAAATATATTACTTTTGTAGGGGGTGCAAACATTAATCAAACATTTCCTAGGGGTATGGGGCATAGAAAAGATTGGGAACCACTGTCCTACACCCTACTCTTTTTTTCATGATCCTATTATTGAAAAAAGGCATATACCACCACACTTCTACAAAGAAACTCTCTAAAAAATAACCCTATGCTTGTTAATCTTCTTTTACCATACATTCTAATTTAAACAGCTGTGGCAAAATTTGATTACTAATTTTTGGTGATGGAACATGCACTTTTATAACAAGGAATGCCATAAATAGGGTTGTGTACTTATGAAAGCAAGCTACATAGTACCAACAGGTTATCCTAAAAGAGATCTCTTCCAGGTAACTGAATCCTACTGTGTTGTGGGCATATAAACATCCCATGCAAAACTAAAGCTGAGCTCTTACTTAGGTAATAAACTGGGCTGTACAACTTCAGAGTACAGGAACCTCCACCCGTTAATATTCCTGCCATACAGAAAACCAATGTCAATGTTCTAAAGGAGAGAAGTATACAGTTCTACCATTTCCCACCTTCAGTTTGAAGTGGTTCAATTCAGATACAGATTTACCATCTCAGAACTAGGCAGGAGACCAACAAATTTGTTTCAGTGCTCTCTTGCTCTCTCTGTGTGTGTAACTTTAAATAACCTCCCTGAAAATCACTATCTAAAAAATAAAATGACAGGCAGCTGTCACTGGAGGGCTATAATTTAATTTTAGCTTTGCAAAGAGAATATATAAGTTTTGTTTTGTTGAATCAGGATGTGTGCAGATATTATGCCCACTCTTTTTTTGGTTCATGTACCTAACAAATTGCCAAAACCTATACAACCATTCAGCTTGCAAGTACATTTAACTCTTCATTCACATAGGTTATAAACAAACAATACATATATGCCTTGTCCAAACGGGAAATGATGATCAAGAATTTAAACAGTGTCTTGACTAGCATGTATTCAGTTCTGCACTATTATATAGAATCTGTAAAGTTAGATTCTTCATTCATATCAGAGTTGGCCAAAGTGCCATCTACCCAAGTAGATGCAGCTCTCAAATGCTTCAGATTCTCTTTTCCTGGGGGGAAAATATGACCTCTCTTTCCCAAAAGCTTCTAGGAACAGCAAAATGCCTCTCAAATAAACAATGCAGGCCTCCTGAAATTTTAAAGTAAAAAGGATGGAAGTCCCCTTCTGGTTTTGAAAAAAGTATTATTATTATTTTTTAATGTTAAGGCTTCCCCTTCCCCTGTCATTTCAGGTAGTGTATGTGGACCCCAGGGGCAACAAAACAAAACCACCCTGGACCCACCACAGTTACCAAACACTATTTGAAAAAGTACAAATAAATTGCTAAATCATATTCAGAAATGGAACTCCACTCCAAACATCTGAAAATTAAAGAGACACAGAGCCTGAAAGCATAGCATGTTGCCAAGGGGGAGAATATGTTCGATTGCAGAAGTGTCAGGTTTATGACCAGTAGATTTTTGTTGGGTTAGATAGGGATTCCTGCTTGGAAACTCCTCCCTTCTCTCTCTCTCTTATTCAAAATAACCTTGTGATTTAGGTCACTCCCTCTTTGAGATTAAGACTCTTTCTCTCAAGATTCTCATCTGAGTTGTTCCCATCCTCCTGCTCTCTTACAGACGGTGAGATTTTTCTCTCTTTACCTGAACCATCAATAGATTAGGAATTAGTTTTTTATGTAAATATAGATTTAAAGCCATTGTTTGTTAAACTACAAGCTACATGTTTGTTGTTTTTGAGTCAGTCTTACTTCTTTAGGGAAGCATAGTTAGGCAAAGCCACATTTCTGCAATTCTGCTAATTCAAAGCCAGACTCTAACAGGCTTGGCTTTCATATTTTGATACTTGGGAAACTTAAACTACCCCACAATTTTACAGGTGAGAATTACACTATATCATTTTCCACAATCCCTTTTATATTACTACTGAATTCACATACAAGACCTAAGTATAAGGACTCAAAATGGTCAGGCATTAAACTAGGCAGCATTCTACCCAAGCACAACTCTGAAGAAAGCCAACTCAAATCTTTAAATAAACAGATGAAAGACTCCCTTCATAACTTGTTGGGACTTTTACAGTAGCTTATGCCAACAGAAGAACCCGTCAAGTGGTAACAATAGAACATTCAGCCTCATATCACATCAATGGTATCCCCTATACTCATCTGATATAAAACAAAACACAGTCCACTTCAATTGCACATTGTCCTCTGATAGGGTAGGCAGCTCTGGTAATGCATGGTGGTTCTGTTCCTTAAAATTCATGGCAGCAGCGTGGTCAGCATTATACTGTAAAGGCCACCGTTTCAGGTCTTTCTGTGATAGTATATTGCTCTGTCCTTTTAAGAAAAGGCATAACTAAGGAGTTTTTCAGGCATCTCATATCCACTTTACAATTATGGAGTTCTATGATTCATAATTTAAATATTGTGGAAAATACAGAGGTGTATAGATCCAATGAAAAGTCTTCAAGTGATACAGCATCTTGCTTGTCCATCAAGGATGAAAAATCGCTTGTACAATATGGAGCAGAAAAAATACTAACAATCACTGATACTGCCTATAGTCTCCAAATGGAGAGGGTTGTAACTGTGAGGGGTCTTCTGAAAACTGAGGTCCTGTAATTAAAAACAACAGCATGTTAAACATTCTAAGCTCTTCAGCATATCACAACAGATATGTTTTAAGATTAAACATTTCAGTTAAACATTCTGAGCTCCTCAGCATATCACAACAGATATATTTTAAGATTAAACATTTCAGTTATTTATAGCTTATTCTATGTATGCATTTTACGAATTCATTAGCAGATCAGCCACAAATCGCAAACACAGACTGGGGAATATGTTAGCGATACTTCCAGCAGTACACAGATGCTGGAGATTTTTAAAATGGCCAAACCCCTTGGTACTAATAAAATTGTACTGGAGGCGGAGTGGAAACAGACAGAGCAGCAAATCAGGACAAGACTCAGCAGAGAACCTCTTCTTTGCTTCATAGATTTGGTCCCAGGGGCCTTTAACTTTTTCTCACAGCTCACTAATATTTCTCTTGCAGTATACTAGAGTCTTCTAACATATAGTTAGGAATTAATGTCCAATTCCAAGTCCATTTTACAAAATCAGACCTGACAACTCCATAGACACATCAGTATGTAACTTCTTTGATGTTGGCAATGAACTAATGGAGACTATTAAAAAAAAAACTGTAGATAATTTAAGTGTCTCCAAAAGATTTTGTTTCTTTGAATAATAAATATGTTTGCATTCCAATCTAATGCAAGTTAGGACTGTTCCAGCCCCAAATCCCACAAACTCAATGGGACTTACTGCTAAATCATCTATACACTGGTAAATAAAGACACCTTCTGGGCGTCATGTGAGCACGCTGTTTACATGCCACACACTCTGATGATGCCTGGAAGCCACCTGGTGACACAGCATTTACACAGTGCACACCACCCAACCGTCTTGAAACTACCCTGGGGCTGTGACAGGGCCAGGAAAGCCAGCTCTTTCCCAGCCCAAATAGGAGTGGAACTTTTCTGCTCCTATTTGGGCTGGTTTCAAGGTGAATTGAGGCTGTGGCATGTGTTTGCCATAACCCCAATGCGTCTTCACTGGGTGCGGCTTCAAACTGTCCCTTCTTGCTGGTTTGCTCCAGCCCAAAGTCCCACAAACTCAATGGGACTTACTGCTAAACCATCTATATACTGGTAATTTTAATTTTTACAAGGAATCCATTAGTTTTCATCAACATTTAAACAACCGCACATTTAAGAACTTCATGAAACATTATCAAATATGATTTGAAAG
The DNA here is from genome assembly GCA_020142125.1 of Phrynosoma platyrhinos. Taxonomy (NCBI): domain Eukaryota; kingdom Metazoa; phylum Chordata; class Lepidosauria; order Squamata; family Phrynosomatidae; genus Phrynosoma; species Phrynosoma platyrhinos. The sequence goes on from CM034706.1 coordinate 230,772,135, forward strand.
TAACTTAGCAGGACTCTCTAGTAGGAGTTTGAGTATGGAACTTTGGAAAAAAATTATCAACCTTACTTAGAAAATAAATATGGCATTATTTCTTTAAATACCCCTAAATATAAACAGAAACAGGACCATATTAATATTCATACCTCCAATATACTGTCTGGTTACAGAGAACATATACTTGTCTGCCTACAACAGCATTATTGCCTACTGGTCCATTTCCTGGCATAATTCCAAGTCTTATGTACAGCCAATTAAATATGTATACGCCACTCTATACCTGAAGATCATGGACCCTTACAATAAAATCAATTTAAAACAACAGATAATGATTTTTAAAAATGAAAATACATTAAATAATGTGTTAGTTAAAAACAAGACAACAGAAATTAAATTAACAACAACCTAAGATATGTACAAACTGGATAAAATCAATTAGACCTGAAGGTTTTGGTAAAAGTCATGTTTTGATTTAGTGCTGAAATAATGCCAGTATTGGCCTTCATGGGGAAGGTGTTCCACAACTGGGATGTCACTGCAGGGAATACTCTCTCTCATGTCCTACCACAATATGTTACCCTTACTGATGCAACACAGAGGGCAGACCCTCCAAGAGACCTCAATATAGATTATATCTCCCTATATGAGCCCACCTGAATTTTGAGATCCTGAGGGAGGGCTTTCTTTTGGTCCCATCACCATCATATACATGACTGGAGAGGATACATGAGAGGGCATTGTTCCCAGGCTGTGGAACTCCCTCCGAGATAGGTTGGCCTCTTTGCCTTGGTAGTCACAATAAATAGTGGGACTACTCAGTAGTCACAATAAATAGTGGGACTACTCAGATGTTTAATTATAAAGTGGGGGAAACCTAAACAAAACATGGTCCAATCTATAGGCCTCCAGAACCTAGAAAACATTGAAACCAGTTTGTTAAACTGAATAATGATATTAAATGTTGAACAACAGCGTTGTTAGTTGAAAACAAATAGAGGGGAAATTTGGTGGGATATTAGCTTTTTCAAGCTCCTAACAGTTTAAAGTAATAACATTAGAAACCTGGGAGATTAAAACTGGGGAGATAGTGCACATTTTTGGCCACAAATGGGCTATTCAGTTGAAGACGGTAGGTATAGAGAAGTTCATAGTTCACAAGGGAAGCACGTTCACAGTCTAAATAGAGCAGATAAGACTTGTTTTAAAGGAAAATACCATCCGAATGTGAGACGTTCATCAAACGGGTATTTGGCATAAATGTTTACTGTACTGGCAAGAAAGACTCCATACCTACTGATATTATTTTCATAGGCACTGGCAGAGAGAGGCCCTACACAGATATTGCTGAACTGCAACTCCTGTCAACCCTAGCTAGTACAGCCAATATTGCAGGATGATGATAGGGGCAGTCCAACTCTCTGTCCTATGGAAATGTAGACATCTTTTTGAAATGTAAACAGATTACAATCAGCTTGCTGGAAAATGAACCATACAAAATTCAAGAAGCAAGTTCTGAATACCGTATTTTCTGGCGTATAAGACGACCCGCGTATAAGACGACCCCCCCATTTTCCCAGGCAAATTATAGAGTTTTAGCACCTCCATCCTCCTTAGCCTTATACCCGGCGTATAAGACGACCCCACTTTAACCACAGATTTTGCAGGTTAAAAAGTAGTCTTATACGCAGGAAAATAAGGTAGTTTGTTCACAGCTTCTAAGTCATAGGTTTTTATCAGTTTGCCCTTCTCACTTAAATGAAAGAAATCAATGAGAACAGCATGCATTTGAAAGAAATGCTTTTCACATTACTGGAATCCCAGACTGCTTGACAAATCTGGGACAGCAATGTATACCATTTTCACTCCTACAACAAACTTTTCATTTAAATGTCTTCCAAGGTTTAGAATGACCTTCACTTACATGAAGACAAGTTAAACAGTTGACCAATGACTCAGAGTAATACCTTATGAAACCATTACTACATTTTATATTGTGCCTTGAACTATGATCAGTGATCTTACCATTTGGAAACTGTGCAGATGCGAATCTTGTTAATAGGATACCTGCTCCTTCAATTAAAGCCAAAAGAATTCCTCCCATGGCTGCTGATCCAACCATGGCAACTGGTCCATCTGAAAGAGGTAAAACAGAAAAAAATTGGTTTCTTAAAACTGCATATAAGAGTGTGCCAAAGTACATACCATTTCATTAAATAATAATATCAAATAGTTTACAAACTTTATACATCCTTGGTTGAAGACTATATGAGCAAATTATACTGCAAAGAAAGAGTTTAGATGATTTCCACTAAGTGCCCTGCCTCCCACAATCTTGGAGTGCCACAACCCCCTGATGCCTAAAATCATTTTCCCTCATTTGCTTTTGCAATTTTTAAAAAACAGTTTGCCTTTCATCACCTTTAGGCTCCTGAGGAACTACACAACAGGTAAAAATATTGTTTTAAAACTAATAAAAATAATACTTTAAAAACACATTTTAAATATGTACAATTAAAACCAAAAGGCATACAAAACAATAATACCTTGGCTGCCTGGGCAGTGTAGGACACTACTTTTAGCCCACAAATATTTTTCCACCAACTCCCAAAATAACCCAGTATTTTGGGAATGCAGGAAGCCCCCAGAGGCATAAGTATGGCTTTAAGGTCAAATGAGGCCTATGCAGTGCATTTCCCCTACCACTGATTTAGAGAACAGACATTCTATGAATTTGTTCCTGAGTGAATTTACAAAATGGTATAGCTTGTAAGTAAGCTTGGACACAGAAGGAGGAGGAGTGAAAATAGGAGGAAGGAATATCAACAATCTAAGATATGCAGATGACACCACAGTACTAGCAGAAAACCTCACAGTCCTGGAACACCTACTATGGAAGATCAAAGAAGAAAGTACACAGGCAGACTTAATGTTGAACATAAAGAAAACAAAAATAATGACCACAAGGACCTTCACAAGTTCAACCTAGAGACAATGAAGAAATAGAAATAGTAAAAGAATTCTCATACCTAGGATCAAACATTGATAGAAATGAGGACTGCAGTCAGGAAATCAGAAGAAGATTAAGAATGGGGAGGGCAGGCATGAAAGAACTAGAAAAGATTCTAAAATGCAAAGATATACAACTCGGCACAAAGTTAGAATCATACAAGACATCGTATATCCTATTATCATGTATGGATGTGAGAGCTGAACAGGTAAGAAAGATAGGAAGAAAATCAGTGCATTTGAGATGTGGTGCTGGAGAAGAGTGCTGAGAATCCTATGAATAGCTAAAAGGACAAACAAATGAACTGTAGAGCAGATCAAGCCAGAAACCTCCCTGGAAGCAAAGATGACCAAACTGAGGCTGTCGTACTTTGGACACATCATGAGAAGAGAAGACTTATTGGAATAGCCAATAATGCTGGAAAAGATGGAGGGAAGTAGGAAGAGAGGAAGGCCACATGCCAGATGGAAGGACTCTATTAAAGAGGTCACGGGTATAGGATTGCAGGAATTAAGCAGAGCAGTGGAGGACAGAGGGTCTTGGAGGGTCACCATGCGTTGAGATCGACTCGAGGGCAGTTAACAACAGCATAGCTTGTAAGAGTCAATGTGAAGTAGTGGTTTGAGTGTTGGCCTACAACTGTGAGAGAACAGGATTTGAATCCCTGCCTGGCCATAGAAACCCACTGGGTGACTCTGAGGGAGACACACTCTCTCAGCCTCAGAGGAAGGCAAATACAAACCCCTCTGAACAAATCTTGCAAGAAAATCCATGATAGGGTCACTGTAGGGTTGGAAATGACTTGAAGTCACGCCACCACCACTACCACCATCACCACACAACAGCAGATAAATCTCCTGATGGTAATATTGTTGGAATTCCATATAATATTGATTTGTTCCTGTCTGAGATGCAATCTTGCTGCATTCATTATGTGCTACAGATTTTATTACACCTTAAATACACTAGCAAGGAACAGTCAGAGATTTAGGACAGTAGGGAATTTCCCTACATTTCAATAAATTGTCATATGTTAAAGGAGTCTTCAATTTTAATAAAGTTCTTTTTAAAAATTATTTTTCAACTCAAATCCTTACTTCTTGCAGCTAGTATGGCACCAGTTAGAGCTCCACTGGTGATGGAGTTCCATGGATCTTCTTTTCCTCTTGCTTTCACCATACTACAGTCAATCATGGAGAAGAGACCACCCCAGACAGCAAAGCTACCTGTTTGAGGGAGAAAACTCTTTAGAATTAAGGATTGAAATATAAACAGCAGTCTCCTAATTTGAAACTACTGGGTATTAGTGTCATAGTCCTAGCACAGGTAGAAGCTATTGAATTTCAAACTCACTGAAAAAAACAAAGTCAACAGTTGCAAGGAAACCAAGAAATTAAAAAATGTAACAGGTGTACAGTATTAGTAAACAACCATTCTTATATTAATAAATACAGAACCTAGGATAAACATTTAACTCCCTTGCTAAATTCTTTTATAAACAGAATCTCCAAACAAACCTAATTTCCTCAAAGAATTGCTGCCACTCCCCAGGAACCCCTTGTTTACGTTCTCTTGTATCTGGGCACCACTATAACAATTATTTTAGTTACAATTGGCTTGTATCCTGCTTAAGTCCTCCACCATCTCTACAATATTAACAAAATCCAATTCACCCATTCATAATGCTGTACACGTAAGAAAGGAGTGTAGGTCACATTACCCTAAATGGAATTTGTCAGTAGCTACTTAGTGGCAATGCTTGGGGCCAGATCCAGTCCATGCATTCCCCCGCTCTTTTTTGGAAACCAAAATGATGAGGAGCTGGAATGGTTCCCATATTATGATAGGTTACAATGTTTATGGGTGTTCAGCTTAGAAAAAATGACACATGATAAGAGGTGTATATTATGAATGATCTAGAGAAAGTGGATAAAGCCCCTCTCACAACCTAGGATTATCTACTGAAACTGAATGTGGGAGCTTTAGGACAGATAAAAGGAAGTACTTCTTCACACAGCATAATGTTAAATTGGAATTTGTTACCATATCATGTAGTGATGACTGACAACTTAAGATAGATTTACAAGGACAAGTTCATAGGGTGGGGCTATCAGCAGCCTCTGGTCATGGTGACTATTTATCACTTCTAGTTTCAAAGTCAGTATCCCTCTGTATATTCCTTTGCTGGACAGCATGAGTAGGAATGCACTGATGTCCTGGCTTGTAGACATTCCATAGCAAACTGGCTAACCACTGTGTAAAATAGATCAGTCCTTTGTCTGATCCAGCAAGACTCTTCCTAAGTTCTCTCTTAGCATCACTGCCACCCCACACTTCTCTTACTTTTTCTTCCCATAAGAATTTATCTCTCACACTCACACACACTCCTATATGCCCCCAGTGCTACCACATATACACAGAGAGAATGTCTTTTGAAAGAGCAAAGTAGATCCCTGTTTTCAAAGTACTTCTCTCTCCTTGTTCAAAGTAAGAAAAACAGAGTGGGAAAAGATAATGTAGAAATAACACAATTACCTCCCAACTGTGGTGCTCTGGTTTTAATAGCTGTCAAACTACCCCGCAACCGGTAATTGACACCCTGCAAAAGATAGCAGTACACAGTCAGAGCAATGCCAATGGGTTAATCTAATTACTTATCCTATTTAGGATGCATTCAGCATAACATACAATCTTGAAACTGAGCTACTGTGTTTTAAACATTAGCTCTCCCAACTTTGGCAGACTCATTGGGTAAAACAGCCTAAAAGATCTCCCATGGCAACAATATGAAGCATTGTATTTACAATTTCTTGTGAGACTATTGAATTGAATAAAGAACACATGAAAAGCTGTCAGTGCTAAAGAAAGTGCATGAAAAGGACTGGGGACAGTAAGAGGATACCCATCAGGTAGTCGCCTTACAGGTAATATATAACAAGCCACATTTATACACTAAGGGAGTAGTGACATATAACTACTAAAAAGACAACTTTAGAGTAGGCATAGACATGAGGCCCAACAACCATGAATTAGAAATGAATATAGCTTGTCCATAATGCTTGGTATAGTGGATAAAACTTATTAAATTGAAAGGTAACAGGAAATGACGAAGATTCACTGAAGAAAGCCGCAGCCCAGAGTTTACAAGGCTTAAGCAGGGCAGCTGATGATCAGGGACATTGGAGCTTCTCATTCATACAGTCATCATAAATCAAAGCCAACTTGACAGCAAATAAGAACACTCCGCTTGAGGTGTTCCACATCTTTGCATGTGTGAAATCTGATCATCCCCTCTTCCATGTTGACTCTTTACAGGGACCACATATTGCACTGTGTCTACAAAATGCTGCAGTAATATTTTATCCTCATAGTTATCCCCCTCTCCTCTCCCTACCCAGAAGTCTTAGAATCCCAATTTCTTTAGCCCAGGGTAGCTCCCCAGGAAAAAATAAAATACAAAACAGTCCCATTTCCCCACATCACCCCCAAAAAGCAATCACCCAGCCATCCCAGCCAAGCTACCCTGGGTGCACTAACAGCAACAGGAAGGCTACAAAATCTGGCAGTATTAATAATAATAATAATAAATAATTTTTATTTATAACCCGCCCCTCTGCACAGCAATCGGGGCGGCTTACAGCAGATTAAAATACAACAATTAAAACATACCGTCTCCCTACAACCTCCACCCACCTCCCACACCCCTTAAAACTGAATTAAACTTAAGAAGATTAAAATATAACAAATGTAGCAGTTAAAATCAATTCAATAGTTAACAGCAGCCATCATACCCTATTCGGCAGAGAGATTGGGGGGAGAATAAAGTCCAGATATACTCTTCCCTCTGATGGTGTTATTCCAGGAAGGCCTGCCGGAAAAGATCCGTCTTTAGTGCTTTCTTGAAAGCAGCTAGTGTCGTAATAAGACAGATCTCGTCCAGCAGGCCATTCCAAAGTTTAGGGGCAGTGATGGAGAATGCCCTCTGAGAGGTCTGTAAGTTTGTCTTTGTCTGTAGAAGCAGATTCCTCCTGGCTGACCGGAGGACGCAGGGGGGATCATACGGGAAGAGGTGGTCCTTCAGATAAACTGGACCCAAGCCATGTAGGGCTTTAAAGGTTAAAACCA
>CM034706.1:230787897-230800953 GCA_020142125.1 Phrynosoma platyrhinos
CAAAGGCCTTGGGGGACCGCATCCGGCCCCCAGGCCTTAGGTTGCCTATCCCTGCCTTAGGCTTAGGCAATGGGCTTGAGGTCTATGCAGCCTGTTCCCACTGCACTATGGAGGAGCCTTCTAAAGCTTTCAAAGGCTTTAGTAGGATCCTTCTACTCAAGTCCATCCCCACCTCCCTTTTTTCTGTTAAAGTTGGCTCCCAGACATGACATGAGACTTGACTTGAAAGTATCTTGCAAGGACTTGGGACCTGAAGGTTGAAACTTGACTCCAACTTCATTCTGAGGCAATTGACTTGAATCTACATTATTGCATTTTAATGTAAAAACTGACAACCTTACTACCAACAAGATAGAAGATGCCATTTTGTCTGTTCTTTGACAGAAATAGTAAGAAGAGACTCTTCTAGGCACAAGCAGTTATTGGTGTGAGTTGTCTTGGCTCTTTAGACATTGGGGCTACAACAACTATAACCTCTTATTATTGGCCATGCTTTGTGGAGGTGATGAGAGCTGTAGATCAAAACATCTGGAGGAAAAATGTGAAAGTGATGTGAAATAAACTGCATTTAGAAAAAGAGTAAAAGCTCTACATTGTATGCTAATGTAAATATCATGCAATGATTAGATGGATATCTGTGTGTGGATGTGGGATATGGAGAGCAAATGTAGCTCCCCGCAACATGCAGAGAGTCCTCTGAAAATGAAATTCTCTTGTTCTCTGCTACTAACATATTAGTGGGGAGATATGATTTTGCTCTGCTTTTGTTTTATTTTTAAGTTATGCAGTTGCACACTCACTTGGAAGTAACTCCATGGTCTTATTCTTTATGTATATGTGTGTTTTGTGCCTTCAAGACATTTCCAGCTTATGGGGATCCAAAGGCTAAGGTTTTCTTGGCAAGATTTGTTCAGAGGAGGTTTGCCATTGCCTTCTCCTGAGGCTGAGAGCATGTGACTTGCCCAATGTCACTCAGTAGGTTTCATAGCCAAGCAGAAATCGAAACCTTGTCTCCCGAGTCATAGTCCAATGCTCAAACCACTATGTCACACTGGCTCTCTATTGTTCTTTAGCACATACACATATGGTAGTGTTAACCTGTGTGCTTATAACCTGCATGTGTGTGTGTTTGATTAGTTGTGTTTTGTATGTGTGCCATAACAATGAATGGTTGTCATTTCCTGCATTTGTTTGTTTTGTGAATCAGAGTATATTTAAGATAGGGAAAGGGAAAGGTATTCCCCGTTGACAAGGTTGTCACATTGTGCTCATCTCTGTTACTAAACCAAAGAGCCAGCGTTGTCAGAGACTACTCTGTAATCATGTGGCCCAACATGGTTGCACAGAAGGCTGTTTACCTTTCCACCAAATTGGTAACTATTTATCTATTTGTGTTTGTATGCTTTCAAACTGCTAGGTTGGCAGAAGATATTTAAGACAGATGCCTATTTTATTTTATTTTTTGGAAGCAACATATGTGCTGCTTAAAAAATTAAACATTTGATGCAACTCAAAACTACAGGCATGTCCCAATCTTCTACATTTTTATTGTTAAACAAACCACTGAGAGAATGCTGAGTATCAACAATACTCTTTCAATAAGAAGTTGAAGCAAGTGATGCATTAGGAATACAGTTCAGATGCATTTGTAATTAGAATTGCAAGCAGTTTATAGGAACATCCTTGATCTTGGGATACTCACTCCCAGCCAGCAGATATTTGGATTTTGTTTTCTTCTGAGTCCACCCTCCCTTTCATGTTTCTCTCTTCCATTGCCTTTAAAAAGCTAAATGTTCAGGACTAAATTTGGTCATGCAGCACTTCAAGATTCCCTGGAATGTCCTCAAGTTTCAAACTCCTCTGATAGACACCAGCCCCACCTCCTGCCTTGTCCGATTGGCCAATCTGAGCCAGGCAGCACAGCTGTGACTTCTCATTGGCCAGCTGTTCTTCATCTGCCTAACTATTATATTCCATGCTGGAGGGAAGTTAGTTCCTTCCATGTAACATTTCCACACCTCTGAAACAGAACGTGGTTTCCTTGGACTGGTCTTACAGACACTCTGCAATTTGCTCCCTGGATTTCCCCTCACTTTTTAAAATATCATATAACATAAGTGCTTAACCTGCAAGTTGCAAAGATGTCCAAGTCCAAGGTAGCAAAATACAGAAGGCAAGTCAGTGAGGATCCAGATATTGACAGTTTATTATCCACTTTGTCTCCAGAGGAGATGGAAGAGCTGGAAAAAGAACTGGATGCCTCTGATTCAGACGGAAGCATTCCTCTGGGGCTCCGGCAAAAAGACCAAACTGAAAAGCATCCAAGTGGCAAGTACAACCGAGAGGCAATGCTCAACTATTGTGAGAAAGAAACCAGGAAACTTATTCAGAGGGAACAGTCACTGGATGTAAGTTATTATATGTTGGGGGGGAAGGATGGTATTTAAGTGCTACAATGCAACAGCAAACAGGCCCACCCTGATTTGCAATGAAACCCACTGTCCTTCTGTCCTTCTGAAGTAAAGATGCCAAATGTGATAACGTTCAGAACAGGGGTAGGCAACCTAAGGCCCGGGGGCCAGATGCGGCCCCCTGAAGCCATTGGACCGGCCCCAGGCCGGTCCTGCTGCCGCCGCCCGCCATGATGATATTATTGTTGTTATTACTTGTTCTTGGAGTTTTCTTGGCAAAATCTCCACAGGCGTTTTGCCATGGCTTTTCTGGGGCTGAGAGAAAGTGCATGCATTTTTTAAAAAAAAATTATTTATTTATTTATTTATTTATTTATTTATTTATGGTGCTTCGGCCCCCCAATTGTGTGAAGGACAGCAACCCAGCCCCCAGCTCAAAAAGGTTGCCTACCCCTGGGGGATGAGAAGCTTGAAATGTAACTGTCTTGAATGTTCAAAGAGGAATATCAAGGAGGGGAACAGGGAGTGTTACTTTGTCAGTTTATTGTCTTCCACTATCATAAATACATTTTGAGAAATCTAAAAAATACAAATCACCATTGCAATGAACAGTTTCCAAGTTTTTGCCACTTGTCAGATTGGGCATCTGCTGTCCTTTGCCCTACTGTTGCTCCAAGTGAGGCAGGGAAGATGATGGTTATAAGGAGTACTAACGTGTTGGGTGAGGGGGGAGCTTTGCTTATTTAACATTAGCTCAAAAATGTGAATGGTGAAGCTGTTCCAGTGATCTTCATGCTATGTGAATCTTCACCTATTAATTTTCCGTGCTTCAAAGGTCAGAATTGGGATGAGAAAAACCATATCTAGTACCATATCTAGTACCACCTAACCAGCAGTGATGTACTATGTAATACCGTATTGTTCATCTTCACAGCAGGGAGACTAAGGAGGTTTGCAGACTGCCAAAAATAGTGCAAATTGGGTCCACTTTTAGGGTTAGGGTTAGTGCTAGGGAATCATGGGAATTGGTTTTTTTTTTTTCTGAGACATTGAGCCTTCTCTGTCAGAGAGCTCTGGTGCCACAATAAAATACAGTCCCCATGATTCCCTAACCCTAACCTTAAAAGTGGACTCAATTTGCACTATTTCTGGCAGTCTGCAACCCGCCTAAGCAAGCAAGTGACTCTCTTCAGTAACAACATCTGTAGCCTGTCAGGATCTAGCAAGCAACACAGACAGAAATGTCCCAAAATCTGTCTGCTGCTCAGAACACTCTTGTGAGGAAAAGGAAAGCTTTCTACTCACGACAAATTCACAGTAGAGCCAAAGCCTGTCCTTAACACCAGATGGCCTAAATTATGCTAACAGGGCTAGCTATGGGAGGGTAAGGGCTGCCTAAGACATTTTGCTGCCAGAGGTGAAGGATGAACGCTTGCGCATCCACACTGATAGGACTAGTGGGATTTTACTTCAGCATTGGTGTCGGAATAGAGTCCCCCACCATTCTTGAGAACAGCTGACGAATGTGAGGAGATGTAGAGCAGCCCAATGGCACACAAATGGGGCTCTCCTTCAGCTTCTAAATGTTGCTTCCCACACTCCATCATCTGCTGCCTGAGGCAGTCGGCTCACTCTGTCCAATAGTATGACTAGGATTGGACTAAGATATTTTGTCTCTGAGGGATGGACACAATGATGACCCTCCAGTTTGCCTACAGAAATGAATCAGACCAGTGGTTGACCCCTAGTTCAACGTTGGGGGTAGATTAAAGGGCACAAGGCAGGGTGCCTTGAACACATAGCTCAGTCCTCTGAAAGAAGAGAGTGGCCAGGAACTGCCACAATTTCCTCTTCCGCACAATCTAGTATTTAGTGCCCAAGGCATCTCAGCACCTAATGACAGGACTTTATCACACGAGGGAAATCTCATGCAGAAACGGGGGTTTAAATTTTTTTTTAAACCTGCAAAAGTGGGTTGATTTTCACACGATGTTGTTGTTAAACTGTTGTTAACCCGAACGGAAAATAGTCAAAAGCTGCTTCTTTTTACTTTTGGAAAATCCCAAAAGTAAAAAGGAGCAGCTTTTGACTACTCTCCATTCAGGTTAACAACAGTTTAGCAATGACGTGTGTGAAAATCAACCTGCTTTTGCGGGTTTCTCCCAGTTTTTAAATTCCATTTCTCCACAGGATTTCCCCTGTGTGATATAGTCCATAGATGGGTTCTAGTTCACTCCTATCTGAAGTCCTGCCTGTCCACCTCTGCTTGCCTGCCTCTGTGCCTCTCTTCTGTCTCTCATGTACACAAACACACATACGGTCAGTTTTATGGGATTCTTCCTTTCTGCTTTCCTTTCTCTCTCCCTCTCCATTCCTCCTTTAAAAAATGTCTGGACATTGAAATATTTTGGAGGGATGGTTAAACATCTCTGTCCTGCTTGTCTTGCTAGAGGAGACAATGTTGCAGAGTAATCTCTGGTTCTGCCACAGTGGATACTGGAGGAATAGGAATGGGCTCTTTGTTGACCGTACAAAAGGGAAGTTTTCTCATGGATATGATAAAAGTAAACATTGAAAAACAAACGTTGAGTCTGATTTCTCCCCCACTCCCCAGGAGTAATAGCCTTCCATATCCATGGATTCAACCATCCATAGCTTGAAAAGATGTACAGTATTCCAAAAAGCAAACCTTGAATTTGCTATTTTATATAAGGGACACCATTTCACTATGCTATTGTATTTAATTGGACTTGAACATCCATGGATTTTTGTATCCATGACGATCTTAGAACCAAACCTCAGCAGATACCAAGGGGCTATTGTATATTAGGAATTTCACATTAATCAGAAATATACCAAAACATTCTCCCTTTTGGCTAATGCACTTTGAAAAGATTTTCTGCATGAAGTTTTTTTAGTGTCATTAACAGACTCCAGCACTTATTCCTTTAGACCATTAGTATATAGTCCAGCTAGCAGCTGTTCTCCAATATCTCAGGTGAGCTTCAGAGGCTTTTCCTGTCCCTTCTATCTGATGCCCTTTCAAATGGGAATGCCATGCATTAATCATACCTGGCACCTTCTGTAAGCAAAGTGTATGCACTTCCACTGACTGATGGCCTCTCTGTCTTCCTCAGTGCATCATATACACATAACTCCCATCAGTAAGATTTTTACATTTCAGTATCTGCACACTGCATGTTCAGGGGCCATTCGGCTTAAACACAGAACATGCATGCACATTTTGTGTATGCATACACAAATTAGGTCACAACTTTTATTGATTACAGCTGCACATATGTTTGGAACCACAGTGTCTCAGATCCAAGCATCAACCAGCCTGTGTGCCAATCAGTGAACGACAACTTGCTGGGTGACCACCAGGATGAGAGATATGGGCTTCCACATGGGTGGATGCCATTGCATCCTCTGTCACCAGGGTGTGGGGCAAAGGCAGACCCCACCCAGGTGGATGTGACCCTATCTGCCTACACTTCTCTAAGTTCCATAAGGGGACTCCCCCCTTAATTATTGATGAACACATCAACTGTGAATACTTTCCCTCAGAGGTCCAGGTCTCATAACAAACTGCTCCAAAAAGTTGTAAGAAAAAAGGAGCACACAATCAGTAATACACAATTGCATACAAAACTGATTCTTATTCCACATGTTCTGTGTTTAAGCAGAGTGGCCCCTGAGCATGCAATGCAGATATTGAAAAGTAAAAATCTCACTGATGGGAGTTATGTGTATATGATGCACTGAGGAAGACAGAGGCCATCAGTCAGTGGAAGTACATACACTTTGCTTACAGAAGGTGCCAGGTATGGTTAACGCATGGCATTTCCATTTGAAAGGACATCAGATAGAAGTGACAGGAAAAGCCTCTGAAGCTCACCTGACAGCTGCTAACTGGACTATACAGTAATGGTCAAGGGAATAAGAATTAGGGAAGGGTGGAGAGAACAAAGCTTTGAAACTAACTGATGATGGAGTGTCAGGGACCCACTTTATGTCCAATACTTGATTGCAATTAAGCCTATGTCTAGGCCAATGATGGCGAACGTTTTAGGGGCCAAGTGCCCAAAGTAAAAGGCTTTCTGGCACTGGGTGTCACCCGGTGTCGGAGGTGGGACTTCCACCCTCTAGGGGTGAGACTCCAGAGGCAGCTGGAGGATCTGGAAGGAGGAGGAACAGCTGCGTGCCTCTTCCTCCTCCTCCCCACCCTCCACATGCTGGAGAAAATGGCTTCACGTTCCATCTTTGGCATGCATGCTATAGGTTCACCATCACGGGTCTAGGCCATTTTGTTTCCCATCAGCTAGCCAATTAATGCAAATTCATTGGCTAGGGCATCGTGCTTTTTTTCTAAGCCTGCAAAAATCACCTATATCTGGGAAGAAGAAGGATTGTGTAGTGTAGGGGTCAGCAACCTTTTTTGCCTGCAGGCCAGGAGGGGGGGAAATCACGCTGGGGGCCAGCGTGCATGCTTGCGCGTGCACGCACTTCCCCACGCATGTGCTCATGCGCATGACTCCCATCGTCGTGTACATGCGTGTGCTCATGGGGGGCACCATTTTGGCGGCCGTGGGAGTCCCCCAGGAGGACTCCCTCGACCATGCCCAGCCTTGGAGAGACCCAGCGCAGCCGCGGGGGTCCTCCAGGGCGCTATTTTGTGTTCCAGAATGGCGCCCAGAGTCTCACATGACCTTTCCCATTGTGGGGCAGGACAGGAAAGGTCACGTGAGACTTTGGGCACCATTTTGGAACACAAAATGGCGCTGCGGAGGACCCCTGCGGCCGTGAAAGGTGGCGGTGGTGGCAGGACCGGACCGGTCGGCAAGCCTCGGTGGGCCAGGTTGACGACCCCTGGTGTAGTGCCATGCCCACGTGGCCATGGACATGCCACCCTGAAGAGCAAACCTGCCCTGCAGGAAATCAGAGTTATTTTCCTTTCAGTTCCTCACATCTTAACATTCCATTAGTACATTCTAAGCATTTACTGCATTGATATTTTGTATGCCACCCATCCTTTTCACATCTTGTTGGATGATCTTAAAACATGAATATAGAGGCCAACATTTCTTGGTTCCTGGAGCCAAAATATGTTTCTTTGCATTTTCTGTGCTCTACATTTTTTAAAAAATACATATTCATGTGGAAGTAACAGGCATCATATGACTTTGGAATTGCAGGTTCTGGTTTTGTTTTAGTTTAGACTTCAATTCTGTCCCAGACCAAGGACTCAGGGAAAGCAACACTACTTAAAAAAAAAATTTAAAAAAATTCTGTTCCGGTCCTGACCTAAGGAAAGCCAGGACAACAACAAACATTCTGGTATTTTAATGGAATAGCCATTCTTGACAGTTTATTTTTCTGTCCCAACAGGACACATTCTAAAGTTCAAGGTTATTGAAAACTTAGGAGATAAACAGGAAATGAGACAGACTAATAAACCAGGCCAGCGCAACTTGAAAACAAACCTCCAGGCTGAAATGACTGAGCCTGCTAGTCATTCATTATGACCAGCCAAGTACTTGAAAGTTCTTGTGATTTTTCAGACTAGGTAACAACAGTGACATCTTTGTTGAGCCCTTGGTCTCAATAGCTGCTGAGCTGTCTTTGATTTGATTCTTTCATGGGTCAGGCCTTCCAATAGTTCTAGTCCTGCAAGTAATTGTGCAGTGGTGCTCTTTATCCCTCTGGTTTTCTACTGGGCAAATCTTTGCAAGCATAAAGTCAAAGGGTCTACAACAGAATTGCCCAACCTACTACTTTCCAGGAATGTTGGATGACAACTCATATCAGCACAAGCCAGTATTGGCTTTGGTATGGTCTGTTGACTAATCAAAATAGATGGCCACAGTGAGCACCAGGTTATGGAAAGCTGGTCTAAACCATGAGCAGTAGTTTGGTTAAAGATCTGACTGGGACCTATGAATGCACATAGCATGCTGAATACCAACATGATAAAGAAATGGACCATCAGAATAAACAATGTCAGGATATTTTTTTAATTTGTGGTTAAAGATGACTTGAATGATAATGGTGAATTCTGTAGCTCTTTGGTAGTACAGAGAAGCCTTCTCTTTTTACACGATGTTTCTTAAATACAATACTAACAAGATTTCTGAAAGTTCACAGGCAATGTCTCATTTAAAGCTTTTTCTGTTCAGTTGCTAAAGTAGTTGAGACTGTGGCATCCTTTGCAAAACAAACAGGATTGTGATTCCCAAACTTTGGTCCTCCAGATGAGTTGGACTTTAGTCCCCAGAATTCCTAACAGTTGGCCAGTCTAGCTGGGGCTTCTGGGAGTTGAAGTCCAAAATACTTGGAGGAGCAAAGTTTGGGAACCAATTTGTTCCATTCATCCCTTCTTAAACTACACACAACCTTGGCAAATCTGAGACCAGTGTCTTATGGGATTTTTGTTTGTTTCTTTGTTTGCTTGTTTGTTGGGAAATCTGTTATTTGGCCTTCGCAGGGTTAAAATAAATTTGATCACAGCAGTAGTGAGGCAATGACAATTTATTCTTCCATCACAGACTGATTCTCTTTCTCTCTGACACACTCACACAGGACATGGACATTCCATGTACTTTTCTGCCTCCATGGAAACTTCCTCACAGCTCAAAATTACTCAACCCTGACTCTGAGACTGAAATTATTGGTAGTCCATAGAATTATGTGCCAGAAAATCCTGCTGCTCTTCTCTCTTCTCCTAATCCCTAGCTGTTTAAATAGATCCCCTAGTATAGCACTCATCCTAGAATAGAGCTGGGCAAACAATTTCATCACCCCCACCCCACTAGGATGTACGCGATCCTGAACAACAAATGTACTATGTTTTCAAAGGTGGCAATTACATTCGCCCCTCCATTCTTGCAGACTTCTTGCAACAACATTTGCCCCTCCGTTCAAATGGAGGAGTACAAAATGGGGCGTGTGTCCATGGCGCGTGCCCGTGTATCTCCCCAAGCACATGCCTCCTTTCAAGCCTATGGGGCTTGAATATATGTGATCATCCATTCTCGTGGGGGGGGGGCGGAACGAATCCTCTGCAAGAACAGAATTTCGACTGTATATCACTTTGCCATAGTGCCACTGAACTTGGCAATGTAAGAGACTGAGTTTAGCTCCCAGAAGATTTAGGGGGCTTGTGGAGTGGCATCACTAAGGTTGGCATCATCTGATATAGTAACTCATGGTATACCCTCCCCATTGACCCCCTCCCAGACCACACCATATAGAACCCTTGTTGCTTATGCAACTTATGCATTTGTTTTCCCCTCATTATATAGATAGGGATCCCTATCTAGGTCTCTCTCTTTAAGACTGTCTCTCTCACAAACTAAACTGTTAGTCTTACAGTTGGTGTGAGTCTGATTGTTAGTCTAACACTGGGGTCAGCAACTTTTTGTTGCCGGGGGTTGGGGAGGGAAATGGCACCGGGAGCCAGTGCGTGCTTTCCCCGTGTGTGCGCGCATGCACACGACACCCACCGTTGTGTGCATGCACACGCGCGTGCATGGGGGCACCATTTTGGAAGGCACAACGGCCCAGGTGCCGTGGGAATTCGTTATGTCATTATTTATTAAAGCCATTATTATTGTTTTTAAACTACAAACTATATGTTTGTTGTCTTTCTGAGTCAGTTTACATTTTTTAGAAAAGGAAAGTTTAGATTAAAATATTCAGGCCACATTTCTGTTATTCTGCTAATGAAAGACAAACTCTAACAGGTTTATCTTTCATCTTTGTATATTTAAGTTTCATTTAAAAGGATTAAAACCCTGGAAGTTTAAATTACACTCCACAATCCTTAGTAATGTTTTTGTATTAATGTTAGTCATTGTAGTGAATTGTAATTCCTGCATATCACTGAATATAATGACAATAAATGTGACATAAACAACTAGCAAAATTAAAATCACACCTTTAAATTACACTATCATGCACACAGCCTAAATGTATTTCCATGTACATTGTTTCATGTGGTTAAAATTAAAATTTAGTAAAATGTGATGTTTTAAAATAAAATTTAAAAAGAATTTTAAAAATTAAAAATTATTTTTAACAAAAAATAAATTCTAACATTTTAAAAATTTACAAACTTGTGTTTTTCTGTTCCTCTCCATTCTCTTGCAACTGAGCCTCACCCCATTCACATAATCTGTTCAGTGTTTTAAAGGGACACAGGCAAATGCCACTGCCCATTTCTGCCAAAAGGCACATGTTTGGGGAACAGTACTCCCTTAGGGTATTACCTAGTATGGTCCTACCTCCAGCACCCCTTAGTGACAACCTGGCACCTCTCCAGTCCTCTGAAGTTGCCCAGTCTTGTCTAGAACATAAGACAATTACTCCTTAAAACTAAAGACCCATCTTATGCAAAAGTGGGGAGACTGTGGCTGTCCAAATATTGTTGGACTCCAGCTGTCATCAACCTCAAACTGATATGGCCTTTTTGGTGGTGGCAGCCTGATTGTAGAATGCTCTTCTCAAAGAGTCACATTCTCTGGTTCCTACTTTGTGGGGGGTTTCCATTCCAGGTAAAGACCTAATAATTTCTCCAGGACTTTTAATTTTAAACCTCTAACATTTTTAAACTGAGATGCAGTGGCTCAAGTAGTTAAGACGCTGACTCTGTTGATTGCAAGATCGGCAGGCTGGCAGTTTGAGGCCCAGGTGCTGTATGATGGCTGAGCTCCGGTCACTAGTCCCAGCTTCTGCCAGCCTAGCAGTTTGAAAGCATGCAAATGCAAGTAGATAAATAGGTACCACTTTGGTGGGAAGATAAACAGCGTTCTGTGCAGTCATGCTGGCCACAGAGTAGTCTCTGACAACACTGGCTCTTCAGCTTAGTAACAGAGATGAGCACCGCCTCCTATGGTCGAACATGACTTGACAGCCTTGTCAATGGGGAATACCTTTACCTTACCTTTAATATTTTAAATCTGTTGGACTTTTCAAATGTGCCAAAATGATTTCTATACTTTCTGAGAATGTTGGTATATTGCAGACTGGGCAACTGTGGTGGGGCTAATTTTCATCCTTGCAGCAGGCTGCACTGCCAATTTTAAGCTTAAAATTATAATCAGAAGATACTTACTAGGTTTGGTGTTTGGATTGTGGTCTTTGGTTGCAGGTCTGTAAACTGCCACTCCAGGAGCTGCAGTTTCCTGATTTTCAGCCATTTCTTCAGACTATTCTGCCTAAAAGAAACACCTGGGGTCTGCATGTAGTCCATGGTTACACTTTTTACACTCAAATATATAGATGTTATTCTCTGCAGGTGGACGCTATGCTACTTTTTGTGTGTGTTTTATTTTTAACAGTTTTATTTTAATGGTTTTCATTGCTATGTTGCAAGCCAAGCAGAGACTGTTACTGGGTGGCATATATAGCTATTGCTAATAGAGAAATGACATAAATAGGAGCTAGTGTGTGTAAAAGATGCACCAACTATAACTTCTCTTTTATTGGGTCATATTTTAGTTAATTTATTCAGCTGGTCAACTTCCCTACTAATTCTATTGTTCAGAAGTTAGCTTTCAGTGAGATCCTTTTCATCTGTAGTACAGCTATTTATTTATTTACTTATTTCCTTTACTGAGATTTTTTTGGCAGTAGTATTAGTATTTAATAAGATTAGTGGTGGAAGAAATGTGTGATAATATCAGACCAGAGCAAAACTTCAATTGCTGTACAACTTGTTTAAATTATGGCATTAGTTTTCAAAGCACTCAGCGACCTTAAGAGTATTGACTGTTGTGAAAGTTCAGCATGGGTTAATGTAAGAAAGGAGGTCTTTTGAAAAGTTTAACCTTTGAAAAATGTGACTTCTGTTGAAAAGTATACACTTCCAAGAGACCATCTGTATTTTATTATGAGGAGTACAAATGTGTTAACTTTAAAATATGGCAACTTGAAATGTCTCCATGTTTAGCTTTTACATCCATTTAATAGGGATCTTAAATTATAGTAACATGCAGCTTCATTAATCTGGGCTTCATAATGCTGCAAAGCAACTAAAGAAATAAAGGACTTTATCATATCAGTCTATTGTATTGCCACAATCATGCTAGTTTAAGAATGGAAGCATACTAGTTTGGCATAATTTGTTATCACAGTTTTCCCCATAATAGCACTCTTGGTGGTCCATGGCCATGTGATCTGTTTTCTGCACTGCCAAATACCACCTTCTGGGAGGAAAGGGGAAATCATCAATTGCGGCTACCAACCACCTCCCAAAGTTGGCTGCTATGTGAATGTGCACAGAGCAGCCAGCTTCAGGAAGCTGTTGGCAGCCATGATCAGTGTGAGAAGGGGAGATGGAAAGGAGCAGAATTATATCCTCTCACACCACATGACTGCCTGAGAAGTGGAACTGCAGTGGAAGGGATCTGTCCCACAAAGGTGATAATGAAATAGTAGCAAGATTGAGAGCCTATTGACAAGTTTTGCCTGTCAATGAAAAGATGCACTATAGTAATGAATGTAATGCAATGCAGCAGAAGGATGGACACTCTTGTGTGATAAGTACCAGCCAAAGATGCCTTTATCCTGTTAAAATTCCACTTTTATAGCCTCATGTGATAAAGTCCAAAGTGTTGTTATTGTGATGAAAGGTAGAAATTTAGCA
>CM034706.1:230801053-230819755 GCA_020142125.1 Phrynosoma platyrhinos
TGCCCCCAATACCGTCATCCAAGTCATTAATAAAGATATTGAATAGTTAAATTTTTAATACATTTTTTTCATGCTGATAGACATTTTCAGATGAGGGATATTTTCACACTTAATTTAACTTTTCTGTAGTGTTACATTGTAGAAAACAAATTTATTGGTTGGTGGTCAAATTGTCTGGTATACCTGAGCCTTTAGATGGTGGCATTGCAGTAACAAGATGCTGAGCTGACTCTTCTTTTTCTATCCCCAGAGAGAAAGTGAAAAAGTATCTTGTCCATTCCCTTTCACCTTCTCCCTCAGCTTGTTAGTAATAAGTGAGATTAACACTTCTGAAGTCCAGAGCTGCACCGGGGTCAAATTTATTATGACATGGAGCTCCGTCGCACACCGAGGGGGGGGGAGATAATCACCTGATCATAGCTCTTCTCATGTCCCTGTCCTCTTTCCATAAGTAGTCTGATGACTTACCACTCTCTTCTATCATTATATAGTTTTAAAACATGGGATATGGCTGGAAACTTGTGGGGAACGGAAGTTCTGTGTTAGTTGTGTATAACCTCCTTAGTACAAAATTAGTTCTGAGTTGCAGGGACCTGCCCACCGCTCAGATTAGGGCTCCTAAATCTCAGGGTTAGACCATCTCTTCAGGGAAAGAGAGAGGAATTTCCAGGAAAGTGAAGAGCCTTGAAAATACTTTGCGTGTATATTCTGTATTACTTAGACTAAGGGGCAAAACAGACTGGCAATAAGAGCCGGCTTCCTGGTGGCTTGGGAGTGTTGTGTTCAGACAACAGCACACCCCAGGCTGCCGGGAAGCTGCACGGCTCACCGCATGTGCAGCAGCTTCACAGTGTTTCAGCAGCATGGCATTTACATGTGCTATGCCGCAGAAACACTGAAAAGCCACCGCCGCAGCAGCAAAGGTGCCTTTTCCCTGATGCAAAAAGGAGTGGCTTTCTGCTGCTGCTTTTTGCACCAGGAAAACATCAGATTGGGAGTGTGGCATGTGGTTGCCGCAGCCTCAACCCAGTGATCAAAGGGGTGGCGTGATGCTGCTCCTTCGACGCTGTCTGTTTCACCCCTTAGTGTTCTAGTTTTAATAGTATACTTAATTGTGATTGGTTATTAATTTATCATTATTAATATAATGGCATCACCAGAGGCTGTCCCTTGGACATTAGCCTCATAATAT
Organism: Phrynosoma platyrhinos; assembly: GCA_020142125.1. Classification (NCBI taxonomy): domain Eukaryota; kingdom Metazoa; phylum Chordata; class Lepidosauria; order Squamata; family Phrynosomatidae; genus Phrynosoma; species Phrynosoma platyrhinos. The sequence goes on from CM034706.1 coordinate 230,802,246, forward strand.
TGCCAGGGCCCCATCTCCTAAGACATCAGATCTAGGCCAGCCCTAGATTTTAGCTGTTGGCCCTGAAATCTCAGTGCCTGGGACAGTCCTAGCCTGTCAGGACTAACTGGCACTGTTTTTGCGTTTCCTATTTTCTTCCATATATGTGGTACTCTCCCTACCCATCTTGGGTCATACAGAAGTATGAGAAATAAATTAACCAGTTCTTGTCAATGGCTTAATAATTGCAAGATTGTATCATGGTCATCTGACACATAGGGCTGTATTTGGAGTTTTTTGTGCCTCAAACGAATGCAACTCACAGGCTGCTTGCCATGGCTAAATAATTTAATAAAAATAATAGGGAAACAGATGTTGCAGTTCAAGGTTAATGGATGGTGTGAAGACCTTAGTAATGGACAGCATGGAGAGCAGCAGTTGAGCTTGCGAATATTGGCAATGTGGAATTAAACTAGACACACCAGAAGCAATCCTCCAGCAAGAAAGTGCTATGCTATGTGATGCCTTATATAGTTTTCTTCTTTGGAGATTATGACACCAGGGGAATTCAGCAATAATTGTGGCAGTGAAAACAAAAGGCAACAGTAGTGCTATAGCACTCAATATTTTTGCGCAATTGCGTGATAAGGCAACATAAAACCCAAAGGATGGTGTAATTGCTTTCTGCACATATTGGTGAATGAATCATTAGTACATGGAATTGATCATTTTCTACATGCACTGTTTCAGCACGTCTTCAAATCATGTTCCTGCCCCACACAGAGTAAAATACAATAAAATTAATTCCGTCACCACAGTATTTTAATCCATTGTAAACAAAATCATGCCCTACACCTCAAATAAGACTGAAATCCACTGCAAAACCAATCCTGGCTGGAACAAATTTTCTGTGCCAAAATGCAGACCCTTGAAACTTTAAAGGTCTTGGGTTGCTTCCCCAATAGCACAAATGAAATGCGATTAGCTTTCGCACCCTGGCAATCATGCTTCAATCGCACTATTGAGAAGCCATTCACAGGATTTCCCCATGAATGCTTTGTTGCTGGAGCATTCCTGGTTCTTCCCGGGATAAGTCCTGGATAAGCACAACATCATCTGAAAATCTTCTGCACAATCTAGACAGAATTATGCCTTTTCTTCCCCTCCCCCCCGTCTGAATTGCGCAGTCTTTGCAAAAAGAAAAATGCAAATGTGCCTAGTGGGAAATGGAAGATTTGCCCCTTCTTTCCTTCCTAGTGTACTTTATACTTTCAAACTTTTAACTCAGTTAGCGGCAGCTGAAGCAACCCGAAAAGAAAGGAGAACACAAGGAGGAGAATGAAACTGGGACATTTTAAAAGCAGCTGAGAAAGCGGGACAGCAGAGGGTTAACTCCAAGTGCCTGTTTCCATCTTCTGGAACTCCCTTCTTCATGAGGCTAGACTGGCCCCCTCCTTGTTTTCCTTTTGTCCGCAGGTGAAGACGTTTCTATTTGAGTAGCCTTTTAATATATAAGCAATGGGGCTTTGGATTTGGGATGTTTTATTTCTCTTTTAAACATTTAGTTGTTTTTAAAATAATTTTCATGTGTTTTATGAAGTGATTTAATTGTTTTTAAAAATTTATTGTAAATGTTTTAAAATTATTATTTCTGGAACCTGTCTTCAGTCCAACTCTGGAGGAAAGGTGGCATATAAATGAAATAACTGGAAACATCCCTACCCTACCAAATGGAGACATTTGGATTTAATACAGTTTCCCCTCCATTTTCGCGGACTTGATTATTCACAAAGGGGCGAGCTCTGTTAAATTAAATGGTGCGCAGGCGGGAGCTTGCAGCCATCCCAGCCAATGAGGCTTGATTATTTGCAAATTTCTGTTTTTTGGGGGTGGGGTTCCAGAATAAATCCCCCGTGAAAGCAGAAGGGCTACTATATTTTTCTTCCTCTCCTCCCCAATACTGTTCTGTGCTTTGCAACTACTTCATCTTTCCTGATTACTTATAGCAAATGAAAAATAGCTAGCCTTGGCAGCCCCAGTTTTGTAAAGTTTTTGCATTTTAAACTCATAGCTTCATTACAGGAGTGAAACTGTAATAAACTGATAAACTGGCTTGAGAATACGCACCATTTTTGAAATTTAAAAAAGCCGATATTTGAAAAATTACAAATAATGAAATGAAGGTTCATAGACATATACACCCCTAGCTGCCCCATCCCTCTACCTGTAACGTATCTTTGAAAAAAGGCCAGCTCCCTGTGAATGCTAGACCTCCTTCCTGCAGCTCTTTGGCTTGTCCTACGCAGAAGAGGAGGGAAGGCCATTTGGTCCAATGGCCAGTCCCAACTGTCCCTCTGAATATGATAGAAAAGGAGTAGGTCTGTATAATCTTGGCTCTCTATTGAGTCTCAGAAGAGCAAGTTATATTTGGAAGGATTTTAACTACATAACAACACGTATTCTTTTTCTGTGCTGATTAGGACAACCATAGGTAACCAGGAAGCTGTTTATAAACAACCTAAAATAGAAACGAGTGCCTCTCTGATTTCTTCATACTCAAGGAACCAAAAACTCAGCTCGGAAAGCATTAATTAACCTTAATTTCCTATTTGTAGTGAAAGATGGGCTCCCCACTTGCTTGCCAACATTAGAATCCATCTCTGTAAAGGAGGAGTGTGAAACTGCAGAGGGCCAAGGGCCAGTTTTTAACCCTGCTGCAGAACATGGTCCTACCAGAAATCCATTGAAAATGCACCTGGAAGGGACTTCTGGCCTTTGGGGCAGGTTTCTCATTCTTTATACAAGTTTCAGTAGCCTAGAAAATAAGGATTGTTAGATGCTTGATGCTTCTCCATATGGCATTTGCGGGCATTTACTGGGTAATTTTTTTTCATCTGGATTTTGTTTTAATTTATGAGGACATGACGGTTTATAAGGATGGCATACAGGCGGCCTTTTCCCATTCCTGCTATAAAGGGATGATGACAAATCTCAGACCTGCAAAGAAAGTCATGGCCCTAGGGAAACCTGAGGATTAAAATACGGATTGCACTACATGGGTTTGGCAGGATTTATTCAGAGGAGATTTCCCATTGCCTTCCTCTGAGGCTGAGAGCATAACTTGCCTAAGGTCATCCAATGGGTTTCCATGGCTGAACAGGGATTTGAACCCTGTTCTTTCAGAATCCTAGTCCAACTCTCAAGCCACTATGCCAGCTGGCTCTCTTCATCTTAACCAAAAGCACAGGTTAACTGATTGTGTTTGCAGCAGCAATAGCAGCAGTTCCAAGTATTTTCCGTTTCACCTGTCTTACAGAAGCTCTATCTCTTCTTGTTCTGTCTTCAAGTCATTTCTGACTTATGGTGACCCTAAGGCAAGCCTATCATGGGGCTTTCCTTGCATGATTTCTCCAGAGGGGGTTTGCCATTGCCTCCCTCTGAGATTGTGCGACTTGCCCAAGGTGGGTTTCCATGGCTGAGCAGAGATTTGAACTCTGGTCTCTAGGGTTCTGGTGCAACACCCAAACCCCTACACCAGGGGTAGGCAATTCTGGGACTTCAACTCCCAGAATCCCGGGAGCTATTGACCAACATGGGACTATTGGCCAACATGGCTGAGGCTTCTGGGAACTGAAGTCCCTCGGCCCTTAAAGGGGAAAGGTTGCCTACCCCTGCCCTACACCATGCTGCTCTCTCTCTCATGCTGTAATTCAGGGGAAGAAATGGGCTGAGCTACCTTCTTATTCTGTTGCTTTCCACCTCTCTTCCTCATATGTTCTGCCCTTGAGATGCAAATGGGCTGGACACACTGGTTCAATTATGAGGAAACTGGTAAGCAGAGCTGTGAGTTGTCTATAGGGAGGCAAATCTTGTTCCTTTGATTCCCCTTCTCTCTCCCCCCTCCACTCCAAACCAACTTTCTCGAATACTGCCAGGCATGTTCTGTACAGTGTCTGTGGCTCAGCCTATCTTTGAGGTGTCCAGTGGTTTTATGAGATTTTCAGCATTTCGCAGTTAATTGTGAGTCTCCCATCCCTACCCTCTAGTCTCCCAGATGGCCTTCCAGTGGATTAGAGTTAAGTGAGAGTTTAATTCCTGCCATATTAGGAATTGTGCTCTAAATTTCCTTGTGGTTGTCTCTTATCTTCAGGGCTTTTTTTCATTCTGAGTGTGCTTTTGACAAAGGAAAACATTGCCTTCCTAATTTTGCTTCTATGCTGAATACACGCAAGTCAGTAAATAGCAACCAGGGAATCCCTTAAGAAGGGCATATTCTGCAGTCACAGACAGAGATATTTTTTATTTTATTTTATTTTACTGCAAAGGGGCCTGGGAGGTGATGTAGTCTTCTAATATGGCTTTCCCACCCATGGGGAAGACTTATCCCTTATGAGTTGGAACTGACCAGAAATTAGATATGCTTTGGGTGTATTCACAGTCTAGTGTTGCCAGAATAAACACTGGAGACAGATCCTGTACTGTTAATGGCTATGTAACGGGAATTTCAACAGGTGTTGCTTGGTAACAGCACAGGCAACACCTGCTGAAATTTCCTCTTCTACACAACCATTAAAAGGACAAGAGCCATCTTTAGTTTTCTATCTGGCCAGCTTAATCCACACTACATAATTATAGCACTCTGATACCACTTTAATATGAATGCTCTATCTTGTGGAATAATGGGATTTGCAGTTTAAGGAGAAGCATTTAAAATTATCAGCCAGAGAACTCTAATGCCTCACTAATTACAAATCCCAGAATTCTGTATGATGGGGCAAAAGTGAGTCTACTGTAATTATGCAGAATGCACACAGTCTTTCATTCATCAATTGCTATAAATCCATTATAGGAGGAGACAGTCCAAGCAAGCAATGGAGCTTTGTATGGCTTCATCTATTATTCTTCATCACAATATGACAGTGAATAAAGAGACATGTACATGTTTTACCTCCCCCCCCCCATCACAGCTTCACTGACAAGGAAATAAATAAATCACAATAAATCTTTTTCTGTACAATGGGTCCTTGGTATACTCTGGGGTTTGGTTCTAGGATCCCCTGTGGATGCCAAAATTGGTGGATGCTCAAGTCCCATTAAATGCAATGGCATAGTGAAATGGTGTCCATTATATAAAATGGCAAAAACAAGGTTTGCTCTTGGAATTTATATATATATATATTTAATATATTCAAGCTGTGGGTGCTTGAATCCATGGATAAAAAAATCTGTGGACACTGAGGCCATCTGTCATATAATCTGATATGTGGACCATTTTGCCATGTTATATCTCCTTACTAACATTCATCAATATTTGAAAGTTTTTTTCCCCCAGAAGGCCCTTTGACATCTCAGGTTTCCTGATTTTAGTGTTCAGAGCTTTTTTCATGCTGGTTACTTTTGCTGGATGAGAAACAGCAACACAGATGTTTCTATTTCATTTGCAGCCTTGTAAAGTGGGAAGAACACTAAGAAGTACAAGCTTACAGAAAAACATTTTATTACAGACACTGAAACTTCTCTCGCAAAGCATCTAGAGAGCTAGCAGAATTATACTGCTTGTTGGTGCACAAGAAAGGGATATAGGAGTCTTAGGGGGGAAGCAGACGGAGGCGCCGGAGACGCCGCCAGACGGAGCGCCACGGGAGCGCAGCCTCCGCACTGCAGTGCTCCGGCGGCGTCCCTGGAAGGAACGCTAAATCAGCACTCCTTCCACAAGACAGGGAAAGTATGCCCTAAAAGCGTAGGGCGCACTTTCCCTGCCTTTTCCGCCGCAGCGCGTGTGGACGCTGTGGCGGGAGGTTGTTCCCAGCGTGCCGGCCATGCGGAGGGCCAGCGGCTCCGAGGACGACCTCAGGAAGAGGAAGGGGCACCGCGCGTGCAGCTGCTCCTCCTCTTCCTTGCCTCGAAGACGACTCAATTAGTTGTCTGCCGAGGCCCTTAGTGGACCACAAGCTGAACATGAATCAGGAATGTGAGGCAGCAGCTGGGAAAGCCAACATGATCCTAGGCTGCATCAATAGGAGTTTAGTGTCTAATGATTGAGGGAAGTAAGAGTAACACTGCATTCTACTTTGGTCAGACCTCACCTGAAATATTGTGTCTGGTTTTGGATATCACAATTCAAGAAGGATGTGGACAAGCTGAAATGTGTCCAGAGGAGGGTGACCAAAATGGTGAAAGCTCTGGAAACCATGCCCTATGATGAGTGGCTTAAGCAACTGGGTATGTATATCCTGGAAAAAAGAAGGTTAAGATGTGATATGATAGCCCTGTTTAAATATTGAAAAGGATGTCATATTGAAAATGGAGCATGTTTGTTTTCTGCAGCTCCAGAGAATAGGGCACACAGCAATGGATTCCAACTACAAGATTTCACCTAAATATTAGGAAGAAGTTCTGATGGTGAGATCTATTTGACAGTGGAATATGCTGTCTCAGAGTGTGGCGGAGTCTCCTCATTTGGAGGTTTTTAAACAGAGGCTGGATGGTCATTTGTTGGAAGTGCTTTGATTGTGTCTTCCTGCATGGCAGAAGGTTGGACTGAATGGCCTTTGTGATCTCTTCCAGTTCTATGATTCTATGATATACATTAGTATTAGTAAATGTAGATTAGTAAAGTGTGCAACATTTTCAACCTATACTTGAAAATGTATTCTAATTGTACCTTCTAATATAGTAACTACTATATCAGGGGTAGGCAACCTCTCCCCTTTAAGGGCCGAGGGACTTCAGCTCCCAGAAGCCTCAGCCATGTTGGCCAATAGTCCCATGTTGGCCAATAGCTCCTGGGATTCTGGGAGCTGAAGCCCCTTGGCCCTTAAAGGGGAAAGGTTGCCTACCCCTGTACTGTATTATAGCTACTAACATATAGTAGCCAAAACAGAGCACACATAGTAACCAAAGCTGCACTATGTCTGAGAAACTAAAAGAAATTCATCATGTTTAGGGGAACTCCAAGATTTGCAGAAATAGCTTTTTTTTTAATGGAGGGGGATTGACTTCCAGTCCCCCCATAACTCAATTATTCTGAGTATCATTTAGGAAAGAATAATGGAACGAGAAGGCATGACTCACTAGAAAATATAATACTGCTGGGAAAGGTGGAGTGCAATAGAAAGAGATGGTTACCAGATGGTTAGACATAATCAAGGAGGCCATGGATCTGAGTCTGCAGGACATGGGCAAAGTGGCTAAGGACAGGGGGCTTGGAGGTGTCTCTTTCATGGAGTCACCATGAGTCACAGTCAACTTATAGGCAGTGAACAACAATGGAAAATCAGGGAGAGAAGATAGAATAGAGTATTAAGATAGAGCATAGCTATTCAGTTAACTCAGGACAAGAACGATCTTCTATAGAAAGTGAGCATGTGCTGCAATGTTTAATTGCAGATCCCACTTTTCTATCTTCCTTTTGTCAAACAATGTTTGATTAGGAGTAGGGCCAGAATTGCTCTTTATTTTGGGAACTAGCAACATTCTTCTTCCTTGATGAAATTCAGACGAATATACAAGAAGGAGTACCAGAAGATTGATGTTCTGAAGTTCATGACTTCTTACTTTGTGATTCAGGGTCAGAAAGAGGAACAGAATCTAACAGCTTCAGTGGCATCTCTGGCAGATGCTGAAGGGACAATCAACATAGGTTTGGCATTGCCAGAGTCACACTATGTCTCGCCAGGAATTCCAAAGTCATGAGTCAGCTGCAGCCTGGGAATTGCCTTCTTGGAGGCAAAGAGGCCATAAAAGGACACTTCTCAAAGAAACAGTAGCGTTAAGGACTAATGCTCTCAGAGTAATAACAACAGCATATAGATCCTAGAGGACAGGGTCCATGTAGGATATCGAGCTTGGATTAACTACTTTACCAGCAGGTCAGTGATGTGAACCTTTAGCCCTGGAACTGAATCTAGCCTTCCTGAGGTCCCAGTCAGCCTTCTGCAATACTCAAATAGTCCCCATAATACCATCATTTAGTGGTTTATCAGATTCTGTGTGGCTTTTGTTCCTATCCTAGAAGACCAACATGCCTAATCTCAGTTACTGACACAATACGCATTAAAGTCAGCCCTCCATATTTGTGGCTTTGACTTTTGCAGATTTGATTATTCTCAGATTTGATTACTATGTTTTGTCTAGGAGTCTCTAGGTTCTCCAGCTCAAATCTGCTGGATGTTGACCATAGAGTCAAGCTGATTCCAAAGAAAACATTTCTCTAGGCATTTGCAGGTCCTTCAGCATGATTCTGTGGTCAACTTCTGCTTTATGTTGACCATAGAGTTGTGCTGGAGGACCTAAAAATTCCTAGAGAGATGTTCTCTCAGGTTTAAAAAAAAAACATTTTTTTATTTGCTATTTTTCACTTTCACTGGGGTCCTGCACCCCTAACCCCAGAGAATGTGGAGAGCCCATTGTACTCTTAAATGTGCTGGCATTTTTGGTCCCACTTTTTTGCCTTTGATCCCACCCATGACTATAATATGGCCCCCAAGAACCTCTTGGAAATTGAATTCAGCCCTTGTGCCGAAAGAGATTCCCACCCTTGTACTAGGAAGTAGCTACCTTATTTGGAGAGAGTATGTTATCCTTGCTCACAAAACCCATAAAATGTGACGAACCAGACCTGTTTTTTCATGCATGCATGCATTTATTTCCATTTAATGGCACAGATTCCTCAAAGTGTCCAGCAATCCAATAATAATAATTTGTTAGGTTATTAACAAATCTATTAGAATTATAACAGGCCTTCACTGCAAAAGGTTAGAGATCAAAGATAGTACATCTTTGATTAGAGCCCCAAATCTATTTGGTAATCAATGCACATTTCTGAGGAAAGGTATGACATTATTCCTAAAATCATCCTGAAGATCAAATGTTTTCCAAAGGCAGTTCTACCTACATATTATTTACCTGTTAAATAAGTTAAAATATATTCTCTACTTTTTATTTCAAAATGTTTATGTCAGTTCAAATAAAAGCTAAAAACAAATTCAAAATCAATATCACATACATGGTTGGTTGTCCCTTTATGTTATCCTCTGTCTGCAAGAACTGTCATTCATTCCGTCACAGAAGATTCAGTGTCACTCTTGATGTTTGGCTAAAATGTACAGCTTAATGGGCAAAAGATACCTGGAAGCTAGGATCCTGATGCCATTGCCCGGGTCCTGCATAATTTGTAATTAATTGGCCTGTATGTCTTCTATGGTAACATAATTTAATATAACCGCTGAAGTCTAGGTAGCCCTCACATCTGTTGTAGGAACACATTAATCTCAGGTAGTAAAGTTCCAGCAGCAGCAAATTTGCCTCTTCCTTTATCCCACCCCATCATAGTTTGGCAAGGTACTTGCTTTGTGTACTTCTCCAAAGCAGACTGTTTCCTAAATGCCTGGCTCTGAGGGCTCCTCAAAGAAAGACAGTTGGGAGGTAACTGGTTCTATGCATAGAACCATATAGCCTCTGGCAATGAGAGAAGAGCAAAAGCTGACCATGTACCAAAAAGCAGCAAGTGGCACAATGGGGGAAGCAGCAGCACTTTCCTTCCTGCTGCAGGCACAAGAAAGCTTGGGGACCCCCTCCCTTAGCACTGCTACAGTATGTAATTTTAGGAAAGTGCATTACTAAAATGCCTTCCTAACAGGTAGCTTACTCACTCAGGAAGCTCACAAGGGTAGTTTTAAATTGGCTAGTGAGAGATTTGGCAAGAAACCCAGGATATATTAGCAGCTGAACGCATCATCTTGATCCAGTGTGAAAAAACATTGAATCAGATACTGAATTGATACAAATGAATATTTTTTATTGTTTAACAAACTGCAAATTTCCAAATTCAGTTTACAGAACCTATGAAGTAAGTGCAAAAAAGGATCTATTATTAATTGTAAAAAATTATAAGACATTTTCGCCCAACTCCCATTTTGATTGCTGGTCCAACTCAGAGGGCTGCTAATTCAGGACTATCCCAGGCCCTGAGACTAGTGATGCCACCTTGTGATACTACAGGGGACAGGGGATGCCATTGACTGCAATACATTGAGCATCAATCACAGTTTCACAGAGTATGCCATTCTGTAAAAACAACACCAAGGCTAGTTACAACTAGTGTAGATCTATTGAATCACTTGTTGAATTATGACTCATTACATAGGTACATCCAATTGATTCAATAGCTCTGCTATAGTTGGGACTAATGATATCAACATACTTTTCAGGGCGGAAGTCTTGACCTGAGATTATGAGAACTGGTAAAGACTGGACAGGCCCTGAGACCTGAAAACCCTAATCAGTTCCCAAGAATTTTTTAAGCTGCCATTTCTATGTGAAAGCCATCAAGCACAATTTCAAATTGGATTTCACTATGCGTAGCTGGCCTGATACACTGAATTGATTTATAGTGGTAAAGAAATACAGACCCAGGGTAATAGCAGGTATCTGTCCCAAGTTCAGGTACTCTGTTACTATTTTTAACTATATTCATTACATGCAAAATTGTGGGCATGGAATGAACAAGCTCTGTCAATAGTGGTAAAGGCAGATTCAGAGAGTAGACAAAAAACAAGCCAGTTCTGCATAGTGTGAGATGACAAATGCATTTGATCATCATCCTCAAGTTTGTTCTTGGGCAACAGCGTTTCTCCATTATTTAGCTATATTTCTTTTTCACACTGTCTGAATATTTTGCAGGATATATGTCACAATATCAGTTGACACTTCAGGAACTGTTGGCACCTTTGAACTAAGACATGCAGCTGGCAGTATATAGTATGCCATTGCTAATTGCATAATCTTTGTGTAATTTGGCATCAACTGCCCTATCAGTCTGAAAGGGACAGATGCACAATTTATTAATGTATTGATCTGATGTGATTTGTGTTTTATCTTTTCCTCATAACTAGAATCCAAGACTTGGAATTGCTTATCTAGTGGATTCGATTTATTTATTTTTTACTTCTGTGAAGCTAGTACTATGATCAGTATTATTTACAGCCACATTAATGAACAACACTTTTTCAAAAAGGTGTAGGACTAAACCCATCCTGTTGCATTAGTGAGGGTTGTTATGGTTATTAACAAACAGTACTATAAATGAATATACAGACAGGAGGAGTATGAGTTTTCATGGCTAGATATACCACCACTGCCAACTTTGCTGGAAATTACACATACTGTCCACACTGTTGAAATTATTCATCATTGTGTGAGGAATCTGTTATATTGAATCCAATCCCCTCTTAGCCTATGGAACTTGGAAATTACTGAGGACTACTCTGGCCTTGGCCTGCTATTATGCCAGCATAATGTGTGTGTCCCTGGGCAGAGGGAAGTTTGAACCTTCCTTGTTCTGCCACCTTTTTGGTCTCTTCCTTTCAGCTGATCTCGGCCAGCAATTCTGTCTGGAGGTCAGCTCTGAGTTCATTCAGCAGAAAGGATTATGCTGACAAAAAGGCAATTCAGCCAGCACAGTGGACTTCCCCTGACATATTCAAGTCTTTTACTCCAAGTCTCAAGTCCTTGCAAAATACTTTAAAATAACAGAATCATAGAATTGGACGAGACCTCAAGAGCCATCAAGTCCACCCCCTTGCCATGCAGGAATAAATAATCAAAGCACCCCCAACAGATGGTTATCCAGCCTCTGTTTAAAAACCTTCAAAGAATGACACTTCCCCACATTGCAAGGTGGCATATTCCACTGTCAAACAGCTCTGATTTTCAACAGGTTCTTCCTAATGCTGAGGTGGAATCTCTTTTCCTGTAGTTTGAATTCCTTGCTCCTATTCTTTAGAGTTGCAGAAAATAAACCTGCTCCATCTTTAGTATCGTGTCCTTTCAAATATTTAAACAGGGCTATTACCTCCTAACCTTCTCTTCTCCAAGCTAAACATACCCAGTTCTGTAGTCATCCATCCTGGTTTCTTGAGAGAGCTTCATTTTTCCTCCTCATTGAAACTGTCTCCCCTTTGAGAAACTCCTATCTGTCTTGAACTCCTTTCTCTTTTACTATTCCTAACCACAGAATCACATCCGGTATTTCCCTAAGTGTACTAAAATCAGCTTTTCTAAAGTCTATAATGCATGTCTGACTATGGAGTTTATCACATGGGACGAATCCCATGCAGAAACTATTTAAAGAAACTATTTAAAGTGAAACAACCCGCTTTCCACTGTATAACAAATTCCAGGAAAGTGTGATCACTCCCACCTAAGGATCCCACCATTAACCAGGTCATTCCTATTGGTTAGGATCCAGTAACTAGAAAATCGAAACAATGTGCACAAAGTTAGGTAAAAATAATTAAATAATTAAAGTTAAGTAAAAATAATTAAATTACCAGAGGGAATTTATCAAGCTTGCATTTTAGCAAAATGGGATCTACTAAGCAGCCTGTCTCCATTGCACATTGGAAGAACCTTCTAAAGCTTATTATTTATTTATTTAGTTACTTTATTTATATGTTGCTTTTCTCCCAGGATGGGACCCAAGATAGCTTCCAGAACAAATTAAAGACATTTACAAAAAATATTTTAAAACAGTTTAAAATCTTCACATTAAAACACTGTAAAACTATTTAAAAATCAGACAAAAGTTAAGAACAGATGAAACATACATCCAAATTACAACCTTCCATGCTTAATCATTAAAAGCTTGCTTAAATAAAATTTCTTTGCTTGCTAGCATAAGGAAAGCAGGGAGAGGGCATTCCAGAGGGTGGGAGCAGCTACCGAGAAGGCTCTCTCTCATGTTCACCAAGTGAGCTTGTGATAGTGGTGGGACCAAGAGAAAGCCTTCTCCTGATGGTCTTAAAGCTCTAGCAGGTTCATATGGGGGGATACGGTGTTTCAAATAGTCTGGACCTAAGCTGTGTAGGGCTTTATAGTTCATGACCAGCACTTTAACTTGTGCCCAGAAACAACGCTGTAGCCAGTGAAGCTGTTTCAACAGCTTATAAATGGCCCAGGTCAGCATTCTGGCTGTCACGTTTTGAACTGCTGAAGTTTCCGAAAAGTTTCTAAAGGCAGCCCCACATAGAGTTTGTCACGTTAGTCCAAACAGGATGAAATCAGAGCATTTGTCACCGTAGTCAGATCTGATGTCTCAAGGAATAAGTGCAGATGGCACACTAGTTTTAACTGTACTGATGCTGTCCCGGCCAGTGCTGAAACCTGGTCATCCAGGCTCAGAGTTGAGTCCAAGAGAAGACCCAAGCTTCAAGCCTGAGATCTCAGGGGGAGTGTAACACTATCCAACACAGGCAGAGTCCTTATTCCCTGATCTGCATTTTAACCGACCAGGAGCACCTCGGTCTGATTAAAGCTTATCTAGGAGCAGCAGACAAGACATGCCCCTGTAGTATGGGTCCGTTTCATTTCATTGAAGCAACGTGAGTCCAGCTCAATCAAGTCAAGTTTGTATCACTGGAGTCTCCTGCCTATTCCTAACTCTTAACAGCCAGAACATCTCTGAGTTAGGATTGCACTGTTATATGCAAAACAGCTTGCCTCAGCCATGCAAACATTTTATTCATTTCAAATAAATATTTCTGTAACATTGTCAGAAGATCGATAAAAGTTCCCAAAAAGAATCTATGTGGAAATTTCAAACAGCATTTTATGCATACAGTAATTGTGGATGGAAATTTATTTACTGTCAGATTACAATTTTGGCAAATTAAACCTATCCAGATCCATCTTTCACCCATTTTAGAAAATGTCTGTCTTTAAAAAATGGCAACAACTGCTCAAAAAGGCCAAATTTAACTTAACATTTAATTTTACTCAAATATTATGGATCTATCCCAACACTGGTATTTTTCCACTTTAACAAGTTATGTTTTAGTTTGTTCTTCACTTCCATTGTTCTTTGATGGCTGGATATCTATTGCTGAGTCTCCTGGACATCCCAGATAATGAGGCATGTTTCATAGGCTTAAATATACTTAAGCTGTATTGATTGGTTTCTTGGTTTCTTTTTTTTTTTTTCCTTTCCTTTTTTAAATACAAGCTGATTCTTCTGATTGCATCCTCTAATTTTGCCAAAGATTCTGCAACTTTGAAAGCTACATACTAGGAAAAGCTCCAGTTGAATTTAAATCTCCAAGTGTTAAAGGCAAGCTTTCCTACTTGTAAATGATTTCTTACAAGACATATCAAAGGCAGCTTCTTGTTCCCAGGAAACAGCATTCTGTTTCTGGTAAAAAAAAAAATTGATTTTTTTTTTTTTTTGAAGTACTGTGAATCTATGATCCAGTACAAATACAACAGCATGTGAGAGTCGCTTGTATCCCAGACATAATTACTTGAATGTAAATCCTGTTGAAATTAATGCAAATTAATATCCTGCGTATGCTTTGTGGTTATAAATACTATACCACAAATATCAGTATCTGGCTGGTTTGACATATCTTATTCTTTCTTTCTTCCCCTTATGACAAGAAGTCTGCAAGTAAAAAAAGGTGTGCTACCTCAGTTTGAATTTGTACAATTGCATTTAAGGAGACATGTGTATTCTGTAGGGATGTAATTTTTTTTCCTGAAGGAAGCAACAAGTAGTTTTAACCACTTTCTTCCCACTGCAAGAAAGTATTCGAAAACTGCATTTTTGCAATTTAGGGCTGATTTTGCACAAAAATTGCTGATGATTAATTTACACAGAAAACAGCATTTTCTGCTGAAGAAATGATTTTAATTTTCTGCTGTTTCCTGTGCAGAAGTTGGAGACCTATTGGGCACAAAATTTGAATGTGGTTGTTTTGCACAGAAAACATCATTTTCTTTGCAGGAAACACCTTTTTTGTTACAAAAGATATTTCTGTGTAAAAATATTTACTCCTCAGAAAATGCTGTTTCCACAAAACAATCACAAGGCTATTTTGCACAGAATAAGTCCTGAAATGCAAAGACTATTGTCAGTCTAGGATTCTTTTCATCAGGGTTTCTTGACACTCAAAAATATGCTTTTTGACCATTTTCAGTCCCTCCATCCCTAGTGATACAAATACACAACTATGTATTTATGCTTACTTAAGCTAAGCATAATGAAGGGAGGGGCTGATGGAAAAAATACAGAAATTATTAAAGCAATTACAGTGATGAAATACACTGGAAGAGTGTTTCCAATTGGTGAACGCTTCTTGCTAGCAATCAGTAAATATTACACAGCTATTCCATATTTTTCCCTTTAATGGCTTCTCTGTGGTGAGGAAAAGTATGGAAGAAATGTGGGGGAAGAACAGGAGAGGATTATTCAACTGGTAGACAGTAACATCTGAAACTCCTACAAAATTCAGTGAATCAGGCAAGTTGATTGTGTAATTTTTAAAAAACCTTCATTGGCTCTGGAACATCTCAATACAAACTCTTTGTATCCGTGTCTGTAGCAGATTAGGTAAAGAACTGCCAATGTGGCTTTGCCCTTAGTAGTCATGTTCACTCTTGTAGTTTTTGTCACTGGTGATTTGCAAGGTCTCTTAGAGAGCAGAGGTTTTGTTTATTAAATTTTGTCTGCTAACGATACCTGAATCAAAGTTTGCACATCATTTGCTGAATGCCTGCTAGGGCCTCATTCCCACTACGATATAAAACGAATTGCCAATTGCTGTGTATGTGCCTCGTCCCCACTGTGAGTGGTTTCAGAAGTGACTGCAATCGTTTGGAGTCGCTTTGAATCACTACAAATCCAAAAAAACCTGCACTTTTTGAGGAGTAGTTTTCTGGCAGGTTTTTTTTTTTAAATTCATTCAGAACCATGTTCAGCAAGTGTGAATGACAGACCTGAATCGCATCGTTGTCCGGGGCTCTTCCTTCCTTTCTTCCATCCCCCCAAAGCCCAGCTGCAACTTTTCCTGCAGGATTCTGGGGGGGTAGTGCTGGGGGGGGGTCATGTTCCATTGGCTTCCTCCTTCCCTTCTCTTCATCCTTCTCTTTTCCCTTCCCTCTTTCCTCTCCTCCCCTATCCTTCCCTCTGGTTGGTGGAAACATGGCAGGCGTTCGAAGCCCTCCAGGATGTGCCATGCTGTCGTTCGTTCACCATACAAGAATGGAGGGGATGTGTTGGAGGGCCTCCATCAGGTCCAGCATGCCTGAGGGGGCACGGGGGGAGGCTGGATTCAACAGCCTCAACGCGGAGCCCACGGCGGGCGGGAAGGCCCCTAGGAGTGGAGCAGGAGGTTGCAGCCCTTGCTGAGGGAGGCAGGCGATGTGAGCTTCCCTCCCTTTCCCTTTCCCTCCTGGGGGATTCCCAGGAGGGCTCACTGCTGTCATCCCTCAGCATTGAGGTGCCACTGCATTGAGGAGGGAGAGAAGGAGCCCCTTCATAAGTGGGAACTATGTGAAATAATGGCATGATTCACTTCCATAGTGGGAACTAAGCATCGTTCTCAATCAAATCAGCCACCTGGTGTCAATACAATTCACTAACTGGTGTAAATGTAAATGAGAATGACCCCCAGGCTTGCAGTTAAGTGACAGTAGTTAAATCTGTTGATACCTGTTGAATCACACTTGAGGCAGAAATGCAGGCAGCCAGGTACACTAGGGAGAGGACTAAAGAGGGATCATTAGTGCCTCAATGCCCATTTTCCAAAACACAAAGTTCCCAAGTCTCCTTTTCCTTTTAAGGAAACGTCTGAGTGGGGCTGAGGACAGCGATTGCCAGTGAGCTCCAGCAATACTCATTTTAGTATGTTTAGAGAAACTAGCAGCGTTTTCGTTTGTCAAAACAATTGTGATTAATTGGCAAAAGCAACCAGGCTGTTTCTTTTTAAAGAAAAGTTAGGGGCAGAGCGTGAAAAACCTATGCCAATGGCTGCAAGGCATGGGGACTTAGGGGACATTTTGTGCACTAATGGAATGGTAACAGAAGGGTGTCAGAGGCAGAGCAGGTCCAGACCTTAGAGAAGTCTACTGAATCTTGAAGACAGGGGTGCAGCTCTGCAGATAATAAAAACTATCACTCCCATCCAGACACTAATGAAGTCTCTTCTTTAACAACTTCGAGAAGTTGCCATCCAAAGAATTACTCCTCCAAGCTCTATTCTTGTAGTCCCTCACCATTGCCCAGGCTGACTGGGGTTGATGTAAATTTGAGTTCATTAAGTGCCCATCAAACTTACTGCACATTTCTACACAATCACATGTAGAAACATAACAGGTCTCCTTTCCATCTGACCTTGCTATTTCTACAAAACTATTTCTTTGTTTGGCCAAGCATAGCTTGTCCCCATTACAGTCTTTGAATAATAAAACAAATTATACATGGGAGGGAAGTGATTACTGATTAATAGAAAAATGGCATTATATGTTAAATGTGTGATGAGCAGTCACATGCATGTATAATTGCAAGCAAACTGGGTGTTTTCCTTAGTTTTGGCTAAATGGCACCAGCAAGTAGGGTTCTCAGATTCCCCAGGCCTCCCTTCCCTCCATTCTCCAGCCTTCAGAGTAAGACTCTCAGTATGAGAGCATTGTCTTGAAATTATTCTACCACACACACACACACCACTACTGTAGGCTCTTTTCTATTCCAAACAGAG
>CM034706.1:230819855-230835187 GCA_020142125.1 Phrynosoma platyrhinos
TTCGTGGCCAGCATTTGATAAGGTCCTATGTGTCCTTAAAACAGTGTTTGTAAAGATGTTAAAAACATTTATGGGGAAAATGTGGTGTTTTTCTGTTCAGTGTAGACCTTGGAAAACTTAAATTTCCAGCCAGATAAATATTTTCTGATTTGTTAGATATGAAACAGGAAAATTCCCTCTTCTATACAATCATTAAAGGAACGAGAACATTTATTTTTTCAAAGAGAGTAAGAAAGTGATGTTCTCTTTTCCCAATAGACTGCCTTTCTGATCAAGCATGAAACAATGCCCTGCCTGGCCCAGTTGAATGTAGTTTTTCCTCATCATTTTGTTTGCATTCATGATCAGGAAGAACAGCTCTAGACATTTAGGACTTAATTGATTACAGTAATCTCTTAACTAAATAGAGAGATATTTGCTTTCCTCAAATGGAGTCTGTTTATTTCCATGTGTAAACAATATTTTAAGGCAAAGACATTTAATCCCATGCTAGACACCACCCCAACACACATGCTGCCTTAGAGCAAAGACCTGTAAGAAGTTGCTTTATGTGGAAGAACATATTTTCTTTAGCTAGAGAGCACAGTGAAGTAGGCTGGGGTAGTAAAAAACAAAGTAACATTTCCAAATTATGTCCAGGACCAAATCAACTGGTTTTGCATTTAACAATGGTCTTTATAGGTTATGTGGTTAGAGGAGGGCTGATAATGGACTAGAACAGCCATGGAGAGAGAACTGAACCCAACGCTGTCAGAAGACTCCTCCAGATGGGCCAATAGTTCCAGTAAAGATCAAGCTACTCTCTTCCTGAATTTCATGTCTTGCAGGACGTGTTCCACTTTCTGTGTCTAGTCATGCCCTAAATATACCAGGGTTTCATTCACTCTTTCCCCCTGTTTGATGTGTGATTATTTGTGGCACAAGCATGGTTTCTGTGTACCCCGCTACCGTCTCCTCCATGAGCTCAACATTTTCCAGCCTGCTCCTTCCGTAGTATCCACATTTCCTGTCTTATGCATTTCATTTTCAATATTTTTTAAAGAAAGCAAAAAACAATGGACCTTATCAAACGCTGGCCACGAAGCGAAAAGTAACAGAAAAGTAACCGAAGTGAGAATAAATTCAGTTCTATACCGAAACGAACTGAATTTCGCCCTGGCGGCCATAGCGCAATGAATACGAAGGCTCCGCTTGTACTTCCCCAAGAAACCGAATGTCAAAATCTCCCTACTCGCTATGGATTAGCTTCGGGTTCTGTGGAGTTTCGGGGCAGCATCGTGTGTACACGTGGGGAAACAATACAGATTAGGTCCGTGTTCTAGGGCAGCGTCGTGTGTAAACATGGGGAAATAATATGTATTAGCTGCAGGTACCCTTTGGATTAGCTCTGCTCTAGACCCCATGTGATAAGGTCCAATGTTAAGTCTGGTAACCCAAAATGTAATGAGGGAAGGAACATCAGAGGAAAACCTCCATGGCAAAGATCACATTCCCATTCCAGATACGATCAGTGGGATTGTCTTAAGAGCATAGAAAGAACTAAATGGATACAGACATAGGAATTTACCCCTGTCTTTATCAAAATCTATTAGGACAGGATCACATGCACTGCCCAGCATTTAAAAAGTCATGGCTAGTCCCAGAAATTCATGAAAGATATGACAGGACAGAAGGTACATCATATGGATATCTGTAAAAATTCTGATCAATAGAGATACAACTCCTGCTAAATCCTGAGGATTTTAACCAGTCTGGAAGAGACCTGAATTGTCATTCCGTTTCAGCCAGTGACAATCTTCTCTCTCCAGGAGGAGAAAAGTGTTGCTAGTGGGATGTCTGGTGGGAAAAGAATCATAATAGGTCATCTCCTTGTTCCAAGGCTTCTCAGTGCATGAGTACAGACATGCCCTCAGTTAACAAAGCCTCTGATGACGAAGTTCCTTTTTACAAGTCTTTTTAGAAATTATTTGTGGGCAGTAAATTTGTGAGCACATTGTCTTAAACATTTTATTTATCATTCTAAGAGAAAATATTCTATAAACCAATTTTTTCAATTTTCAGGGAAGGGGCAAAACAGGGAAATGTTTTCCTCCCAAATTGTCTGTTTTTCTCCCCCCAGGCCTTTATTATCACTAGAAGCACTATCTTTATTTTCATTTATTGTTTCTGGGCCTGCATGGGATTCAGAAAACCTTTGGAAAAATTATGATGAATGTCACTGTAGATGTGCTATACAATTTAGTCAACCTAGCATGTGTAAAAAATGTTTTAAAAGGGAAATATTTTGAAATGATTGATGCTTTTTAACCTTTTCCCTTTTGCAGGTTGCAGGGTCCCAGGTTTCTCTCCTGACTTATAATGCCACTGGAATTTCCATTTTATATTTGTGTTGGACATGATTATAGTTATCAGATGAAAACTGTAACAGCCTTTTCATTAATTATTGTCACTCTGCTCTAGTGCATATGAGACATGTAAAATTATCCAAGAATAAACTGAGTTTGTTTCATTTTCACTGAGACATGTCCCTAAAAATCCCCCCCCCCTTCATATGTTTCCTCCTAGGAAGAGAAGGCAATAGAGAAGAAAAAAGAGACAAAGTTTCTTGAAGAAAAACGGAAGGAAACTCATAGTAGAGATCTGAAAAAACCCAGAGCTTCTGATTTGGGAAAGGAAGATAAAAAGGAAGAAACTGGCCAGAAAGCAAATCAGAAAGGGAAGGATGAACCAGACAGCATTAAGAAAACTGGGCAAATCAAAGAGGACAAGACTTCCAAGAATGAAAAGATGGTCTCAAAGGAGAAAGACAAAGCTGCAACAGCTGACAAAAAACCAACAGCTAAAGCGAGAGAAGAAGAAAAGAATAAACCAAGAGAGGACAAAGGAAAAGAGGAGAAGGAAGCCGACTTGAAGGGCAGGTTTGAGAAGGACAGAAAGACTGGGGACAAAAGAGACTCTGAAAAAACAGGGGAGAAAAGTCCTGCATTAAAGCAGAGTTTGGACAGAAAGAAAGATGATAATAAAGAACTAGGAAAAAAAGAAGAAAAAGGTTCAGCTTTAAAGCAAGGTTCCAAAGTTGGCAGTGAGGAGAAATCATCAAGAGACAAGAAGGAGGCTTCGCAGGGGAATGTCTCTGTGTCCGAGGAAGAGAAGACAATAAAGGAGAATGCAGACAGCAGCCCTTCAAAATCTGTAAACAATTCTTCCAACCAAAACAAGGAAGATGAAGCCACCAGCATCTTTGACGAGCCATTAGAAAAAGTGAAGAACAATGACCCAGAGATGGTAGAAGTTAATGTCAATAACTCTGACTGCATCACCAATGAGATCCTGGTGCGTTTTGCTGAAGCCTTGGAGTTCAATACCGTGGTCAAGGTCTTTGCGTTGGCCAATACTCATGCTGACGACCATGTTGCTTTTGCCATTGCCATCATGCTGAAGGCAAACAAGACACTGACCAGCATAAATCTAGATTCTAATCACATCACAGGCAAAGGAATCTTGGCCATCTTCCGTGCACTCCTGCAGAATAACACTTTGACAGAGCTGCGTTTTCATAACCAGAGACATATTTGCGGAGGGAAGACTGAGATGGAGATAGCCAAGTTGCTGAAGGAGAACACCACCCTGCTGAAACTGGGTTACCACTTTGAGTTAGCTGGGCCCCGCATGACTGTCACCAACCTACTCAGCAGGAACATGGACAAACAGAGACAGAAACGCCTGCAGGAGCAGAAGCAGGCTCAAGGAAAGGGGGAGAAGAAAGACTTGCTTGACGTGCCAAAGCCAGGAGGCCTACCAGCTGCCTCACCTAAGGCATCTCCAAAACCTTCCCCCAAAACTTCCCCTTGGTCTTCCCCTAAAGCTTCCCCTAAAGCTCCCCCTAAGAAAGATGGAGCCCCAAATGTGCCTCCTCCACCCCCACCTCCTCTGGCCCCTCCTTTGGCCCCTCCTCTGATCAATGAAAACCTACGGTTGTCCCTTTCCCCTGCCACTCAGAGGAAGATGGTGGAGAAAGCTCTTCCTCCCCAAGAAAAGAACTCCAGAGATCAGCTTCTGGCCGCTATTCGCTCCAGTAACCTCAAACAGCTGAAGAAGGCAAGTAAAGGGCAAGTGTGAAGGCTGCACAGGGGTGAATTCTTTGGAGCGTGTTGCTAGTTTCTTAAAATTAGCTCTTTCTTCGATAATGCCAGGCTAGCATTAATGCCAATACATACTGAACGGAATATTGTCTCATCACTTATATGCCAAAGTGATATGACTTTGGGGTGTTGCAAAGACCTATATGCTAGTACTGTTCCAGGACCAGAATGGCTCCTTTTCACACCTAAATATATTATTAACTATCTATTAAAAGTGCTTAAAACAGAGTCCCCAGAGTGTCTCATAAGAAGAAATAAAACAAGCTTAAATCCAATAATATTAAAAGCAAATAACAATAAAAGTGTACTACAGCATATAAACACAGGACACAGAGAGTTAAAAAAAGCTAGGACAGAATAAAAAGCCTGAGAAATTATGGTCAACTTTGGTGTTTAAATGACAACAAAACAGAAGCCAATCAAATATCTCTGGAAATCCATCCAGATAACTGGATTACCAGTTTCACAGTGGGAGCTGATTTTATGAGAATTTAAAGGATGAGGGAGGGAAAGAAGTAAGAACCCAGAATCAGCCATGAAACACATCCCAGATATAGTAACTGATCCTTTCCCAGTGCACAGGCATCTGAGTGCTTTTTGGTGCACAACACTTTTCTCTTGCAGTGACATACACTCTATAAAATATGTACACAGTCATCATATGTGAGAAACACATATGTCCGTTTTTTGGCATGCTATATATATTGGATAGCCAATGCCCTCATCAGATGTCAATATGTGAACTTGAAGCAAAGCAGGTAATTGCACATCTTTTCAGTAAATACATTACATGCTTCATATGCATTGTCTCTTATGTAGAAAATTGCAAAGGTAACATTGGGTCTTTGCAGACTGCTAGAAATAGTGCAAATTGAGTCCACTTTAAGGGTTAGGGTTAGGGTTAGAGTTAGGGAATCATGGGAACTGTATTTTATTGTGGCACCAGAGCTCTCTGACAGAGGAGGCTCAATGTGTCAGAAAACAAACAATTCCCATGATTCCCTAGCACTAACCCTAATCCTTAAAGTGGACTCAATTTGCACTATTTCTGGCAGTCTGCAAAGGCCCATTGGCGTAATTCAGATATCACACCAAACCAAAAGAAGTTTAACTTTGGTTTGACTGGTTCTGAATTGACACGTGTCCAGGAAAGCCAGCGTCGGCAACCACAGTTCATTTTGAGTTTCTACACTATGATTTGTGTAAACTGTGATCCTGAGTGATATCTGCATTGATAAATGATAGTTACAGCCATAGATCTGCTTCCAGAGACTTCAGTTTCATGGAGATGAGTGCAGTTTTAGACTTGTACACTGATAACAGAGGAAATGAAAGGAGACAAATACTTTGAAACAGATTTCCCTGCTGTATGCTTTGTAGCTGAAACCATGGTTTGGGCTCTAAACTATGGCTAATTGAAATCATGATTTGGTGTGACATCTGAATTAAGCCAAAGTGTCCATAATATATACTTCAAAATGCTTTGACATTTTATCTACTTTCCCATTCCCATGCATGTTGAAAATGTATAGGAAAATGCAGGTTATCTGTTTTGCCCATGATATGTATGTAGAAAAGTTAATATACAGTATATAATTTTGTTTCTGAAAATATTTCTCAGCACAGTGTAGATCCTGTTCCGAACTTCTAAAGCCTTAAATGGCTTGGAATGAGATATTACTCAGAAGCATAAAAAAAGACCCTCATGTCTATATAAACCTACCTGGTAGTTAAGATCATCCTTGATGGCTCTTCTTCAAGTGCTTCCAATTTTGAAGGGGAAGTGTCAGTTCAGGACAGGGCCTTTTACACTATGGTACTTTGTCTCTGAAATGTGCCATCATATGGAATAGAGGGAAAGATGTTAATGTCCAAGACAAGTCATTTTCAAAACAAGGTTTCAAAACAGTGAATGCACTCTTTGGTGATAAAACAGCAGCTGTGACGAAAGGAAGGAAGCAGCATCAGAGTTCTGGAGGTGCAGAGAGGCAATTTTACCTGTTCCTCTATCATCCATGGCCCTGATGAAAGCTGCCTTCCTGAGGCTGATCTTTGGATCACCAGGAATTACATTTAGTTTTAGATCTTGTACTAACAAGCACATCTTTTTTGGCAGGTGGAAGTTCCCAAGTTACTGCAATAGGAAAAGGAATCTAGATTCTTGGAAGGATGAGACTACCAAAGCTGAATCACTGTCTTTGTCTCTCGGGTGACTGTTTACATGAGAAGGACTTGGTGGGAGCAGCAGCCTACCCTGCACTAGTCCCAGATGAGCTATGGGATTGAATTGGATGGATGGATTGGATGAGCTGTCAAAGAAGTGGTGGGTCAAAAAGAAACAATATTAATTTTAAGTGCTTTTTTAAAAAAATCATGAAACTTTTGGTTCATGGAGAGTGCACCTGCAAAACCTCTAAATGCTGTGTATCTGGGCTCTTTATCCTATTTCCCTTGTGGGAGTTTAGAAAGCAAAGTGACATATAATGGTTTAGTCTTGAAGAAGTCTGTATTTGGGGCAGGCACCAGATAGCACCATTGCAGCTACTTGTTGCTAGAAATATATGCAGGAACAAATGCACACCAAAACAGCAGCGCCACTGGAAACTGATGAAGCCCATCTTCAGCACAAGATGACCTCAATAGAAGCACCACCACCACCACATTCTTGCCATTTGCTACTAGAGCTGACTGACAGCACCACCATCAATCACTGTGCCAAGGATAGAATGAATTTGGAGGATGGGGGAGAAGTCACTGGGCAACACCGATTTACCAGTGTGTCTGTGATCTCAAGGATCTCATTCCTCTGATAGTGCAAACACATGCCACAGGCTTGAGTTTCTCAGAAGTGCAGAGAGCACTGTGTATGTGTATATGTGTGTGTGTGTATGTGTATGTGTATGAAGGGCTCCTTGTGGTCCCATGAACTTGTTGGTAAGTCTGCGGGTGGGTAATGGAACTGAATGGAACACAGATTCTATTGCTGAGGGTAGGAGCTCCATAGAGCTTGTACCTCTGATCAAATGAGCAGCATCTTTAAGACTAGTTTTGGAGCCTCTCATGTCAGAGGCCTGATGGGGAAGGAAAATGGCAACCAGCAACAATTCAGCGACTGTCTCAATCTCCCCTCATGCCGCGGATTGCTGCTTTCCAAGTGACAGGGGAATAGAGCCCATTGATCACAGTGGCTGCTGCCTGGTAAGTGGAGACTGGGGGACTTTGACAGTCCCTACATAGCTCCCTGTGACATGGATATGTAACAGTCACAAGTACATAACTCCAAGTTACGCATTCCTAATTGTGATGCTGGATTCTGGCCATCGTTCTGGCATTTGGGCTCCTAGAGCTAAGGCAACGATATCCTAATGGCCAACATAAAATTGACAAGGCAGTCATTTGCTTATAGACACAGCATAAGGCTTGTTTTGGGACCAGAAAGTTTGTTTCAGTCTCAAAAAAGTAAGTTGATTTAAAGGCCCAAGACATTTGTGACCAATAGGTGATTGTCTTCTAAACCATTGTTGAATTTTGGAATATTTACCTTTAGGACTGGAAATTCCAAAATTCTAGGATTCTGAGAGCTGTAGTCCAAAATAATAATTTGTCCAAGCTCTGATGGTTGCAGGCCACGTGGGCAATGAACATGATATATCTGTCAACCAACCTGTGTGTCAGCTTCGCCTCTTTATCACTTCTCTTTCCAAGTAAGTGAAGAGCAATTCATACATTACCTTTGTAGCATAGTGGCTGCTCTCTGTTTGGCTCCCATACTGTATTTGGTAACACATGAGTGTGCTGCAGCACATGGATGGCCTGGATCACAAGAGTATTTCTCACACCAGGAAATCTTATGAAGGAACAGTGCTACTGGAAATGCCCACATAATTCAGAGTGTCCATTTATTGCAGGAGAATATTAGCATGTTGCTGACTGGGCTTTTTGAGTCAACTATAGAGCAGCAATTTTGAAATCACAAATAGGCCACAAGGGGAATGTAAGATGTTGGGCTGAAAGAAGAAGAGTGGCTATTTTCAGCCTCAATGCAAGGGGAAAGAGGTTGTTTTCTCTCAAGTTTGGCTCCATCTGCAAACCAGTTCATCTACCCAGATATGGTCCCTTCATGCAGTTCCCTGCATGGAAATCATAATATTGAGCTTAACAAGTTGGTGGCTTGGGCTGTACATTTTAAAATGTATATCTACATAGCTATGTATTTCTGTGCCTATAAGAGTTTAATATATAGATGGATAGAAATATCTAATATAACTCTCAATGGAGGAAGGTTTAATTTCTTATGAAAGCTACCCAAGAATGCCTGCACTGAAATAATGTCAAGTGGTGCAGCTGCAAGAGGCTGGAAAGTTTCACTTTGTAGTCTGTTTATCTCAGCTATCAAATCAGAAGATGGACTCCAGAGAGCCTCTGCAACATGATAGAAAATAGCAAGAATCCATGCCTTAGGAACAGGTAGGTACCATCTTCTCCCAGATCACCCACATCAGTGTCCATCCTTCCATAAAAGACAAGCAGGACAGCAGAGCATTGTGGAGATCCTTGTCCCTCACAAGCCTTCCATATTTTCTCCACCCATCAAGCAGGCAAACTGCAGGTGAATCAGTTGTTATTAGTGTCCATAAAATGCAAAAAAGGAATGGGGTTTAATCTCTTCACAGAGACTCCACTTAAGAAAATAGCAGGGGTGTAGGGTAGGGGAGGAACAATGCAGGAAACAAATCACTTGAGCAAGAGACCTCAGATGCAAACGCTACTGCAGTTTTCTGCTCTGTAACTCATGAATGTAAATTCTCTTTGCATAATGTACAAAATCACCCACACTTTTATTAATAAAGCTCACAAAAGACTGCTGATTGTGAGTAATGGAACATGTTGAGGCTGGGGACTGGGGGAGGGAATGAATACCTTTACATCTGCTGCTGCAAGACTAAGCAGAAAGGGATGGTTTTGTAAATGTGTCAGCCAAAGGACATCCTATGCACCTGGTATCCTCCATCAGAATCATGTTTCAAATACCCCACAAACTAATTCATAACTCTGGCTCATTGCAGGTGGGCAAGTGAGACCAAGCAGGAACCACAGTGCTTAGGGTTGTCCCAATCATAGAAACCAAGTTTCTTAGCTTCAGGCATCTCATTTATTACAGTCTATAGTAGCTGAGAAAAAACAGTGGAGATTTAATTCTATAAGTGCCACCCAGAGATCTGCAGCTGGGATGGAACATTTCTGTTTGTGTACAAACATAAGCCCACCCTGCAGCCTGAGTGTGCTGGGCAGTGTGCCAGGGAAGAGTATCTTCATTCTGTCTTGTGCTGCTGCCAATTCAATGGGTTGCATGCCAGCTTGGTGAGAAGTCAGTCATTGCTGAGGATCTGGCTGTCTCCAAAGGCAGCTGAACTGTTTGTCAGAGGAGTTCAGAGAAATGTCTATATTTGGGCATTTTGCATAGACTGGCCCAAGCAAAACTTCATTCCTTTGCTTTCCTAATAGCCAGAAGCCTTCCAGCTGCCCAGAACTGCCAAGGAGAGGCGAAATCGGGGCCTAGTTCCCTTATACTGCTCACCCTGCCAGAGTTGGAAAAGTTACTTCCTTGGGTTTGAGTCGTATTGGTTAGTTTGAACTAGATTAGACCCATTCAATCAATTGTTGAATGCCAACAATTGTAAAACCCATATCATCATCATCATCATCAATTTCAATCAAGCCTTTTTTACATTTAAGAAACCATAAGGCGGAATAATATTTCTTACTCATCTCCATCCATGGAATGAAGTGGGGAACAACATCAAATCAGCAATAAAAGACATCAATTAAAACACATTAATTAAAACATGCAACAGTTTAAATGGACAAATAAAACATCGTTGTGTGGTGCTTTGAGTGTTGGACTAGGACTCTGGAGACCAGGGTTCAAATCCCAGCTTGGCCTTCTAAACCCACTGGGTGACCTTGGGCAAGTCACAATCTCTCAGCCTCAGAGGATGGCAATGGCAAACCTCTTCTGACCAAATCTTGCCAAGAAACCTCATAATATGGTCGCCATGAGTTGGAAATGACTTAAAGGTACACAACAATAGCATCAACAAATGCACACTTTAAAACTCATCTGGATAAGCCTGCCATAAGAGACTGGTCTTCAATGCTGTTTTAAATTCAGACAGCGTATTCAGCTGTCAAATTTCTTTCAGCAGGTTCCACAGTCTAAGGGTGGCTGAAGAAAAACTCTGGCTGACAGTTGTCAACCTAGTCCTAGCTGACTGGAGTAAATTCCCCAGAGGACCTGAGTGTACAAGGCGGATTATACAGGAGAGACAATCCCATAGGTAACCTGGATTCCAGCCAGGTAGGGCTTTCAAGGTAATAACTAACACTTTGTACCCTGCCTGGAAACTAATTGGCAGGAATTAATCAGTCGGATTAACAATAAGATTCAAGCTTTGGATTACAACCTTAGAATCTCCCAGCCAATGTGGCCAGTAGGATTCTGGAAGCTGTCATCCCAAAAGAAATGTTTTCCAAGCTCTGTGTTATACTACATCCACAAACAGACAGGCAGTCTGTGCCTTTGCTGGTACTCCTTCCACCTGTGGTCCTCTTGTCATTGCCACAATGTTATTTACCATCTAACAGCACATAAGCAGCTGTCCTCTGTTATGAGAACACCCAGTGGACCTGCTGCTATCACCAGATGCCCCTCGGCTCTTGAAAGGCAGTGCCACATTTCAAACTGTCCCACAGGCGGCACTTGAAAATAGAAAAGCCAGCTGTATTACTTTCGTAATATCTGGTTGCATGACCCGGCTAAAACTATTGGATGATTATGTTCAAACAGTTCCAAAAAAAAATTGACTACCCAAAAAGCAATGTTTAGCTTCAATCCTGTTGGTGTGTCATGCTAGCCATTGCACTTTCCCTCCAGGATTATGCAGTGGTGGTAAGGGAAAGCAGATAAAATCCCTTCACTCTGAATAGCATACTACTCAATTGTTGTTATTAACTGCCCTCAAGTAAGCCTCATCTCATGATGACCCTGGGATGAGACATCTCTAAGACCCCTTGTCCTCCTCTGCTCTGGTTAGGTTCTGTAAATTCATTCCCTTAACCTCCCTGATTTAATCTATCCATCTGGTGCGTGGTCTTCCTCTCTTTCTACTTCCTTCTACCTGTCCTAGCAATATTGTCTTTTCTAGTGAGCTGTGTCTTCTTGTGATGTGGCCAAAGTGCAACAGCCTCAGCTTCCAGGGAGAGTTCAGGCTTGATCTGTTCCAGGACCTATTTGTTTGTCTTTTTTCCCCTTGTTTTTGACCATCCGTGGTATCCTCAGCACTCCTCTCCAACATCACATCTCAAATGAGTTGATTTTCTTTCTGTCAGCTTTCTTTGCTGTCCAGCTCTCGCATCCATACATAGTGATGGGGAATACTATGGCTTGGACAATTCTAACTTTAATGCTCAGTTGTATATCTTTATGATCTTGTCTAGTTCTTTCATCACTGCCCTTCCCATTCCTAGTCTTCTTATTATTTATTGACTGCAGTCACCATTCTAATCAATATTTGATCCAAGATGTAGGAACCCTTTATTTCTATTTCCTCAATGTCTAGGTTGAGTTTATGTTCAGCATTAAGCCTGCCTTTGTACATTTGTCTTTGATCTTCCTTAGTTATTTTTCCAAGTCTGTGATGTTTTCCACTAGTATAGCATTGTCCGCTTATGTTAGATTGTTGACGTTCCTTCCTTTTATCTTCACTCCTCATTCTTCTGCGTCTAAACCTGCTTTTCTTATGATATTTTCTGCATACAAGTTGAACAAATAGGTTGATAAAATGCAGCTTTGCCTGACCCTTTGCCAATTTGCAGGTACCTTACTTTTTTCACCATTCTGGTGCCTGCAGCCATTTTTCTACACTGATGCAGGATTGGCTGGTTTAAACCAGATTGGTTTAATCCATGACTTTTTTAAAAAACACTTCTTTTTAAAAATTGATTATTCATTTTTTTAATTTGCTAGTCTTACTATTTTCCAACAATGACTGTTTGAATTTAAACATTTTAACTTTAACAGTCTATTGGCAGTTGTTCATTGCTAAACCAGTATCCAGTGTTGGTTGCTTCTTTTTAATCACTTTATTTTATACAGTAGTGCCAGAAATGCAATTCAGAAACAAATCCTTCAGTTATCATAAGTTCAACCAAAATAACTTGCTTTAAAAAAGCACTTTTTAAAGAACAATTATTATTTAAGCTAGTGGCCATAACATCTGAACTGCATTTTGCTAATTTTCTGATTTAGTCCTATATTGGTATAGACCCATACTCCTATATATAGGCTACCAACTTGTCAATATAATTCCCAAAACATAATAGCTGTGGATTGTTAATGTTGGAAAGTATTAAAACATTTGATCCAAGGTATGGAAATTCTTTAACTATTTCAATTACTTCATTGTCTAGGCATCTAGCTTTCTAATACATAACATTTCTAGCTTTCTAATATATGAGATCAAGCTGTCTAATTAATAATGTTTCACAGTATTACTATAATAAGCAGGATTCAATTTTTTCATTAAAGCATTAATGCAAAAAAAACCAACAACACGCTGGTATAAACAAAAAAACAGGTTTGGGTTTTTTTTATTTTTTTAAATAACTGGGTTTTTCAAACCCTGCACTGGCATAGTATGTAAAGTTTAAATGGTTTGGATTACAGAAGAATTTCTCTGTTCTTTGTCCCTTTGTTGTTTGTTGATGTGTGCCTTCAAGTCATTGGGTGAACCTATCCTAGGTTTTCCTTGGCACATTTCTTCAGAGGGAGTTTGTCATTGCCATCCTCAAACCATTTCACCACACTGGCCTCTTCTTTGTCCCTTCCCTGGAAATATTTAATTTCTACAAAATCTATTATAAACAGACCCCTCTAGAGAAGAGAGAAGGTTCATTGCCCTGCTCTCCAACCCAATATGCAGAAAGAGATGACCTCAAATTATAACAAAATTAGACAGCACTCCTTTGCCTCCAGTGTGACATCTCATCTTTCTATCCTAGTCACCTTAATTCTGCAAGAGAGCTGCAGGATTTTCACTATGCTTAGGAAAGACAGCAAATCATTCCAGGACACCTTAAAGGCTAACAGATTTATTACCATAAGCTTTCGTTGGCTACAGGCAGCTTCATTAGACAATTGATGGTAAATGGCAAGCAGGCTCCGGTTCTTGACTATGCCTTGCTAAAGCTGTTAAACTTTTAAAGTGTCACAAGGCTCTGGAAATGTCCTCCATCTGTAAGCATCCCATGTTTTTCCACCGCTGCCGCTGTTGTTATTTTATCTTGCCACCCATAAAATTCCATCAAGGAGGAAAATATGAAATAGGTGTACAATGAATGCATCAAGAGTCGAAGCACCCTAAGCTTTAGGCTTGCTTAATGCACCAATGCCCCCATCTGGTGGATCCTTACCTCTCATGCTCAAGTGAAGAGACATTCTGGGCTCATCCAGACACCAAATACATAGCAGTTTTCGTTGCTGTGCTGTTTCTCTGTCACTTGTAACTTCATCGGGGGAGTACAGTTGCAGAAGATGCAAAACCTGATTTGCACTGTTAATCTTTTAATGATATGATTCGGTCATAGAGAAGTACAGTGAAGCACTTTTTTTGTTCTTGTGTGCCTTCAAGTTATTTCCAACGTATGGGAACTCTAAAGCAAACCAATCATGGAGTTTTCAGGGCATGCTTTGTTCAGAGGAGCTTTGCCATTGCCTTTCTCTGAGGCTGAGAGTGTGTGACTTGCCCAAAGCCACCCAGTAGGTTTCATGGCCAAGGAGATAATCAAACCCTGGTCTCCAGAGTCGTAGTCCAATGTATATCACACTGTCTCTCTATAGTAAGCACATATTTAACTCTTCTTTTGAAATCAGTGAAATGTTGTCAGCAATTTTTATCTACAAGAAGTTGGGAGTACTGTATATACTCATGTATAAGTCTAGAAATTTTCATTAAAAAAAACTGACCAAGAAAACCTGAGTCAGCTTATCTATGGGTCAATGTAGGTACTGTAAGTACTGTATTTTAATGCTTATTTTAAAAAGGAATCATCCCTTAGTGAAAGGCAAGAGTGTAACCAGGCAGGACTTGCCTGTGGGGCTGTTGTCCCATCTTACTTTATATGAAATTCATTCTTTGCTTTCTTAATCCAACAAAAGGGGTGTGTTACCTCTCCTATAAGCCTCCAGGAGTGGAAATTTACCCTTTTAATAGATTGCAAGGAGGCCCTGCAATGCTTCACATTAAACAGTTTGTGGGTGTTTTGGTTTTTTTCAAAATCAGAGGACTTCTGACCACTTGCATCTCTCCCCAATTTTTGGCAGTCAGTGTGGCCCCTGAAGGGTCCCAGGGATGGGAAAAAATTAGCTCCTGCATACACAACAGTTTCTCATGGTGTTATCATGAAGTACTGAAATAAACTGTGGGAATAGAGAGATCCTGTTAGGCCTTTTTGCCTGGGCAAAATCCACTCAGTGGTAAAAGGAAGGCTTCTTGTGGCAAACATTAGAAACAGTCCTCATCATTTATTTCAAATAAAAAAAACCCTGTGTGTATATGTGTGAGAGATTGTGAGAAAGAAACATCCCTGTTAACAAGAAACGGACGTTGCTGGATAGTAAAACCACTCTATAGTGATCCAAGAACATATGATCTGTAGGACACCAATTAGGTTGCAGGCTTCGTAAATATATATGGGGAGAAAGAGAGAGAGGAGAGTTGTCTCGTAATGTGATAAAACAGTTGTAAATAAAATCAAGAGGAGGAGATGCCTCTTTTGACTTAGACCAGGGACAACTTCCTTGCTTTGAAAGGACTATGTATTTCAAGGACAGACAAGAAGATCTGAAGTGCTGTAATGTGGAGAACAAACCTGTAAATAAAACACTGGGCTTCAGTGAGGGGAGAAACTGAAGTTGTTGTTTTTTTACTGCAACAAGGCTGCAGATCCAAATTGAAGCTTGGTTACCATGGGGATCTGCTACTTAAAGGTACTTTGGCTGGAATCATTTGGTCTAGATTTTTTTTAAAAAAATTAATTTCTTCCTTTACTAAGCAAGTCTATGTACCCTTTGCAAATAAGTGTCATTGACTTTAAGAACTCTTACTTCTAAGTAGGCATGTATACAACTGT
>CM034706.1:230888686-230915254 GCA_020142125.1 Phrynosoma platyrhinos
TTGTGTGGGTTAACCAGCAGATTTGCCCCCGTGTGATAACGTCCATAGACTTGGAGCCTTATTGCACAAGAAAACAAAGCAGAAACAGCACTGAAGAGTTGCAAATTTCTCTGCGACTTGCCACATGATGTTGGTAGTACTTCAGTTCTCTTGCAAGGGAGACGGTTATAAGAGCATGCATTTTGTCAAACAAATTTTTCTAGCATAACAAAAGACTCACTCTTTTATGACTGCCTTCCTCAGGAAGAGAACTGAAGCGCTATGACATGATGTGGAAAGGCATGGAAAAAGCCGAGAAAACAGAGGAATTGAAACTGCCACAACACATTTATATCTGTTAAAAGATTATGTATTTCTTCTCTTTTGACCAGTAGGTTAACTTGGATCCAAAACACACTGCAGAAATAATCCAGTTCAAGACCACTTTGACTGCCCTGGCTCAGTGCTAGGGAATCCTGGGAATTGTAGTTGATTGTGGCACCAGAGCTCTCTGACAGAGAAGGCTAAATGTCTTACAAAACTACAGTTCCCAGAATGCCCTAGCATTGATTCAGGGGAGTTAAAGTGGTCTCAAACTGGATTATTTCTGCACTGTGTTTTGGACCCAAGATATTGATAGGATTCACTACTCCACAAGTTTCTTCGTCTTTCTTTAGTAGGAGAACAAAGCTAGACTCAGGGCCCAGCTGGCTTACCTTTTGTTCCAGGATATTTTCCAAGTGCCCATACTCCAATACCTATGGGCTCTTCAATGCCAATGTCATCCCAGACAGGGAAAAGCTTTCCTTTAATTAACACACTCTCATGAACACACCTGTATAAATTATCAGTTTAGAAGAAACTGTTCTAGAAATCAATTTTTATTTACAAATTCAGTATATTTGAAATATATTTGAATATTCAGTATAGTTGATAGACCTTCAAGAGTTGGGTATTCCCCCCCCCCCATCTGCGTTGGAAGCATTGACTAGCATATTAAATTATTCTTTAAATTGGGTTACAACATCTTAACTCCAGACAACAGTTTTGTTCAGTCAATAATTTTGTCAGCTAGCAACCACAAATATTCGAAAACAGAAGCCTAACTTGAAATGATTATCTTTCCAGTTTAGAGGTGAATGGAATTCCATGCCTTATGGAACTGGCAATAAAATGTACAATGTACTCCTAACACAGAGAAAAATAAAGCTGGGTGTCATCAGCATACTGATGGCACCCAGCCCTCAAATCCCTTATTATGTCATCCAGTGGCATTAAATTTCCCAGAAAATTTCTTAAGAGAGAAGGAAACTATTGATCTGGACTTGCCTATAGCGATGCAGGTCAGGGCGTTGCCTGAAGCCTTCCATAACCAAATTTCCCAGAGCTTTAAATCCTCGTGCACAAATCATTCCATAAACAGTAAATGCTTCTTGCACATTTGGAGATCTCCAGATTCGACTGAAAATCCAAAGCACCAATGTGTATTATTAGACATGATAAACTCCCACTGAAGGTTTTGTGAAGATTCTTTCACTGTGGACAAAACTGGAGAGAATTAGCTTGGTTAACAAAGCAGATCTGTTCCTGGGCACTACATCTTTAACAGAAAAATTGACAGCAAAAGCAGAAATAATCTGGGCAAGCATTTAAAAACCTATGTAAAAAGAAGATTTGCTGTCATAGACTTTTGTTAAATGAGCAATACCAATAGCAATAGCAAGTACATTTCTATACTGCTTATCAGTGAACTAGCACTCTCTAAGTGGTTTACAATGTGTAAGCCAATTGCCCCCAACAAGCTGGGTACTCATTTTACCAACCTATGAAAGGATGCCAGGCTGAGTGGACCTTGGAGCCCTTCCTAGGATCAAACTCACAACCTTGTGGCTATGAATGGCTGCAATACCAGCATTTAACCACTGCACCACCAGGGCTTCTTTATGACTTCATGACTTGAGATATGCCCGTAATAGCTGTGTACCCTGGTAGACAAAATGTATGGTTGCTTTAGCATGGGACTTGCAGTGGCCGCTTTAAACTGTAACATGGTGCTTGTAGTGCTTCTGCTTAGGCCCCAGCATTCTCCTGATCAGATGTTTGCTTGATTTAGCTAGACAGTGGTCAAAGGACCATCAGTTTCTTGTGGTACCAACACCTGGGAGCCTTAGTGAGCTTACATTTCAAGACTGATAGTCCCATAGGACTGACATCTGGGACCCTTCATGGGCTTCATTCCAAGATGTGTGGCCAGGAAGGTTTTCAAATCTGCCCTATCAGAGATGCCAATTAATACCATGTTTTATTAAATGCTGAGAAGCTATGATTCAGAGGTATATCTACACTGTAGAAATAATACAGTTTGACACCACTTTAAGTGCTATAGTGCCATCCTAGGGAATCCTGGAATTTGGAGATTTACAAGGTGTTTAGCCTTCTCAGCCAAAGCATGCTGGTGCCTCACAAAACTACAAATCCCAGGATTCTGTAGGATGGAGTCATGGCAGTTAAAGTGGTGTCAAACTGCATTATATCTACAATGTAGATGCATCCAATGCACCTTGCACTATGCAGAGAAAGTTGCTAATCAAGTGTGCCTATACGGTATAAATTGCACCCCATATCTCATTAACAGGATTGTTTCATGCATGATGTCTGCCTGTCTGATCTTTATTGCAGCAAACATCTGTATACACTGTAAGTTCTCTTAAATAATGATTTGCCTCCTTGTAAGTAAAACTGAATCTTTGCAGACTGCCAGAAATAGTGCAAATTGAGTCCACTTTAAGGGTTAGGGTTAGTGCTAGGGAATCATGGGAATTGTTTTTTTTTTCTGAGACATTGAGCCTTCTCTTTCAGAAAGTTCTTGTGCCACAATAAAATACAGTTCCCATGATTCCCTAACCCTAACCCTTAAAGTGGACTCAGTTTGCACTATTTCTGGCAGTCTGCAAAGGCCCCTACTTACTGCTTTCTTGGATCTCCAAACCCCAGAGATAAGGGCCAGCAAATACAATAGCTTACAATTAAGATTAGCTCCTCTAAGACATGGCTTTTTGCATAATGATTGTTCACTTTTACAGAATTGTTACTTTTAAAAAGCAATATAACTACTAGTAAAACCATGTTTTAGTGTAATCAGTAGTATTACTAAACATTAGTTTGCTGTATAATTTGGGGGTATTTTTATATACCTATATTTAACAATGGAAGTAATTTATAAGTAAAACACTAGTAACACAATTACAACCATGTTACATAAAGTAACCAGTAACAAGCAGGATGTTACTTTGAAAAAAATATTTTTCATGATCTGTCAATAAGTAAGTACATATTTAAGAACATTAAAACTTTCATTATAGTCACATTAATTATTATTATCTTCATTGCAGAGAAAGAAATTCTTATTTCTATAGTTTTCCAAATAATTAAACTGTTTGTACTAATAAGAAGAACAAATGCCCTGCATTTAGGGGGGGGGGAGGTGTGTGCAGTGCAGGACCCAAAGGCACAAGTATAGGAAGAAAAAGAGACCTGCCCAGGAAGCAGCAGCACATGAGAAAAAGGTCTAAGTATCTTACTTATCATAGGCTGAACAAGAGTGGGCAATTTGATGTGGCTACTTCAAAAGCTGATGCAATCACACAGGATGAATTAATAGAAGTATACGGTCCAAATCAGGATAAGTAACAGTTCTGTTCTATTCTTGAGTTGATCGGGCAGTTATACATTTGGAGTACCAAGTCCTGTTCTGGGTGTCATGTTTTAAGAAGAAGAAGCCTGAATAAGTCCGGAAGAAAGTAATCGGATGATGGTGAAAAGTCTGGAAACCAAATCTTATGATGAACTCATTAAAGAGATTGACATGTTGAGCCCAGGGAGAAGATCAAGGGCAGACATATAGCTGTCTTAAAATATCTGAAAGCTTGTCACATAGGTGGTATCTGCACAAGCCAGAATACTCCGGGAACAGCCTAGGGTAGTCTGGCCCCAGAGCTCTCCCTCCCCATTACCTGTGCCCCTTCGTAGTGATCCCGGGTGGCTTTTGCACATACATCCTGCTGTTGTCACACGGTGCCATCATGAGCCACCTGCTCTGAGGTCAGGAGGTGCCCAGCATCAATCACATGGCTGGGAAATTTGTTTGGCTCTCATAGTGAGCAACTCACACTAGCAGTGTGCCAGCCAGTAATTATAAGTGAGACAAGGCCAACTCCAGGCACAGTCTAGGTAAAAATAACCCAGCTACAGCCAAAATAATGTGTACAGAGTATTAAAAAATAAAAATATTTAATAAATAATAATAATAATAATATTAAAAAAACAAAACCCAGCTATTGGTATTGGCAGTGCACTGGCCACTTTTCACACTTAAAAGAAAACAGTCACAGACAGTTGATTCATCCAAAGTTCCTGGAGGCTTTTATCTTCAGTTATACTATATATACAGTTGTCCCTTGGTATCCATGGGGGATCCATTCCAGACCCCAGCCCGTAGATACCAAAATTCGCGAATGCTCAAGTCCCATCAACTCTAATGGCACATGCATCCAGCCATGCTGCCATTGGGGACAATGGGACAAGTCCGTCCTTCCTTCCTTCCTTCCTTCCTTCCTTCCTTCCTTCCTCCTTTACATA
This sequence comes from Phrynosoma platyrhinos, assembly GCA_020142125.1. Lineage (NCBI taxonomy): Eukaryota > Metazoa > Chordata > Lepidosauria > Squamata > Phrynosomatidae > Phrynosoma > Phrynosoma platyrhinos. The sequence continues at coordinate 230,893,304 of CM034706.1, forward strand.
CCTCCTTCTTCCCCTGTGAGGCTTCCCTGGGCCTAGCTTTGGGGGCAGAGGTTGCAGCCCCATCAGCTGCAAGGAATCAATAATGCTGGCATAGGCGCAGAGGCTCCGAGACCCAAGCCCCTTTGCTGGCTCCCTGCAACCAACGGGGCTCCAGCCTCTACCCCCAAAGCTAAGCCCAGGGCAGAAGGGAGGGGAAGGAAGGAAGGAAGGAAGGAAGGAAGGAAGGAAGGAAGGAAGGAAGGAAAGCGGAGGGGCTTAGATTTGGAGGTAGAGACTGGAGCCCTGTCAGTCACAGGGAGCCGACATAAGGGCTTGGGTCTCGGAGCCTCCATCCCCAACCCCAAGCCCCTGTGTCAGTGCTGACTCCTTGAGGCTGATAGGGCTGCAGCCTCTGCCCCCAAAGCTAAGCCCAGGAAGCCTCACAGGGGGAAGAAAGAAGGAGGGAAGGAGGGAAGGAAGGAAGAAGGACTTGTCCCATTGTCCCCAATGGCAGCACAGCTGCATGTATGCACTGCCATTGGGAATAGTGCAGGCTTGCCATCTGCAGATGATCGAATCTGCGAATGACAAGTCCGCAGATACTGTACTGTACAATATAATACAACACACACACACACACACTTTTCTGACTTATAATCAACTTCAAAGTCTACTTCTGACTTATAATCAACTTCAAAGTCCAAACCTAATCCACACACACAGCAATAAACCACACTGCTGCTTCAACCATAACTCTCAACCAACCGAACAGTCCAGCTGTCACCTCGCAACTGTCACCTGTCAATCAAAATATTTTTATGTTGTTTAAAGACATATTACACCAACACAGTGGTGGCAGCAGGTAGCACAGCAGGACGCATTGTAAACAGCCACCTGGCATTGCAATGGAGGGCTCCAGATCTTCCGGGAAGATCTGGAGCAAAAGGTGAGGGTTTTTTATTCTGCTTTAAGAGGGTTGCCCCCCAGGTTTGGTGCTGAACAGGCCAAATGTTCACACCAGAACTGGGGACTGGGCCCTGCATCATCCAGACTGCTCACCAGGAGAGAAATTTTTTTTGTTTGGCCCATGCAGACAGGTCCTTACTTGAGGTATTCACACAGAAACTGGATGGCTGTCTGTCAGGAATGCTGCATTTTGCAAGTGGTTTTATGCATGCATGCATATCCTACCTGTCATCTTAAAAAAATGAACGTATGGTTCCTAATAAACATGACTAGATGGTTTCCAAGTTCTGTTCTAACTCTGTAATTTTTTGCTTCTATTCTTAATGCAATAGTGTTTTGAAGTAAAATTTTGCATGGGATCTCACTGCAAATGTGGAGCTACATGTGGAATGAACACACAAACCCTACAAAGGAAGGAGGATTTGCCCCAAGAAATAACAGTTACAAGAATAAAAGAGAAATTTACAAAAAAGAAAGGTGGGGAGCACCCGTAAGACTCATTTATTTTGGAATATAACATTTTGTATGCCATCCATGTTTTTGAAGACTGAAATCCATGCACGCTCATACTAGGCTAGACCCCTCACATCCCCACCTTTCCTTTTTTTATTTCAACAGACTAATACAGCTATCTCTTTGAAGAAAGAAGTGCCAACAGTTTTCTGACCAACATATACCAAATTATGATGGAGTCTGCTTTCCAGTTTTACTGCATTCATAGGTTCAAAAATCAAAGTCACTGTATACCAGTGTTTGGTCTCTTTCCCTCAATCAAGTACCTGACTGCTGTAGGACGTTGAAGAAGGCCATTTTCCTCATCCTTCACTAATAAAACTACGTCTTTAGGTGGACGGAAACCTTGTCTTGCCACATCTCCAACAGAATAGTAGTCTGGAAGAAAGCAAGGCCAACAGCTAACACAAATGTTGAAGACACTTTTTTTAAGAACAAAAGGGGCATCATTAAATGGTGGGCATTTTTTTCATGCTATGTTCTATAAATGCAACTACTTTCTTGTGGCCAGTATCCAAAATTGAACTTGTGTGTGAGAGCACATGTGCCTTATGGCCACCCCATGAATTTCATATGGTTCTCTTTGGCAAGCAATACTCAGAGGTGGTTTGCTGTTGCTTTCCAATGAAATACATCCTACAGCACCTGGTATTCACTGGCAGTCGCCCACCTAAGTACTAACCAAGCCTGACCCTGCTTAACTTCCAAAATCAGGCAGGATCTGGTATCTTCAGCATGTTTAGGTTGGCCAATGTAATAAAAGAGAGGCATGCAAAATCTTGAGCTATTTCTGTACACAAGTTACATTTGCATATTATCTTCCAATAATCAACAATACGAGACCCTTACTTCATCCTGGTACCTCTCCATGTTTTGGACTATAGCCATGATGACTGAGGCAGTTATAATGTAGGAGGGTTAATTTTAGACTGATTTTAGTAAATTGACTGCATTTTATATGTTTTCTGTTTTAATCGGGGGCTAGGGAATTATGTTTAACTAACTGCATTGTGATATTTTATTATTGTTATCCGCCTTGATCCTTTGGGGAGAGGCAGGCTATAAATAAATTATGTTATATATTATTATTATTATCATCATCATCATCATCATCATCATCATCATCATTATTTGGAGGCCACCAGGTTGTGGAATGCTGATGGACAAAGTGGATAGTGCAAGGATGGAGCTGTACCAGACTCTCTTTAGTCACAGTCCATGTAGGGCATTTTGCATGCATTCCACTTATGAGGACTAAAATCTGGTGACAGTCCTTGTACACAGATAGGCCTGTGCCACTGCCCCCCTGTATATTTGCATGCATTCAGAACCTCTGCATCAGTAGTTTTCAAACTCTGCCCCTCCAGACATAACTCTCAGAAACCCTGACCATTGGCCTTGCTGGCAAAGGATTTAAAATATCTGGAGATAACTGAACTGGTTTAAAATATCTGGAGAAGCAAAGCTTAAGAAGCACTTAAGTTGAGTTGCTCACTATGAGAGCCAAACAAATTTCCCAGCCATGTGATTGATGCTGGGCACCTCCTGACCTCAGAGCAAGTGGCTCATCGTGGCACCGTGTGAAAACAGCAGGATGTATGTGCAAAAGCCTACCTTTTATGCATGCTTATTGAGGACCACCATTCCAGTTACATGTGAATTAGTTGCAGTCACTGATGTGTGGCCTTTATATTGGAAGTGCTTAAACAGAATCAAGGGAATGATAATTATTGAACTGAATGCTGGCAACCACAATCATCACATAGGGAAGATTTCTAATTTAAATCACTGAACATTTTCTCTAGGCTAGGGAGGTCAATAAAGCCTGAATGTCAAATGTGGCTATTGGCTTAATTTCATACATGTAGCAAAGTAGGGGTGGGGATGGGTGGGAATTTTCCTGCATTCATGCTGAAGCACTTTGTGGATTTCTGGTATTTACTTCTTATTTTCCAGTTACATGTGAAGTGGTCATCCAATAACTTTCCAAGAGGGCATATGAGAATAGTAATATTGAAATTGTTAATAATTATCTTCTATTTTTTTCTTTCTTTTTTTACCTGGATAATGGCAGTTCACATGCCAGAATGCTATGGGTTTTAGATTTCCATTAGTCCTGCCAAAAAGTGCATACTCATCACAACTTCTGCATTTCAATTTTGGTTCAATATTTTGATCTGCAGGAAAGATCAAATACATATTAACATATGAAACATCCATAAACTGACCATGGAGCCTTTTACAACCTACTCTAACTGGCACCAGGTCTCCAACGTGTCAGGTTAATGTCTTAAGAAAAGGAACTCTTCTTTATGTACCAATGAGTAATTCCAGAAAAGTACCATAACACACAATATTTCCAACCAAGCATCTTACTACTTACTTATCCACAGTTTTCTTTCTACTTTTCACTCCAGAAGCAATTTTGGGTATCATGCTTGCAAGCCTAACCCCACAATACCAAAGAGTACAGTCTCAGACAACATCTGAGGATTCTTTGGGAGAATAATGCTATGCTACATCAACCAGGTTTCTGTGCGTAGGATTTTCACTGTGGCTTGCCATAATGCTTGCCATAATAACCTGGTTACTATATGAAAGGCTCCTACTGCTATCACTTGAAAATCTGTAGCTATTCTATCCTCCCCTCTATTAATTCCCTTTCCCCGGTAAGCAAAAGGTGTTGAAAAAACACAAGAGGTGTGCAAATTAAATACAACGTGTTCTGGATCTCCCATTAAATTCCATAATTAAGGCAGTGTAATTTCAAAGAAAACACCTCCTCTGGAAGTTCTCCTGGACTTAAAGGAATATTAATTACTTGGGATACTCAGGTGATGGGCCACATAAACTGCTTGTCAGACAATTGGGTTTTGGTTTTATATACAGTATTGCTGTTACATAGGCACTTTGGGATGTTCTTTCTGATTAGAAAAACCCAATTAGAAAAGGAAGAGTAAGGAATATTCCTTCCTAGGAGAGGGAGAGCCCTATTACACTACACAATAATAACACTATGATTCCACTTTAATTGCCATGGCTACATCCTGTCAAATCTTGGATGTTGTAGCTTGGTGAGGCACTACAGCAATCTGACTGTAAATTTTAAATAACCTTCCTTAAACTGCAAATCCCATGATTCCACTGAATGGAGCCACAGGAGTTACAGAGGAATAATAGCACTATAATTGTGTAGAGTGAAAGGCCCAGAGAGAAAGAGAAAGAGAGGAGAATAAAGAGAACACTATCCAATAAACAGAGATGAGGTTTCTGAGTTCTGCAAGCTCAGAAGAATAGTCTACCTATCTCTGACCCATGATCTATGTGTAGGATCATAGTTTTGACTGGAAGGTTTAAGCCAGTGGTTGTGAAGCTATGGCACGGGTGCCAGAGGGGGCACTCGAAGCCCTCTCTGTGGGCATGGTGTGCTATTGCCCCAGTACAGAGTTCACCAGAGTTTGTTACTGGAAAGCCAGAGGGACGGAGCACTTTGTGATAAATAAATGGGTTTTGGGTTGCAGTTTGGGTGCTTGGTCTCTAAAAGGTTTGCCATCACTAGTTTAAGCTGTGCCCACCCTATGTATATCTGTGAACAAACTCAAATATTACAAAATATTATAAGCATCACCATCTTCAGCAGCCTCCTTCTACAGCAGCCTCCTTCTACCTTCTACCAATCTGGGCCAGTCCCCCGAAGTCCAGGTCTCCGCTGGGCCGAGGGGGGGGGGGAATGGCAGCGTGCGCGCTCATGCGCATGCACACACCCACCACTGCCGCGCGCGACCCCCCCGCACGTGCTGCCACCGCTGCCGCCACCGCTGCCACCACCACCGCAGCGCACGCAGCCACAGCCACGGCAGCGCATGTCGTGGCCGCCATTTTGATTTCCAAATGTACTCCTGCGCATATGCAAACATGTCGTGGTTGCACAGAGGGCAAAACGCGCGGCAGCAGCATGTGGCAGCGGCGGCAGGGGTCCACCTGGGCCAGTAAGTCCAGCGACCTGGGCCGGAACCGGCCTGGGGGCCGTAGGTTGCTGGCCCCTGTTCTACAGCAAACAAACCTGGATAAGTGCTGTAACCTTGCATGTCCTCACCATTTTGTGAAATGTAGTGAACATAGCATATACATTTCATTTCAAAACTTACCTGTAACACAAGGTGGGCAGCTACTTCTCATGTGCACCACTACCATCCAGCAGGTCATAAGAGTACATTTCTGGCAACTCAGAAATGATGTAATTTGACTTCTGGAGTTTTATTTTCAGCAATCAATCGTGGGGGTGACTAGACAATTCACTGCATTTTAAAGCTTATTTTGTGACAGTTGGGTTATTTTATGGGGGGAGTTTCACCCCAAAAAATGGATTTAGGAGGTTGTCCTGTGGGGCTTAGAGAATCACAAGAAGGTAAGAGCCACAGGCAGTCACTAGACTGAACATTCTCCATCCCCGTTGCAACACATAGGTTTACCACTCATTTAACAATACAGTAAGAGAACCACTTACGTCTGTGGCACTCAATGGATCCTGCAATCAATAAACAGAATAGGGCTAGGAGCCCTTGTGAGAAGTCTGACATCACTGCTAAGACCCCAAAACAAGGAGTTTTTTTCTGCAAAGAAAACCATCAGAATAATTAGGTCTCCATCAGACAGAGAATGGCAATAAAAGGATTTCCTGAAGCTTAATCTTTAGTTTGAGGTGGAAAATGTATAGTTCTCCAGGTGTTGTTGAACTGCAATTCCCAACATCCCTAGCCAGCATTCCCATTGGGGAATAATGCTGAGCTCTATAGTTCAACAATATCTGAATAGCCACACAATTTCCATTCCTGCCTTAGATCACAGTCTCACACTATTCTCAGATCAAAAATCCAGAACACCATTTCCCAACAGAAGTTGCACTGTGCATGTCAGATCCAATCAGCCAACTGGAGATGCTACATTCGTAAGCAAGAGATGATTACATTTTGAACTGCCATGAATGAAACAATTGCATGATAGCAATGCATTCAAGAGATGTAATGGAATTGAGTTAAATTGGAAAAGAATTAGAATTTGAGCTGGTAATGGCTCGTCGAGCAGGCATTGGAAATTGCATAAAAATGTCCTGATGGCATCAGTCTGAACATTCATCTGGAGAAAGAGCTGTTGGGACTAAGCCCAGCAAACAATAACAGCAACCAAAGTGGTGACATGTAATCAGAGTAACCCTTCATGTTTATTGTTGTAAGAACAGATCTGCTTTGGCCTCAGATACGGCAACTTGTTGGCCTTTTACACCCATTGGAATTGCAGACAAGGAGGACAAACTTATACTAGCTTAAAATTAAAGTATATATGGAGAGACAGGACTTTGACACCAAGACTTTTCTGGTCATCCAACTATTCCCTGCTAACTAATGCTGCACAAATATCTTCTTGCACTGTTGCTGCTACCACAGCGTAACAGAGCATACACTTGGGGTGTATCTACACTGTAGAAATAATGCAGTTTGACACCATTTTAAGTGCTGTAGCTCCATCCTATGGAATCCTGGGATTTGTAGTTTTACAAGGTCTTTAGCCTTTCTGCCAAAGAATGCTGGTGCCTCACAAAATATAAATCCCAGGATTCTATAGGATGGAGCCATGACAGTTAAAGATGTGTCAAACTGCATCATTTCTACAATGTAGATGCACCTAGAGAATTATAACCCATAGAGAAAACAGTAAGACCAAGACTTCATTGTCTGTTTAAGAACAATGCAAATATACACTGTTTTAACCTTTTAACACTTGTACATAGAAGATAACCATGCTAGACAGAGGGGTTCAAATCAGTTTGGTGTTCTCCTTGCAGCATCCAATCTTACAATAGAAACCTCTGCAGTGGTACAGTTCATAAAAAGCTGTACAACTGACCTGAACTTACTTTATAACTTTGTTATGAAGTACTTATCCTTCACAAATTACTATTTATTTTCTCCCTCTCTCTATACTGGAACATTGTGCTATACACCAATGATTCCTCTTACCTCGGCAACTTGTTTACTAGTAATGATGGTTGCTAAAATGAAGAACAAAAAAGAGCTCTTTAAATATGTTTTGTGAAGAAACCCAGGTAGATTTTGATTGGTGAATGTGATACTGTAAGAAGGGGGATGAAAATGCAAAGAATTCCAAAATTACTAGACTCCATTTCAGAGTTACGGTCAAAGAATCAAATAATTCAGTATCTTCTGATTATGCAATCGAAACCAAACAGTTTAGAAGAGTCCATGAGGCATCTATATTGGCAGAGCAAGGGATTGCTCCAATTCATACAAATCCAAAAGGGCTCAGTGACAGTGACCTCTTTTTGTCCCTCTGCCAGAATGTGGAGGCTTGCTGAGTGTCACAGATGAGGTGTTGTTTTTGGGGAGCCAACATAGTCTTTGCACTGAGGCTCAGCTTTGGAGTGACTATTCATAGACTAGAACGGTAGTAAGCCACTGCCTCGCTCAGGGTTGCTAGCCCCACTTTAACATACATTTGTCTTCCAGTAAATAGTCTTAGGGTCACCATAAGTCAGAAATGAGTTGAAGGCACACAACAACAAAATATGTAAATAAGCTAGTGTAATGTAATGGTTTGAGCGTTGGACTACAACTCTGGAGACCAAGGTTTGATTCCCAGCTCAGTCATAGAAATTCATTGGGTAACCTTGAGCAAGTCACACATTTTCAGTCCCAGAAAACATGATAGGTTAGCCTTGGATGACTTGAAGGCACACAGCAACAAAATATGGGAATCCTGGGAATTATAGTTTATTGTGGCACCAGAGCCTAGTCCCAGGAGTTCTGATGAAATCTAGAATGATTTTATAAGTCACTTTGTATGTCCACTGCATATCTATCAAATTAGACACATGAAAGATAAACTCACTCAGGAAAATCACACAAATCACACAGCACAGGGAAAGTCAAGATGGACATAGGACAGAAAGCTGGGCTGTGAGAATCCTGTTGCCGCTTGAGAGGCCACCTCAGATCATTTGGGATGCTCCTATGCTTGGCATTTCATTTGCATTGCCCCACTTTGTTCACTCACCTGTTACAATGCAAGCATACAATCATGTTCCTCTGATGCTTTGCCTACCTCTGGCTGATCTTTTTGCATTTCACAGAAAACCCAGCTGAGAAAAAGAAAAAAATTGGGAAATGTAATATGTACAAGTGTAGGCATTATAAAGTGTGACTGTGGCCCTGGTAGAAGTAGTAGGCTTTAGTCTATAGCAACTGAAATAGATGGTTGGAAAGGCCCTATTCTTCTGTAGTGCTTGATGTGCATTTCATGGTTGCAATCTCTTTCATTTGTTGTACAGGCCCAAACACACTGCAGAAATAATCCAGTTTGAAACCCCTGTAACTGCCTTAGCTCGATGCTGGGGAATCCTGGGAATTATACTTTATTGTGGCACCAGAGCTCTCTAACAGAGAAGGCTAAGAAGATTATTGCATTATGTTATAACACGGTTTACCTGAGTCGGCTTAAAATTAGAAGTGGGCAGCATCCTGATAGTATCAGATGCATTTAGCTGCCGAAATCGCTGCCCAGGTGCAGCTCAGCTCCACTACTGCTCCAAGGGGTACTCCGACTTCGAAAAGAGGTGCAAGGAGCACCCCTTTGGGTGGCGATGGAGCTGGGCTGCACCCAAGTTGCAATTTCGGTGGCTAAATGCATCTGATACTGTCAGGACGCCACCCACTTCTAATTTTAAGCCAGCTCAGGTAAGCTGCGTTATAACATAATGCAATAGTCTTTTTGATGTCTCACAAAACTACAGTTCCCAGAATTCCCTAGCATTGAGCTAGGACAGTTAAAGCTGTCTTGGACTGAGTTATTTCAGCAGTGTGTTTTGGACTGCAATCACCCTTTTTCTGTGCAAAGTCTCCTTGTTGCTTGAACAGAAGAGAGAACAGGAACATTGTGCTTCCCAGTTGACTGCTGTTTCTGTGCCATTTTCTGCCTTTTTCTTCATTAGTGTTCAGGATTTATTCCAGATTTATCTAAATGTAAACAGAAAACCAATTATTCTGCATCTTGAAACTAGAGCAGTGCTAAATTTTTTGGCATGGGCTTCTCTCTCTCTTTAAAAAATTGGAGGAAAAGAGAAGAAATGTTGGGCTCCTGCAAGATGCCTACTTTGAGGCAGTGGTGGCAGTACCACCAGTCTATGGGTGTGTGGGATGTGTGCATATATGTTGTGAGCAATGCTCATGCTGTCCCTGTTCTTTTTCTAACTGGAGGTCACCATCATCATTCCCCCCAGCACAAAAACTCTTAAATGATTTCTTATTGTGATGCTGATGCTTTGTAGAACAGGTCCTTTTCTGCTTTTAGTGGTGTTGACAATAGAGTGAGAATTGTTTCAGGTTTTTTATAATAAAGGCTTCCATTTGTTTATTACAAGATGCCTTCAGATGAATAAAAAAAATTCAGGAATCACCAAGACTTTCCAGTTCTTACTGTATATGCATATTCATGGGTTTGCATCCTTTTTCTTTCTTGAAATATTGCAGGCTTCTTACTGCCCTCTCCCTCCCCTTTCCCTTCCCATATCACATGTCACTTTGAGTTTCATTGATTTTCACTATAGGCCCTTGCAGACTGCCAGAAATAGTGCACATTAAATTGAGGCACTGCCCTGGCTCAGTGCTAGGGAGTCATGGGAATTGTATTTTTTTTCTGAGACATTGAGCCTTCTCTGTCAGAGAGCTCTGGTGCCACAATAAAATACAGTTCCCATGATTCCCTAGCACTGAGCCAGGACAGTGCCTCAATTTAATGTGCACTATTTCTGGCAGTCTGCAAAGGCCCTATGCCTCTTTTTAATTGCAGTAGATCCTTGGTATTTGCTGGAATTTGGTTCCAGGATCCCATGTGGATACCAAAATCCATGGATGTTCAAGTCACATTATATTCAATAGTGTATAAAATGGTGTCCCTTATATAAAATGGCAAAATAAAAGTTTGCTTTTTGGAATTTATATTTTTTAAAAAATATTTTCAAGCTGTGGATGCTTTAATCTGCAGATAAGGAATCTGTGGATACAGAGAGCTAATTGTATTATTCAGAAGTTATAGTCAAAGTGCTTTAGCAATATTATACTACTTAACCACACTGACTGAATTATATATGGAAAATATATTTTTTTAAAAAAATGTTATGGGAAAAGTGAAAAATTAGCCTGAAAAAGCATTTGACTAGCAGAACTCTGACTGGGATGGGTGGGTGCGGGGGGGTTATAAGCATAGTTATTCACCAATACAATAGTATATTTGGTCTGCCTGTTGGAGGCTTGCATCACACACTCAAACTGTGCTATTTTGGCCCAGGATGGCAAAAATACAAAGTGAAATAAGTAAAAAAGTAATAATTAATTTTGTTTGGTGGGTTGACTTGTGCATACTGATTTGTGCAAACTGTACACACTGCACAATGTTGTTATCTCATTAACATGTCAGAATAACCTGCCATTTGGAAGCATACATGAGTGCATGTTGTTATTGACTTTTGAGCCTCAAATAGTTAGCAATAACAGAAATGGAATATCTGTTGTCCTATATGCCCTGTGTTCAGGAGACATCTTAAAGATATGCTAGACACAAATGAAACTAATCCGGACATGAATGTAGCCTAGATGGTGTGAAATATCATTTTGTCATCTCCACACTGTCCTGATTTGGACAAGGTGGGCAAAGTGTATACCTCCAGGTGTTAGAATGCAGCTCCTAGCATTCCTCACTATTGGCTAGGGGAGATGGGAGTTGCAATTCAACATTGGGAGAGCCACACTTTGTCCACTCTTCATCTAGCTGAAGTACAGTAACATATAAAATGAGAAAGACAAATAACAGGTATCTCATATTGCTCCAGTGTGGCCTTATTTGATTTAGATAGATGCCTTGTCAATTGTAATATCTTAAATAAATTAGAAGAGAAAGGAACATGGGGGTAATATATTCAAGTTTCAGACTGACTGTTGAAGTCATGAGATTAAAGGCCTTCCATTTCAATATCTGTAGGAAAAAAAGGTTGTTTTCAATGGCACAAAGCCAGAAATACAAAATTGTTTAAACAAACCATAACATGAACATAATGACTTCAACAAAGACTTTGCTCTCAATGCTGCTGCATTATTTTATATGGAAACAGAAGAATAACAGCAGCAAACGCACCATTGATGGGGGAGATACCCTGTATTGTGGTGGAAGAAAAACTAATCCACTGTATAGTCTGCAAATAAACAGTTTGTTACTATTTATTTAAGAGAAAAAATCATTTATATAAGGACTGTGGAATCTCCAGCCTACCAGATGTTGTTGAAATATTGTTCCCATATGTTGTTGTTGTGTTCCTTCAAGTCATTTCTGATCTATGGCAACCCTAAGATGACCCTATCACAGGGTTTTCTGAGGGCAGAGAATATGTGACTTGCCCAAGGTTATCCAGTGGGTTTCATAGCCAGGCGTGGATTTAAACTCTGGTTTTCAGAGTCATAGTCCAACACTTAAACCACTATGCCACACATGGTCACTGCTCCCATTACCCCTTTTCCATTGGCAAAGCTAACTGGGGCACATGGGAACTGGAGTTCAACAGTTTATGGAGACACAATGACTATGTATACAACACCCTGTAATTTTTAAAAGGAATGCTTATAGAGAAATCCTAAACATCTTGGATGATTGTCCCTAGGGGACTAGGTTAACACCAAATTCTCTCTTTGGCAATGCAAAATAGCTTGATAAGGTACAAGTCCACTGTTGGCCATAAAGTTCATACTCACCTCATCGACTTTACAAACTACAATGGAATAAAGTAAATAAAGTTTGCTTGAATTCCCTCATGGACATTGTTTCTTGCAATTACGTATATCTTTATGTTTCTAATGGAATTTCATAACCCTGTGTACTGTTTTAAACATGAAACGTTTTGAACTGAATTGTTCTGTACTGATTTTGATTTTTACAGCTTTTTTTAAAAAAGGCTTTTAACATATTTTTAAAACTACTTATATACATATTGCATTTGAGAGCCCTGGTGCTCAGAAAATGAATGAATGCCTTTAATAAATAATAAATAGCTTCAATAAATAAATATTAATTAACAAATTTATTAGTACTGATGATCAATCAATTACTATTAATTATTAATAAATTAATGGATATTAATAAATTAATCAATAATGACAGCCAATACACAGAAGAACTATATAAAGGGGATCCCAATGCAGTGGCTGCTGGGCACCCAGATCCTGCATCCCCTTTAAGATAGATCCAAACCTATGCCTTACTGCTAGGCTTGGAACAAAAAAGGAATACTTAAGTATTTCCATAGAAACGTATCATACAACAACAAACAGACCTAAAAGGAGGGACAGGAGAAAGGTACTGTAGTTAAAGTCAGAAGACTAGAGGAGATTTTGGGAACATAATTTATATTCCCGGCCAGAATGTGCTTTTCAGATCCATCAAATAAGCCCAATCCATACTGGAAATTGCCCTCTGCTTTCAGAGACAACAAAAAACTTCACAGGCTTCCATTTGGTATCATTTGGCCAGCAAAGCAAGAACAAGAAGATGGTGGCTCCCATGACTGTGCCACCTTCAGTCTGTAAATGGCACCCATGTAAGCAAAGGTGTACCAAGAATAGAGTGGGGGAGCCCTGGTAGCAAGCAATACGGGGGTGCCTTGTCCATGAAGACAAGTTCAAGTGAGAAGGAATTTGACATAGTGGCACTCGGCTTCATGAAGATGAGAGCGCGTCCAGAGGAGGGCAACCAAATTGGTGAAAGGTCTGGAAACCATGTCCTATGAGGAGTGGTTTAGGGAGCTGGATATGTTTAGCCTGGAGAAGAGAGGGTTACGGTGTGACATGATAGCCATGTTTAAATATTTGAAGGGATGTCATATTGAGGATGGAGCAAGCTTGTTTGCTGCAGCTCCAGAGACTTGGATATGAAGTAATGGATTCAAGCTACAGGAAAGAGAGTCCCCTTAAACATTAGGAAGAACTTCCTGATGGTAAGAGTTGTTCAACAGTAGAATACGTTGCCTCGGGGAGTGGTGAAGTCTCATTCTTTGGAAGTTTTTAAACAGATGCTAGGTGGCTATATGTTAGGAGTGTTTTGATTGTATTCCTACATGGCCAGGTGTTGGACTAAATGGCCCTGGTGGTCTTTTTCAACTCTATGTTTATGAGATGAGGAAGGCTGAGCAAAATGGAAGGCATCCTGATTCGTGAGGCATGTCAGAGATAGGCAGAGGGCTAAATGAGGAAATGTTATGTTCATGCACCAATTCTGATCTTGTAATGCTCTTCTCAGCCAGGTTGATCAACAAGAGGACTGCACTCCTTGCTCAGTTTTACTGGTTTCTACTCTGGCCACCTCCTCAACCCTGACTCTAACTGGATATACCTGTTCTCAGACAGAATTATAGATTGACCCCTCTGCTACCTTTTTACCTTGACCTTTACCAAACAAACCCATTCTCACCACAAGCACACTTGTAAAACAATGGGACTCTGTGCTGGAGATCAATTCATACTGCCTCACATCTGGGGATTCAGAGCAAGATGCCCAGATACCATAACTGCAAAGGAAGGCAAGGAACCCCAAAATGTAGGGCATTCAAGGAAAATGGTAGACATTACCAAATAAAAGCTAAAAAACACTCACGCATAAAAGAAAGGTAAATTCAAGCTTCTTAGTCATGCTCAAAATGGAGGTCATTTTGGAATTCCTCCTAGACAGAAGGCTGAAATATAAGTCATGTCCTGGAAAAGGAGGACATCTGGTCACCCTGATTCAGAGGGAGGCTGAAACAAAAATGTTCCAAGGTGCTGTTCAGGTATGTACCATTTTGGACAATCGTTTTGTGTCTACCACTTGAGGAGAAGAGACAGATGACCAGACTGCCAGAAATAATCCAGTTTGAGACCACTTTAACTGCCTTGGCTCAGTGCTAGGGAATCATGAGAACTGTAGTTTATTGTGGCACCAGAGCTCTCTGACAGATAAGGCTCAATATCTCAGAAAAAAACTACAATTCCCATGATTCCCTAGCATTGAAAATGGAATCATACTTTTCTTATCCACTGCATCACTGCACATCTCTGCAGTCCCCCGGCTGCTGTCATCACACTGTCTTTCTGACTTCCCCTTACCCCACTTCCTGCCCTATGCCCTATCCAGAGTGCCTTCCATTTAAGAATAATCAGCATCATCACTTTTTTGTGCAGTCTCAGAGCTCTGCTACTGTAATTTAAGTTTTTTAAAAAAAAATTAAAAATAATTAAATGTAATCAGGCTGTTTGGGAATAGCAAAGGGGAGCGGGGACAGGGGAGAGGAGGAGACATTGGCACATGTGACTGCCAATAATGCAATGTTTACACCTGAAGACTAGCATGATTGCAAGCTCATTGACAGGTTTCCTCTGTCCATGAAAAGGACTCTCTAACTACACTTGTAGAATGCAGCAGCTACAGGTTAGAGGGGACATTGTGGAATAGATATCACCAAAGCCACTTTTTTCTGGATCTAGGCACAGTTTAAAAGCCACATGTAATAATCTCATGCTTCAGTCATGTAAACATTTGGCTTAGGCTTTGGTCTGTTGGAGCTCTGCTACTGTAGCCTGGCTGACCCAAAGCAGGTCAGTGACAATGATTAGACACTCAAACAACTAAATTAAAATGTAATTTTTTCTCCTTCCCCTTTCTTTCTACAAGAGGTTTGTTTTTTAAAAATCGAAACCAAGATATATATGGTATGAACACTGAATTAGCTTGTAACATAATAAGAAATGAGTTTAAATATTTTAACCAACTTTAACTTTCTGAAGCACTTAGACTTTTCATAGTATGTCTGAACCTAGCTGGCTCACAGTTGCAGGAGTTAAATCCTAAAATCTGACATGCTGGTCACAGGTCAAAAACTGGATAACATTAAATGTTGAGATAAGGTGCCTACTGTCAGGGTCACTGTGCCCTGTGCCCTGTACTCTACAACATCATCTAGTCCACATAGAAGAAGAAAAAATCATCAGCTACAAAAGTATGGACAAACAGAAATCTAGCAGGTGCAGGATATCAGTTGTAGAAATCCCAACACAATTAAACTAAAAGAGCTATTAATCTACCTGCTGTCTTAAAATTACATAATGAATTATGATTAATAACAGTGACATTTGGAATATGTTTTCAGAAATAAATATTTCTGACACTTCCAATTGCTCTTTAGCAGCTGTTTCTGACTCACAGAATTGTTTACTTGGGTTGCAATACTTCTCTACTTGAGAAGAACTCACTTTACTCAGGCTGCAACTGCACTGCAAAAACAATCCAGTTTGACACCACTTTAACTGTAATGGCTCAGTGCTAAGGAATCCTGGGAACTGTAGTTTATTGTGGCACCAGAGCTCTCTGACAAAGCTAAATGTTTCACAAAACTTCATTTCCCAGAATTTCATAGCACTGAGCCATAGAAGTTAAAGGGCCTTTACAGACTGCCAGAAATAATCCATCTTGAGGCCACTTTAACTGTCCTGGCTCAGTGCTAAGGAATCATGGGATCTGTAGTTTATTGTGGCATCAGAGCTCTTTGGCAGAGAAGGCTCAATGTCCCCCCAAAAAAAGTTTACCTGCAGGTGGAATACAAAAACAATCACAAGAGAAGATAGTCAAGGACAGTATGTGTCTGGGAACACGGAAGGCAACTTGTAAACATACTAGGTCATCATAACCTCCCGGACATGACCTCCCAGACATGAGAAGCCTGGCAAGCAGCCTCGATTTACTGTTCCAAATGGTGTCCGCTGCCTCGTTGTTTTATATTGTTTTAAAGTTTGTATATGGTTTTTAACAGAATATTAGTTTAATTCAGTTTTAAGGGGTGGGAGAGTTAGGGGATTGGGATTGTCTGTTTTTAACTCTTTATGTTTTAATTATGCTGTAACCCACCCCGATTGCCTAGAAGAGGGGCGGGCTATGAATTATTATTATTATTATTATCATTATCATCATCATCATCATCATGTTTTGTGAGAACTATTGTCCATGTGAATATGAGTCACAAGGAGAGGCTGGACTTTGAGGCTGTTTAGCAAGTGTCCACAAATGAATTAAGCCCTCAACTTAGGGGTGGAGTTTTTTCTTTCTTCTGCTGGTTAGCAGGTTAGCCCTTACGATTTCTTTTGTTCCTGCCTGCTGATGTTTTGATCGACTTGTAAATAGATACTTTGTATTTACTGCAACTGGAGAATAAAATGTGCCTCTTTAGAGTTATCTTCTGCCTCTGGTCTGTTTAATGGGAAGGCTGCATTCCTAGGTGGTAAGGTCAGCACCAGAGATGACTGGCATGGAGATCAACTCGCAGCGGAGGAAGGCTTCAGCAGTGGAGGCTTCCACAAAGATTTATCTACTCTGCTCAACTTACAATAACAAGTTACTAGCTGGGTGCCACAGAGTTCACAGTTTGGGGATACTTCTCATTCAGCTTTGAGCCTGGAAGCCAAGGCATGCTTTTCAACAGTTAAGGCTATTGCCTCACTGTGCCTGCCAGATGAGATCCATCACATTGGGGGATTGCAGACTGCCAGAAATAGTGCAAATTGAGTCCACTTTTAGGGTTAGGGCTAGGGTTAGGAAATCATGGGAACTGTATTTTATTGTGGTACCAGAGCTCTCTGACAGAGAAGGCTCAATGTCTCAGGGGGGAAAAAACCAATTCCCATGATTCCCTAGCACTAACTCTAACCCTAAAAGTGGACTCAATTTGCACTATTTCTGGCAGTCTGCAACCCTCCATTACCACCTTAAACAGCTTTTAAAAAGTTGTTAAGATGGATCTCTTCTGGCAGGCCTTTCCTGAGTAGACAACCGGCCACCGAAAAAGTTATGCTTGACCCTGATTTCTGTTACAGTTTTTTAATTTATTTGTCATCTGTTGTTCATTTGTTAGACAGGTCTGTATGTTTTATCGTATAAGCCACCCCAGTTGTGTTTACAGAGAGGCGGGATACAAATAAATCATTATTATTACTATTATTATTATTGCTGTTGTTATTATTATTATTAATTTCAGATAAGTCAGATATAGCCATGGTGGTAGATTGCTTGGTTACCATGGAGAGCAGGCAGAATTATGCCACGCTAGCAACAGCCAATCAAGAGTGAGCTGATGACAGCCAATAGAATTTTGGGCTGTAGGTGATAAAGAATTCCGTTACTGACAGTTGGAGTTAGACCTGATCTTGATGTGTAACAGTTCAGGAATGAGGGAAAGTTCAGTAGTGAGGGACTTAGGGCCTGAAGAGACTATTAGAAATAATCCATCTTGAGACCACTTTAACTGTCCTGGCTCAATGCTAGGGAATCATGGGAACTGTAGTGTTTTGTTTTTTTCTGAGACATTGAGCCTTCTCTGTCAGAGAGCTCTGGTGCCACAATAAACTACGGTTCCCATGATTCCCTAGCACTGAGCCAAGGCAGTGCTAGTGGTCTCAAATTGGATTATTTCTGGCAGTCTGTTCAGGCCCTTAGTATGAATATTGAACTCCAAGTGAGGGAGTTTCTGGGATTTGATTAGCCTGAGGGCTATTATAGAAATAAGGTTAAAAGGATAACCATAAATAAGGATGGTGTGCAGGTCCTAAAGAATAGTAACTGGTGTTCTCTAGAGTTAAAGAGTGTATAACAAAGTATAACAAGAACAAGTGAGTGCAACATTGTAACAAATGAAACATTGTTAACCATCATTCAAATAACGTTTTATTGTTATTTATTTACAAGCTGTTTGAACATGGATTGAATTTCCACACTACTAAAAAATAAAGAAACCAGGTTTGGGGAGTAAAACAATATATATAAATAAAAGTGGTTAGGTACATCACATATTGGCGCAGCGGTGGGATAACAATGCCCATTAGGCTGCCACATCAAGAAAAGTAAGCGGTGCTTGTGACAGTTACATCCCATTTTAATTACTGTAATGTACTCTATGTGGAGAGACCTTTGAAAAGTGTTCAGAAACTTCAGTTCACTCAAAGAGCTGCAGCCAGGTTGTTAACTGGAGCTGTTTTGAAACTTTATATCTATACTTTTTAATACATTTGAATTGTTTTTAAATTGAACTGTTGCTGTTAGCTGCCTTGAGTTCCTACATTGGGGAAAAAGCAGAATATAAGTACAGTAGCCTCTTCCAATTCGCAGGGGATCCGTTCTGGACCCCTCCACGAAAATGGAAAATTGGCAATATTCGAGCCCCATTGAAAATAATGGTGTGTGCACCCATGAGTACACAGCCACACACAGTGCATGCCACCATTTTGTCCCTCCCTGCTTGCAGTCCCGCCAAGTTTTGTCCCTCCCGACTTGCTGTCACACCAAGTCCGCAGACAGGAAGGGATGACTATAAATAAAATAATAATAAAATAATAATTCTGGCCTGGGCCCAGCGTTACTCAATATTTTCATCAATGACTTGGATGATGGACTAGAGAGCATGCTTATTAATTTTGCTAATGACACCAAATTAGGATTAGATAGCTAATGCCCCAGAGGATAGGATCAGAATTCAAAATGATCTTAATAGATTGGAGAGCTGGGCCAAAAGTTTAAAAAAATGAATTTTAGCATGGAGAAATGTAAGGTGCTGCATTTAGGAAGAAAAAAATGAAATGCAGAGATACAAGATGGGTGACGCCTGGCTTGTACATGTGAAAGGGATCTAAGAGTCTTCAGTAAAAACTGCTCAACATTGGAATTCACTGTCTCTGTATAGTGGAATTGCCTTCTTTGGAGGTTATTAAACAATGCTGGATAGTTATCTGTCAGAAGTGCTTTGATTGTATATTCCTGTATGGCAGGAGGTTAGAGTGGATGCTCTTTGTGGTCTCTTCCAACTCTATGATTCTATAAGAATGTGTCTAGACTAATAAGTCTATAATCTTCCTCAAGGAGAAAGGAAATGTTTTGATAATGTAAATAAATAGCCTAAAATGCTACAAACCATGTTCCTTTCCCTCATGTATGTAATTCTGAAATTCCAATGCTGAAAATTGCTTATGATGCCTCTTAAGATCATACCATTGTCTACGAACTTGGAAGCTCAGGTGACCAAGCCAGTGGACCCTACAGGACTTCGAAGAGATACAGTTGCCATGTGCCTGCAAATAATTTCTAACTTATGGCTACTCTAAGGAAAACCTATCACAGTTATGGGTGTGTTGTTATCTTGTTTTGTTTTGTTTTTGGTTTTTTGCAACATTTGTTCAAAGGGGGCTTGCCATTGACTTCCTCTAAGGCTCAGAGAGTGTGACTTCCCAATGTCACCTAGTGGGTTCCCATGGCTGAGGATGGATTTGAACCCATGTCCCCCAGAGTCCTAGTCCAACAAAATCACTATACCACACTGGCTGTCAAAATGATACAGAATACAGAGTAATAACAAATTAACTTCAGGGTCACCTGGAATGTGGTCTGACCCATAATTAACTTTTCTAAGTCTTGTAGAGTACCTAGAAATTTTAATTTTGTTGGGACAAAAACATGCATTAACTCCTAGCTATGTGATGCTAATCATTATTACAACATTTTGTCCTTTGCCTGCATCCTACATTTCCTTCTTTTTCTCAAGATTGTCCAAAGCATTTGGTCAAGTGGAATAACAGTATAATTTCAGATTAGGACAGTTACTTAAGTGGAAAAGGTGTTATTTCATTTCAAATGTAGCTTTAAAAATACAAGATCCTGAATGGGATCCATTATTTTTCCTTGATTTGAACAAGTTTGAATAATTTATAATGTATTTATCATAATAATGTTGATTGTGGGGTGGGAGTAATGAATGCAAGTAGGATGATTCCCTAGCCCAGGGGTAGGCAACCTAAGGGCCGGGGGGGGCGGATGCAGCCCCCCAAGGCCTTTGGACCGGCCCCAGGCTGCCGCTGCCATGATGATATTGATTATTGTTATCACTTGTTCTTGGGGTTTTCTTGGCAAAATCTCCACAGGGGTTTTGCCATGGCTTTTCTGGGGCTGAGAGAGTGTGCATGCATATTTTTTAATTTTTTTTTATTTGTTTTAATTTTTAATTATTTATTTATTTATTTTTGGTGCTTCGGCCCCCCAATTGTCTGACGGACAGCAACCTGGCCCCCAGCTCAAAAAGGTTGCCTCCCCCTGCCCTAGCCTTTACTTTGGCATGTCCAGAAACAGAGGGGCAGCATTTTAGTAGGCAAGGGGAAGAGAAATGCAATGCACAGTGTTATTAAATTGCTCCCCCTCCTTCCTGCTAAATCTTTTTCTCTTTTTTACTGTGATTTCTCACCTGCAGATGTCTCTTCCAGGTGCTATCCCTCCTTAATGGATATTCTGTGGTTGGGAAAAAAGATGGAAGAAACACTAAAGAATTACAGACTATATACAAAAGATCACCTGGATCCCACCCACACCAACTCCTGAGTAAAATTAAATTAATATGTCAGTGTTATGGTACCAATAAGCCTTCGCCAATCATTCCTAATGCACATATGATCATTTTTACTTCCACATACTGAAACACAGGAATAAGTCTGCCATCTATTGGAGAAAAGGTTTGCAGTTTAATAATCATTGTGGATCTTATAAATGTATAACATCAGCCACAATAAGACTGCCCTTAAAGTAACATCAAAGTTAATTAAAGACTTGATAATATTTTGAAAATTAAAACATGTAGTTGTGTTCTTAAAGAAGAAACAATAGGCATAGTGTTTATTTGGCAAATGTGCATTGGTTGTAAATAAGATCTAGAAAAGACTGTGTTGACTGTCTAATAGACACAGATGACTCTGATATGATTGGAATGTGTCTCAAAATGAATTCTGTCCCCTTATTTGTTCAACTTGTATGCAGAAAATATCATAAGAAGAGCTGGTTTAGACTGAGATGAAGGAGGAGTGAAGATAGGAGGAAGGAACATCAACAATCTTAGGTAGGTGGATGACACCATATTACTAGCAGAAAACATCACAGACTTGGAGCAATTACTAAGGAAAGTCAAAGAAGAAAGTGCAAAGGCAGGCTTGTTACTGAATATAAAGAAGACAACAAATAATTACTGGAGAGGATCTACACAAATTCAATTTAGACAATGAGGAAATCAAAATAAAGAGTTCCCGTACTTAGGATCAAACATTGATTAGAATGAGAATTGTAGTTGAGAAATAACAAGACTAGGAATGGGAAGGGCTGCTATGAAAGAACTAGACAGGATCCTAAAGAGCAAAGATATGTACAACTGAGCACTGAATCATCCAAAGCGTTGTCTTCCCCATCACTGTTAAGCTTATTGCACTAGTACCTGTAACATTCCCATCGAGTCCCTGGAACGTAACGATATGGGAACAGGTGTTACGCATTAGACTATTGATGACAGGATAGTAACGTTATGAGAACACATATTATCGCACTGCATTTACT
>CM034706.1:230947951-230968303 GCA_020142125.1 Phrynosoma platyrhinos
CAGGGCAGTGCCTCAATTTAATGTGCACTATTTCTGGCAGTGAGGGCCAAGTGCCTTTATTATTTATTACAGTTTATGCTGCCTTTCTTCCAGAAAGAAACCCAAGGCGGCTTGTGTATTTAGTTCCAAAACACACTGCAGAAATAACCCAATCTGAGACCGCTTTGACTGGTCTGGCCCAGTGCTAGGGACTCCTTGGGAACTGTACTTTTGTGAGACATTTATCCCTTTCTGTCAGAGAGCGCTGGTGCCACAAGAAACTACAATTCCCAGGATCCCCTAGCACTGAGCCATGGCAGTTAATGCAGTCTCAAACTGGGCTATTTCTGCATTGTGTTCTGGACCACAAGCTGTTGAATTCATACCCCAAAATGGGATTAATGAGCAACCCTGGTGACAACGTACACATCTCCCTCCATGCTCTTCGGAGAGCCTCAGCCTAAATTTAGGCGCTGTGGGGGCCTAGTAGGCCGGGCCCGGCATGGCGGCCTGCCCTCCTTCCCTCTACTGCGCCTGCGCGGTGGTGGCCATGGCGGCGCCAGGGTCGGCGATAATGGCGGCGGCGGCGGCGGCGGCGGTTGAGGAGGAGGCTGAGGCGTCGGGGCCTGAGGAGCTGGTCTGCGCCCGGGGCAGGAACCGCAAGGCCGTGCTCTGCCAGCGTTGCAGCTCCCGCGTCCTTCTGCCCGGGGCCGCTGTCTTCACCCGAAGGGAGGTAGGCCCAGGCCCAGGCGGCCTCGCTGTCTCAAGCACCCATTTCCATTTCTATGAGTCTGTTTTCAGCCCAAGGAGGCCAGACACGTCCTCCTTGTCCTGGACACGGCCTCCATTCCAACGTTCTTGGCTAGGAGGTATTCTTAAAACGTCCTCCATTTTGAGCAGGACCACAAGAAGCATGCATTTCTGTTTCTATAGTCCCAAACACACTGCAGGAATAATCCAGTTTGAGACCGCTTTAACTGTCCTGGCTCAATGCTAGGGAATTCTGGGAACTGGAGTTTTGTGAGACATTTAGCCTTCTCTGTCAGAGAGAGCTCTGGTGCCACAATAAACTGCAAACTCCAAACTTCCCTAGCACTGAGCCAAGGCACTTAAAGCGGTCTTAAATTGGATTATTTCTTCAGTGTGTTTTGGACCTATGTTTTCAGCTCAGGGTGACCAGACACGTCCTCTTTTTCCAGGACACGTCCTCCATTCCAGCCTTCCTGCTCTATAGGCATTCCAAAGCGTCCTTCATTTTGAGCAGAACAAAGAAGCATGCATTTATATTTCTATGTTTTCAGCACAGGATGACCAGACACGTCCTCCTTTTCCAGGACGCGTCCTCCATTCCAACCTTCTTGTCCAAGAGGCATTCCAAAGTGTCGTTTTTGAGCAGGACCAAGAAACATGCATTTATATTTCTATGTTTTTAGCTCAGGGTGATCAGACACATCCTCCTTTTCCAGGACACATCCTCCATTCCAACCTTCTTTCCCAGGAGGCATTCCAAAGCGTCCTCCTTTTTGAGCAGGACCAAGAAACATGCATTTATATTTCTATGTTTTTAGCTCAGGGTGACCAGATACATCCTCCTCCTCACTGCCAAGGAGCCTCAAAATGGAGGACCCAATAAAAGGTTTTAAAAAACACTCAAAGAAATAGAAATGTATGCTTTGTGGTCATGTTCAAAATGGAGGATGTTTTGGAATGCCTCCTGTGCAAGAAGGTTGAGATGGAGGACATGTCCTGGAAAAGGAGTATGTCTGGTCACCATGAGATAAAACACCCATCTAAATATAAATCCATGCTTCTTATTCCTGCTCAAAATGGAGAACATTTTAAAATTCCTCCTGGACAGAAGGCTGAAATTGAGGACATGCCCAGAGAAAAGGAGGACATGTAGTCATCCTACTCCAAGGCGACCCTCTCATAGCAAAATTTGTTCAGAGGCAGTTTTGCTTTTCCCTTCTTCTTAGGCTGAGAAAGTGTGACTTGCCCAAGACAAGATGACCAAATGTTCTCACCACCAAGGAAGACAAGGCACCACAGATTGGAGGACATTTAGGAAAAATAGAGGACATGACAAATAAGAGTTGAAAACACTCATATAAATGTAAATTCATGCTTCTTAGCCCTGTTCAAAAAAGATGACATTTTGGGATTCCTCCTGGACAGAAGGTGGAAGTGGAGGACATGTCCTGGAAAAGGAGGGCATCTGGTCACCCTGGGGGAGGGGGATAGATCAACACACTTGGAGGGCACCAGGTTGAGGACTGGAGAGACCCAGATTCAGGTCTTTGGTTAACCCTGAAAATGCCTCCCTGGCTTTATCTCTCTCTCTTTCTCTTCTTCAGACCCCACCAGATTGTTAGGAGGATAAAATGAGGTTGATGGGACACAAATGGGCCTCACAGGCTTCAAGAAAATGTGGAATATAAATAATAAATAACAGTCCTAAAGATGAGAGGTGTATTATTGAAAGAGACATTCTTTGTCTTTGTGTTTCTCTTTTTAGGGGCTAGTGAGTAGGGAGACTGAAGGCTTCTGCAGAGGCTCCCAGGCATATCCCTTGACACTTGATAACAGAAGTAGGACACTAAAAACATTGTAGGATCTAGTGTAGTCACCTTTGAATATTGGACTACAATTCAGAGGAACAGGGTTCGAATCCCCACTCGGCTATGGAAACTCATTGGGGCGAATCTTGGGCAAGTCAAATTTTCTCAGCCTCAAAGGAAAGCAAAGGCAAAAACCCATCTGAACAAAACTTGCCAAGAAAACCTCATTATAGCGTCACCTTAGGGTTGCCAAAAGTCAGAAATGCTCTGACAGTGCACAAGATCTAGATCTGGGATCTAGTGGGAGAGCCTACTTCATGGGATGACAGATCTCAGTATCAAGATCGCAATATCTAGGTTTATCCAAGTAATAATAGCAAAGAGAAAAGACATCCTGTGAGTCTGTGTGTGCTGCTTGCCAACAGCGAGGTTCTCCACTTTTGTTTTTGAAGGAAGTTCAAAGGTTTCCCTAATCATCCCATAGTCCTTCCAAGTGGTGCCAATTCTCTGAATCTTTCAGAATACTAACAAGTGACTTGTTTGCCTTTTTCTCTTCCAGCTTTTCCTTCCTGCTATGAAGAAGAAGACAGCACTGGTGGATAACACTGACCCTGAAGGGGATGTCCTACAAGACCACTGGCTGGTTGATGACATGTTCTCTTTTGAAAATGTTGGCTTCACCAAGGATGTTGGGAATATAAAGTTCCTGATCTGTGCAGACTGTGAAATTGGCCCTATTGGCTGGCACTGTTTGGATGACAAAAAGAGTTTCTATGTGGCTTTGGACCGGGTATCTCATGAATGATGGACTGACTGGTGACCAAAAGACTAACAACAAGCCTCCTGCTGACCAGCTGAACCACTGTAAATAATCTGCCTCCCCATGAATGAACAAATTCCAACTTTGTAATGTCAACATGCACCTTTAAAAAATGGTACAAATATGATGTTGGGGTGGGGGAAGTAAATTGTTTGTCAAATGAATTATGATTGCCTTGAACCTCTCCCAAGATCAGCCTTGCTCTGATTCCTTTTCCTGAAAAATATGTGGCATATTCATGTTGAGTTTCTTTCAAAAAAAGAAAAGAAAAAAAAAGGCGTTCCCTTGAGTTCACCTTGTGTCAATATTGAATGCAGTAAAATATTGAGACACTCTGAACTGTATATTCTCTGAAAAATAAGCATTGTAAATATGACAGAAAATAAAACAGCTAGACTTTTTTTTATTTTACAGCACAATACCTATATTTATGGTTGTTGGCTATATTTTGGACCAAAAATGTGCAGACCTCTGACTTTAATGTCCACATTATGATCATGATCTGTTATTGAAGGCCAAGTTCTGGCAAGTTGCAGGAGGACATTTTAAATGTGGGGGATGAAGTTCAAAGGGTATCCAAAAGGCTCATGATAAAACTGTAAAAATAAAATATAACTGGAGACTCTTAATCTTTCATAAATATTTGTATTTAATTAAACTTAAACTGAACTCAGTTTGTGTTCTGTGATCTGTAAATATCTGTAAATAAATAAGGATGAATATGATGAACTCCAGCTATTTAAAACAGTTAAGCAAGTTTGAAGAAATAGGGTTTCCAACAGTTAGGGCCTTTGCAGACTGCCAGAAATAGTGCAAATTGAGTCTGCTTTAACTGCCCTGACACAGTGCTAGGGAATCATGGGAACTGTAGTTTATTGTGGCACCAGAGCTCTCTGACAGAGAAGGCTCAATGTCTCAGAAAAACATACAATTCCCATGATTCCCTAGCACTGAGCCAGGGCAGTTAAAGTGGACTCAATTTGCACTATTTCTAGCAGTCTGCAAAGGCCCTAAGTCTGTCTTTTCTGTATAGGCATTATCAGTTTTTAATCATTTTTTTCTTCTACAGATAAATCATGAAATATAAGGAAACAAAATTCTGATGCTAGAACAAAATATATTTGATATATAGAATATATCAAGAATATATCAAAATAAGAATATATCAAAATAAGCATTTGTGGGCAAGGTGTTGAAAAGGGTGGTAACTTCTCAGCTCCAAGTAGTTTGGGCAAAAACTAACTATTTTAATCCATTGCTATCCTAGTTTGGGCAAAAGCTAGCTATTTTAATCCATTGCTATCCTGTAAAACAACACAATTGTAGCAGTATGATTTCATTAACTGCCTTGGTTGCATCCTGTGGAATCCAAGGTTTTGCAGTTTAGGGAGGCACAAGAGCTTTCTGGCAGGGAACTCTAAATACCATTGATTGAGCAACAAATCTCAAGATTCCACAAGATGTTGCCATGGCAGTTAAGGTGAGGTTTTAGTGCTATCTATAATTGTGTGGTGTGAAAGGACCCACAGTCTAATTTTTGCATAGGAACAGATGTTATCCCCCTGGTGTGTTCTGATGCTACTGATAGTAGGAAAGTATCCCTCTTGGTCCTGCAGGACCTCTCAGCAGCTTTTAACCTCAGGGCCCTTCTGTCCCACCTCTCCAAGGTGAGCTTAGGGCTCAGAGTATTAAAATGGCTTGTGGTCTTTCTGGTATAGTCAAGCTCAGAAATGGCA
Organism: Phrynosoma platyrhinos; assembly: GCA_020142125.1. Classification (NCBI taxonomy): domain Eukaryota; kingdom Metazoa; phylum Chordata; class Lepidosauria; order Squamata; family Phrynosomatidae; genus Phrynosoma; species Phrynosoma platyrhinos. The sequence continues at coordinate 230,953,045 of CM034706.1, forward strand.
ATAGCATTTACATTTCTATACCACTTCATAGTGAACTAAGCACTCCCTAAGTGGTTTACAACATGTGAGCCAATTGGACCCAACTAGCTGGATACTCATTTTACCATCCCACAAAAGGATGGAAGGCTGTCAACCTGGAGCCCTCTGAGATCAAACTTACAACCTTGTGGCTGCATTAGATCTTTCTTCACCACGTGGCCTCTTCTTGTCCCACGTGGCCTCTTCTTGTCCCATGCTCTTCAATGTCTATATGAAGCAACTATTGAGAGAAGTCATACAGAGTTCTGAGCTATATTGCTATCAATAGATTGATGACTACTTAGCTTTGCCTCTCTTTTCCACCAGTGAGTCCTACTAATGCAGTAACCGGAAGTGGCAGTATTCAGGAATGGAGTCTTACCATTTTTGGTTGATGTGCCAGCTCCAATTTTGCCTGGAGGCAGCAATACCTGTGCTCAATTTTTATCTCCATATTGGACTACTGGATTGTGAAGTGTGGCATTGCTTCTGAAGACAGTCCCCAAATTTGATTTGGTACAAAATATGGCTGAACTTGCTAACAAAGTCAGAAAGTCTGATGTATTCTTGCACCAGTGGCACTGAAGACAAGGCAATTTTGATCTTGTTTCAAGTGCTAGTATTAAACTTTAAGGTCCTAAACTATATAGTGCTTGTCAACTAGCACTTTAGGAGTTATAGGATTGCAACATCCATAATCTCTTCACATTATTAGCTAGCTCTGATAGGACTTGCAAGTGAACATCTGAAAATCCTCAGTTGCCTGCTAGAGCCCTAAACAGCTTGGAACTAGATTATTTGAAGGCTGTTTTCTCATGTCAAGTGCTCGAAGTCAACAGCCACAAAAATAGCCCAAGGTCCTCGTTCCCACAAAATACTGTATAACATGGTTTTTAGATGACTATGGACCATGGATTTTATAATTCACAACTATTTCTAGCTGTCATCTGACTTTCTAAATCGTGGGTGGCCATCTTATACCATGGACAGCTAAAATCTGTTGCATGGCAAGTGAAGCATGCATCCACTTCAGGGTGAGAAATATATGGCCCTCCTGATTATGTTGAATGACCCCAGCCATTAAAATCAATGAGGAGAAGATACAGGTGTTGCAGTCCAATATCTGACAGCAACATGTTCACCATCTTAGGTCTGTCTGTTTTCCAGCACTACAGCGTTATCAGCTCTGTAAAGGTAAAGCTACCCACAAACAGTGATGGGCTGCATCTGCACTGTACAGTAGCATTATGATGCTCAGTCTTTGGCCCAGTCATCATGGCTAATGGTCAGAGATTCTGGGAATTGAAGTCCAAAACATCTGGAGGTGTAAGAATAATATCACTGTGAATGGCCTTGCTCAGTTAATTACACACTTTGCACCTACTGTGATAAAAATGGCTTCTCCAGTCTCTGCTTGAAGTTCTCCAGTGAGAGAGAGACTACAATTTCTCCAAGAAATTGCTTTTGCTGCCAAATTGCTGTTAATACATGACTTGTAATGTTCAAACAAAAATTAGCATCCTATAACTGAAGCCCATTCAATCTTATCCTGTCCACTGAAACAGAAGAAAACAGGTCTTTGTCCTCCCTGACACCCATCTGAAATGTCCTGAAGAAGTGTGTATATATATATATTACATGGAATTATTTTTCCTCTGACAATATTTCCACTTCAAATGTTTTCCTCATGGTGGCACCACTATTCTAGGGTTGCAATTGTTTCTTTACTGAGAGATTCAGAAGACAACATGGTCTTGATAAAAGCCATTATACAGACAGCAACAGCTCCTTCCGTTGCTTTTTGTTACTTCTATTTAAAATTTCAATACCCCCTTAACAGAATATATGTTACATGCTACTCTAAAAATAATAGTATTTTATTTGATTTAATAACAGCAACAACAGAGAAAGCTTTGCTGGTCCAGGAGAAAAACAAAATCCAGACCAGCCAAAATGCCACAAACACTTTTGTGGGATTTTGGCTGGTCTGGATTTTGTTTTTCATCATTTCATTTCATCAAGCAAGGTGACACAAACTTCAGGAGAGTGGGGGAAGCAAGAAAGTGCAAAAAGTGAAACCAGATACTGAGGCCATGTGGCCTGCAGTTTAGATTAGACTTTAGATGGACTTTGCAGACTGAATAAGTTAGTATTGCAGAGATCAGATTACAAACAGCAATGCATTTTGGGATAAAGAAGCAAAGGCCAATTTCCATATGTTAAAAACAAAGTCAGACCGCTGCTCAGATTTCTTTTGTCTTGCTTGAAGTGCATACATCTGACTTCACTTGGCACAAAGCAAAAGCAGAGAGAAAAACTGAGGTCTCTATTTTGGCAAAGCTGGAGAGTAATTTTAGGTAGTGCCCTTTGTCAAAAAGTAGCTAAATTGTTATGTTACCTAGTGTTTGGAGAGAATGAAACCTTAACTGCAAAGTCCTTTTAAGATTGTAGAAAATCTTGCTCTAGTAGCATATTTTGCCCTAAGCAGCTAAAGGCATTTATTTTCCAGAGCTCATAAAACTATGAAGCTGTTGGGAAGTGAATCCAGTCAGACAGCGGCTGGTATCTGGTTGGTGCTTTAGAATAATAGAATATTGTGTTGGAAGAAGCCACAAGAGCCATCTAGTTCAATTCCCTGCCATGCAGGAATATGCAGCTACCACAGTCCTGAAGGATGCTAATCCAACCTGTGTTAAGAGAACTCTCCGCCAAAAGAGAGCCCATCACCCTTCAAGGCAGTCTATTCCATTGCTAAACAGCTCTTGCTTTTAGGAGGTTCTTCCTAATGTTTAGATGGAATCTCTTCTCTTGATTCTTGCTCAGGGCTGCATCTGCATTCCAGAAATAATGCAGCATTCATCTCTCGCCAGCACTGCTCTACCTTCTCCCGGTGCAGAGGCAGTGGCTCAATGCTATGGAATCCTGGGATTCCAATGATCTCTGACAGAGAAGGCTAAATATCTGACAAAACTACAAAACTTGGATATCTCCTTTAAAGTTCAAATAGAAATTTGGCAATAGGAACAAATGTAAAGCTGCCCACCTGATACCTCTATGTGCCCATTTGTGGTGCACCCAACCTCAAACACAATTCTGCTCCTAACACCTGAACGAGGAGATAGCAGGGCTGGAAATGGTGTGAGAAAGGGCAACCAAGGGGATCAAGGCATGAAAGTGTGTGTGCACACACACATTTGCACACTTTCCGATTGCCTGTTTTATGGTGACAACATGGATTTCATAGGGTTTTCTTAGGCAAGGAATACTCAGAGATGGTTTTGCCTGTTCCTTCCTCTGAAATATAGCCTGCAACACCTGGTATTCATTGGCAGTCTTCCATCTGAGTACTAACCAGGTCTGACCCTCCATATCTTCCAAGATCAGACAGGACCTGATGCCTTAAGGCAGGGACAGGCAGCCTACGGCCCGGGTGCCAGTTAAGGCCCCGGGCCCTGGACTTCCCGGCCCAGGCCGAAGGTTGCCGCCGTCGCTGCCACCGCGTGCCACCGCCACCACTGTGTGCCGTCGCCGGGATACATTTTCGGCCACGCATTCGGCCACGCATTTGCACATGCGCAGTACTCTTCCGCATGCGCAAACGCATCACAGCTGCGATTTGGACTACCAAAATGGCGGCCACGGCATGTGCCCATGGCGGCTGTGGCCGTGCTCGCTACGGCGGTGGCTGCGGTAGCAGCCGCGGCGGCAGCGTGCGCAGGGGGGGTCGCAGGGGGGTGCGTGTGTGCGTGTGCGCGCGTGCGTGCGCCGCCATTCCCTCCCCCCCTTGGCCCAGCCGAGACCTGGGCTACGGGAGACTGGCCCAGGTCTGAAAAAGGTTGCCTGTCCCTGCCTTAAGGTATTTAGGCTGCTAACCATAGAGAGGAAAGGCAAATCAAGATTTCCTTCTCTAGCAGTGTTTAGGCAGTGGCTGGATATGGCCATCTCTTGGGAGTACTTTTAGCTGTGCTTGGATTAGATGACCCTTGCAGAGTGGTCCTTTGCGGTCCCTTCCAAGTCTAGGATTCTAACCTCAGAGGAGATTCACTGCCCCATTGATCCAGGAATCACCACTCACTACTGGATGGGGGAATACAAAGATGCCCACTGTTGAGGAAGATATTACAATTTTAAATGGAAGAATATTCACATGTGAATTGTGTTCTGTGGGAAATATTTTTCCTCAAACAAGCACACAGTTTAAGGCAATGCAATTGGCACAAATATGATACCAGTTCATGACACATGAGGAAAAAAGAAGCATTGATCTAAGGCATCCACCTTAACAACAAAGTAGCAATGTACTTCCTTCTGCAACAAAGAAAGGGTATGTTAAGTCTTCAATGTTGCAAATAATTTCCTATTCTGAATAACAAATTGTCGTCTGGATTAAGGCAGAAGCAGCAGATTCTTTTGAATCTAATGGATAGAGCTAGAAGAATATTGGGGTGTTTTTGGTTTTGAAAAAAAAGACATTTGGTGAAGGGTTGATTAAGAAATCTAATGATGGAAGTAGGCCCAGTTCCTCCCTAACAGGCTAGACAAGAAGTAAACCAAAGGTGTGCACACTTCAGTGTGCAAAATAACAGGGTAAGACCAGAAGCCTCCCATTTAAATACAGTGGATTATAGTAAGATCTAGTTATAATTTTAGAAGCCTGTCTGTAATATATTTCTGTAATATATTTTCCCCCATTTAAATAAAAGATGTGGAGATCTACTGGACTGATGATTCGATATTGTGAAACATATTAAATTGAATGTGGTTATATTGGGATTTCCAGTTCATCCTGCTGTAGCCTTCTCCAGCACTGGAATCCTGTTCTGGAGAGTTTCTCAGCCCCAAGAAGAAGTTTTTAGGGCAGATGTGGGGCTGCAGGAGGGAAGGATAAATGAATGTATCCTTCCATTTGCACTCAGAAACTACTTCTGCAGGTGCAATGAAAGCACTAAATACTGGCTGAAATGTTCACAAAAATTATCATAAATATTATTAATAGTTTAATCATCTTTCTTTTACCGTTCCTTTCACAAACAAAATAGTGGCTTCCTCCAGTGGCCCCAAGAATGAATGCAGGACAAATTAAATGAAATTAATTTGGTTCCATTCTCATTGTTGGCTATGCTGCTGTTCACCTCACTGTTTGATTTACAGGGACAAATGTTAAGAAATAAAATGTTAAGAGATTTGCATATGGCTTTTTAAAAATGTATATCTCTGATCTTATTTCACTTATTTCATATATACTATATTGTTTTGCTTTGTATTCTAGCATATCATTTTGAGACCAGGGATGAAGGGGAGAGCTTACAGACCCAAGGGAAGCCAGCATGGTTCAAGCACTGGATAATGATTCTGGTGACCAGGGTTGTAATCTCCACTCAGCCATGGAAATTCACTGGGTGACCTTGGACAAGTCACACTCTCTCAGCCTCAGAGGAAGGCAAAGGCAACCCCTCCCCCCATTGAACAAAACTTGCCAAGAAAACCCATTTATAAGTTTGCCTTAGGGTTGCCATAAGGTGGAAATTACTTGAAGGCACAACAACAGACCCAATAATATTGTGTCAACAGTTTTGGCAAATTTGCAAAATATATTCTTTGCTAAGAAAATTATGGTATATGGTCCTCAATTACTACAAAATAGCTGAATACTCCTCTGGAAGATGAAGGCTGTTTTTTTTTGGGGGGGGGGCTTTCTCTCTTCTCCTTGGTTAAGAATTATATGCTTTAGGGCGTGGGCAAACTTAAGGTAAGCAAGCTCTGATTTGTTTTTGCCCACTTGATACAAGCAACCATATTTATAATTAAAATATTTAAAATAATTAAAATATTCTAGCCAGGATCCTGCATCAGGCAGGTGGAGGGCCTCTGTTGTTGGTTGCCAATGGGGAAGGAGTGGAGGAGGCAAGCAATTCAGATAATGAAGGAACAGTTGGTTTTGGTTCACTGGGGGGAAAACAAGGCTCTGCTCACAAATCAAGTATATGCTCCTTTCCCTTCACCAAAGAGCCCAGAACAGCCACATTTTCATTCTTTTAATTGATACTTCTCTCCCTACCACTAAGCAACAGCAACATTGGTGTTCCTTACTAAAGCATGATAGTGGGAGGAGGTTGTATGGCATGCAAAGAGATATAGAAAAGCTCCTTGAACCCCATCCAGACAGAAAAATACACACATATTTACAGTCACATATGGCACCAACACAATGCTAAACACTGAGTGCAGAAACCAGGTTTCAGCACTGTAGCTGAGATCCAAAACACACTACAGAAATAATCGAGTTTGAGACTGCTTTAACTGCCCTAGTGCAGTTAAATCCTGAGAATTGTAGTTTATTGTGGGAATCCTGAGAATTGTAGTTTATTGTGGCACCAGAGCTCTCTGACAGAGAAGATTAAATGTCTCAGAAAACTACAGTTCCCAGAATTCACCAACACAATGCTAGCACTGACCCTGGGCAGTTAAAGCGATCTCAGACTGGATTACTTCTGCAGTGTGTTTTGGACCTGAGTGACACTCATAATCTTTCTGTAAAAAAATCCACTCCTGGTTACTTCAAGGTTTGCTCATTTCAGCATTAGAGCAGGTGATGGGGCCCCTTTCCTGCTGATATTTTTAAACAATTTAGCATTTTAAAAAATCCTTAGCAGTCTCCTATAAATCACCCAGAGATCTACCAATAGATCTATATTCTGCTTGCCTCTAATCCAGGGTGTTTGTATGTGAAAAGGCACTGCAGGCTTTGTGTTAGAGACAAGGGAGAAAAAAGCTAGGCTTGGGCATTAGAAACTTCATAGGATGCTGCCCAATTGTCTTTACTAGAGTTAATGATTGTAGGGTCTTTGGCTGTCTTTCAGGTATTTAACTTATCAGTGCCTTCATATACAGAACTGTAAAGAAACTCAAATATTACAAAATTTTAATACAGGTGTACTCCAGTTAATAGAGTTGATATGTTCTTGGGCTTTATTTCTTTAACTGAAACTTTGGTATCAGAGGTAGAAATAACATGGAAAGAATAGGGATAGGTTCTTACACTACAAAAAAGAAGAGCAGTTGAATATGTTTCAGGGAACTTTTTATTAAAAACTAAAATATTAGGCATATGCAAAATGAAACAACCAGGTCAGGTATGCCTCACATAAGTAAACAAAAACATCTTAAATTAAACATCTTAGACACCACTTGAAAAATAGGTAAAGGTAAAGGTATTCCCCATTGACAAGTTTGTCAAGTCGTGTCTGACCATAGGGGGCAGTGCTCATCTCCGTTACTAAGCCAAAGAGCCAGCATTGTCAGAGACTACTCTGTGATCATGCAGCCAGCATGATTGCACAGAACACTGTTTACCTTCCCACCGAAGTGGTCCGGATTTATCTACTTGCATTTGCAGGCTTTTGAACTGCTAGCCTGGCAGAAGCTGGGACTAGTGATTGGAGCTCACCCCATCATGCAGCACCTGGGCCTTGAACTGCCAACCTGCCGATCTTGCAGTCAACAGAGCCAGCATCTTAATCACTTGAGCCACCTCATTCCCACCACTTGAAAGCTTCTTCCAAAATTCATCCTGAGATGATTTTTTTTCTATCAACAGCCTCAATTTTTCTGATTATTTCCATTTTGATGGTGAAACTTATAGATCTATACTTCTTTTTTTAACAAGCCAGGGGAGCTGGTGAGGCAGGCTAATCTTCTTTCCACTTTTCTTTCTGTTTGCTCTTCACAGTAAGAGCAAACAGTGATTTTGGAGGCAGCTGTTTGCCTTGCCTGTTGTACGTAAACTCACACAGCTACAGTACCATTATCAAGAATAGAATCCCATTCTTTCCCAGGTCAAGCTTTATTGCTTTGTTTACTGCAAATACATTGTTGCAACCCAAAACTGAAAGTCTGTCTTTATCCAGTCCTAGTTCACTACCCTCTGAATGCCAATACTGTTTAAGGTAAAAAAAAAAACAAAAAACTTCCAGCTAAATAGAAGACAAGAAAGGGGTGGGCTCCTGTAAAAAAACTTTGTAGAAAGGAGTTTTTTTTTTCCTGAGGCTTTGTTAACTGAGGTATGCCTGTATAGGCAAATCTTCTATCTCAGCAGGTAGATCTGCATGTGTAGTTCCACTTTCTCCCACCACCCAATGTCTATCAGATGGGTCTCTGATACTGGTCACTTACTGGAGAAAGGTAAAAGTAAAAGTAAAGGTATTCCCTGTTGGCAGGGTTGTCAAGTCGTGTCCGACTGTAAGGGGTGGTGCTCATCTCCGTTACTAAACCAAAGAGCCAGCATTGTCAGAGACTACTCTGTGATCCTGTGGCCAGCATGATTGCACAGAATGCTGTTTACCTTCCCACCAAAGTGGTACCTATTTATCTACTTGCATTTGCATGCTTTCAAACTGCTATGTCGGCAGAAGCTGGGACTAGTGACCGGAGCTCACCCATCATGCAGCACCCGGGCCTTGAACTGCCAACCTGCTGATCTTGCAATCAACAGAGTCAGCATCTTAACTACTTGAGCCACTGCATACTGGAGGAATGGGGAGGCAATTCAGACCATGGAGGCACAGAGCTGGTCGCAGTTTGGAGAGGGGGAGAAAATAGTGTACACACTAAAATGGAGTGCACTCAACTTTTGTTTCCCCCAAGAGCTCAGAGGAGCTGGATCTTCATGATCTGAATTATTTCCCCACCACCCCTTCTCCACTGGTGAATGAGAGCAGGTAAGGGCTAGGGCTTGACAGCAGCTGGGTAGTGGAAACCTCTTGGATGGAGTACAAAGAAAAGTAAATTACCCTCTGATCCCCATGCAAAATAGGACTTGTGTGTGTGCAAGTCACTAAAAGGATTTCAGCTACAAACTACTAGCAACCCCCTTTGACAGGGAACCATTCCTAGGTAAGTGCCTCACTCCTGAAACTTGTCCATAATGAACAATAATGGGTTTCAACATAGTATTGTGTACCTTTTTATATTGATAAACTACCTTGATTATATATCGCTGCATAATTGTTTAGCGACAAACTCACATTAACTTTTTGGACAGTCTCAGTGCCCTGGATTGGACTGGGTTTTTTCCCCTATTTCTGGCACCAAATGTCCTGGTGGTTTCAAGTGTCCTTCATCATCATAAGCACAGCAGTATAGTGATGTGCAGTTGGCAGAAGAGGGAAGTACATCCTACATACTGGGCTTGTGAAACTGTTCCTTCAGGGGAAATAGCTCTTCTAGCTATTATGGCTTCAGCTAAATATGCTATTAGAAAATAGCATTTCTCCTCATAAATCAGCTTTCTGTCATATGCTGGAACCCCTCCCTAAATCACTAGATAGCGTGCAAGTGCATAGCATGAATCTGGGACTCATTCCAAAAGCAGATGCTTCACTTGAAAGTAGTGGGATCTTGTCAAAACATGAGCTGAAATCTGCCTTTACTGATAATTGAATCAAATGTTCAGTGTTCCATTCCTATTACCAGATCCAAAAACATTTCATGATTTTGAAGAGGTCACTGATAATAAATAGTGACTTAAACCTTTAATAGATAGAATCAGATATTGGTATAATACTTCCAATATCACAAAATTTCTGTGCAAATTCTATTGTATTTTGCTTCAACACTTATAAAGACGTAAGTGTTTAATGTAAAAAAATATGTATTATATTGATATCTGTACCTGAGCATTGTTACCAGATATGCTTTCAGAACACAAGTATGAATTCATACATGTCCTATAAGGGGCATTTGAACATGGTAGTAGTGCATTTTAGGCAGACTGGAGTAAATTATCTATATCCACATAAATAAATTACATGAAGAATAATCAAAATGTTCATAATAACTGCATGGAGAATCACAAATATTATGGCAAAGCTTCATAAATCGCAAACTGTACATGTATAACACCAATAGCTAGCACAGTTGCTTCAGGATGGAGAAATATTCAATAACAAGTTCACAAGGCTAAGAGGGTTAAGCAACCTGAAGTCCAGGGGTTCCTAAGAGGAGAAGGGGAAAAATATGGAGCAATAAATAATTTCCCCTCAGTCACATACATATGCACACCAGAGAGAGAAGGAGGAGGTAAAAGAAGGTTTGGAGAAACTGCCTCTTTTAAGCCAAAATAGATTTTTCTAAAGAGAAGCTGGGGAGCATTGTACTTCTTGTTGGAACAAGGCAAGAAGAAGAGGACAGATTAACCAAGTTTTTGCCAAGCCAGAAACACTTCAGACTATAATTTCTTGATGTTGTCCTTAGATGTTTCTGATATTTATAATGAAACTGAGACTGAAAATTTGTGAAGCCTTTCTTTTGGGCATATGAAGCATCACCTGTCTAACCCCAACACCAGCTGTAGAGTTTCAGGTATACATCAGTGCATCTCAAGAAGTGGATTGATATCCATGAAAACTCATGCTAAAATAAACCAGATTGGTCCAAAACACACTGAAGAAATAATCCAGTTTGAGACTATTTTAACTGCCCTGACTCAGTGCTAGGGAATCCTGAGAATTGTAGTTTATTGTGGCACCAGAGTTCTCTGACAGAAAAGGTTTATCCCCCCGGGCTTGCTGTACACATAAGCTCAAAGCCACATATGGCAAACCCGCGTATGGTGCAGGCACACTGTATTGCTCTTTTAATATTGTTGAGCTGCTCTGAGTCCCAGTCCTGGGAAAAGAGCAGGATACAAATAAATATCATCATCAATATCATCATTATCATCATCTCTGGTGCCCTTTTGGCCCTGTGTCTGATGACCCTTGTCCTTCACCCCACCAGTTTCAAAGGACATCAGGCATTCACCGATAGAGAACTTCCATAGGAGATCTATATTTTCCACTCATTTTGGCACATACAAATATATGGGATGGCACTCAGGAGCACAGTTAAAGATGTGTCACCTAGAGCTATGCATCCATAACTGCTCCATATTCATGATCCCTCAATAAACCTACTTTATTGAGCATCAGCCATATTGAGAAAAGGAAGTCCATTCTTCTGGCAATCAGCATATTTCCACCCCTCTCCCATCGGTGAACAAAGCTGCAAAAATCAGAAACAGTCACAATTTGGGTTGCAGCTTCGCTCACTGGCAAGAGTGGGTTGGAAAGGTCATCCACTTACATCCTAATAACCAGCAGAACTGACTTCTTTGTCTCATTGCAATTGATGCCCAGTAGAATAGGTTTGGGAGGTCTGGGCCAGGAGACTCTACTTAGTTACTCATACATAACTAAGTAGGTGATGTAGAATTCCAGGCATAATCTTTTTTTCCACTCTCACCTTAATCTTTATTCTAGCCCTAATGTGAGATTCATCCAACCTGAACCAATAAATACTGATGGGTCACTGACTCTGATGTAGACTAGATTTAACCAAGAATGTCCAAGGACCTATTGTGTCTCACAACTTTTCTTAAACTTTGGCTGTATATAGCCAACTATAAATGTAAAATCCACATTATGGTATTAGAGGCTGATTAAGTATGCTAAAGGAAAGTGCAGCGCAGCATCCATATAATTCAATACTTCAAAGTTGCTATAGCAAAGGCAGGAAAAGGTATTAAGTAAGATATATTCAGTTAGCATAGCAAATGTACTTCATCAGCCTGCACCTACTTTCAATTGCCTTCTCTCCTACACAGATCTTTCAGTCCAAAAGAATCATATTAAATGTATGGCACAAATCTACTCACATAACCAGTTACTACAGCCAAACTCAAGTAAAGTCATAAATGGAAGTTACTGCCAAACAAAATATCAGTTTCAAACAATTTAAAATGATGTTTAAAATGTGATGGACTCTGTTGCAAAGCATTGTACTGTGTGGATTGCTCCATAATTATAGTAAAAAGTAAAAAAAAAATAAAATAAAAGTCACCAAGTGTACTATGTAGGTGTTTAAAGCTTCTCAAGCTTACCCAACTCACTAAAGAATGTGAAACAATCCCTTGTCTATCTCGCCTGGCTTGTCTGACTAGGCAGTAAATAAGTTACATACAGCAATTATAGCAGGCAGGCAACTCCCAAAGCAGTAAATGCTCCTCAAGTTTCTTGGCAGGTTCCATCTGCCCTCCTTCTCCATGTTTGTACCTGGCCAAGCTCAGTTCTTCCACAAATCATCCATGATGAAATAATTAATTAAATTATTAATAGCGATAATCTCCTACTGGCAAAGGTACAAGTGCAAAATTGATAATGGTTACAGCTGTGGTTTAAATGAAGAAGAGATTCTGGGAAATTCAGAAATACCCTGATAAGTGGTGCATCTACATTGTAGAAATAATGCAGTTTGCCACCACTTTGAGTGCTGTAGCTCCATCCTATGGGATCATGGAATTTGTACTTTTACAAGGTCATTAGCCTTGTGAAGTCAAAGGCTTTCACGGCCGGCATCCATAGGTTTTTGTGGGTTTTTCAGGCTGTGAGGCCATGTTCTAGAAGAATGCATTCCTGTTGTTTTGCCTGCATCTGTGTCTGGCATCTTCAGAGAAATCTGAAGATACCAACCACAGATACAGGCAAAACGTCAGGAATATATTCTTCTAGAACATGGCCTCACATCTTTAAAAACCCACAAAAACCTATGTCTTTAGCCTTTTCTGTCAAAGACTGCTAGTGTCTCACAAAACTACAAATCCCAAGATTTTGTAGGATGTCACTGCGGGTGTGTGGGTGCAATGCTGTTGCCAGCACCTGCTTCTTCTCCACTGTCATGTCTCTTTTGGCTGAAGGGCAGGAGTGGAGAACATCTGTGGCCAGGTGGCTGGTGGGCATTTGAGTGAAGCAGTGAAATGGGAGGGGAGTACTTTGGAAGTGTATTTTTTATTCGTTACTTTGTTAATCCAATCAAGAACTTCCAGCCAAAATGAAATTATTTTAGGGCAGCCAACTCACATATTCCAAAGTACCAACATACCATCATTATTAAAGGTTTCCCCTTTGACAAGATTGTCAAGTCGTGTCTGACTGTAGGGATGTGTGTGCTAATTTCCATTACTAAACTGAAGAACCAGCATTGTCAAAGATGGCTCTGTGATCACTTGGCCAGTATGACTGCACAGAACGCTATTACCTTCTCACTGAAGTGGTACCAATTTATCTACTTGCACTTTTACATGCTTTTGAACTGCTAGGTTAACAGAAGCTGGTACTAGGAACAGGATCTCACTCTTTCATGCGGTGCTTGGGACTCGACCTGTCGATCTTGCAATCATCAGAATCAGTGTCTTAATCACTGAGCCACTGTGTTCCTGCACCAACGTTATGACATTGCTAATAATCCTGTGTAATCTTAAGAGCCACAGATACTAATGATGTTTCACTTAACCCCCTTTACTTAACCTCCTTTACTGTTTCAAACAGCAGTTTATATGTGAGAGATCTCCAAATCCTATCCCAATTATTTTTGGTGATTTGTACTCCATTTGTAGCTTCCCATACATCTCTAGATTATTTATTAGATCCATATGTGATCTCAATAATTGTTTTGTAAATCTCAGAGTCCAGTCCCTTAATTCTATTAGAAATATTGAGGCAATATGTTGCAAAGGTTGTAAGGTAGCAGGGTAAACCTATATTCCTGTATAACATAAACACTTGTTGATCAAAAAACCAATGTACTTACTTAAAAAAAAACTCAAACAAAGTATTAGAGAGTATATGGGCTACCTAAAGTTGTAGCTATTTAAGGAAAAGAACTGCAAAAGCTAATACTGTAGATACTAAGAAACAAGGTACTATTACATTATGATGAAAAAAGGCTGCACTAATGGGTGGACATTTTAGTTAGGTCTTTGGATGTTCCTGTCATTCTGTTTCAAGACTGCCTGCAGCTGGTGAAGGTATGGAACAAAAAGTAGAAACAAAATTATGTAAAATGTAATGGCCCAGAAATTTCATCTGTCAAGAAAGAAAAGGAAGCAAGAGAAATACTGAAAAATCAGTAGACACTGCTTGGATAAAACCTATTGTAAAATATGGCTGATTCCGCGCTGCAGAAATAATCTGGTTTGACACGACTTTAACTACCATGGCTCCATGCTATGGAATTCTGGGAATTGCAGTTAGAACTGACAAGGCAGCTAAAGTGGTATCAAACCAGATTATTTCAGCAGCGCCGATGCAACCTATTTTAGGATTAATCTGCTTGAATTCTTGGCCCTGATAACTTTTCAGTATGTCCTGAGTCTTGGAATGGTATAAGGATCAATTTGTTAATTTTATTTATTTGTTACATTTATATCCAACATTCCCTTCAAGGAACTCAGTATTATTTTAATTATCCTCTTCCCATTTTCATCCTGACAACCTTCTGAGATAAGAAACTGGCTGGCAGTCACTCAGAAAGATTCATGGTTGAATGGGCATTTGAACTCTGGTTTCTGGAATCTTTATCTAACACTTTAACAGATATACCATGATAGCTATAAAACTGCTTAGCAATATAAGCTGAGATGTTTCTATCATACTACTGAAGGTAATGAAGATAAGAGCTGTTTCCAGCATTATAAAAGTCCAGAAATAAATACATTTCTATCAGGGTCAGCAAGTGACCACCACAGAAATGGTAAAATATGGTGGATGTCTGTTTAAATTTCTTGCATCTGCCTTCCTCACCCTGTTGCCTTTGTTGTTCTTGTTGCATTTGTTGTGTGCTTTCAAGTAATTTCCAATTTATGACAACTCTAAGGGGATTTTGTGGCAAGATTTGTTCAGAGGAGGTTTGCCATTGCTTTCCGCTGGGGCTGAGAGAGTGTGACTTGCCCAAGGTCATCCAGTGGGTTTCATGGCTGCACTGGGAATCAAACCCTGTTCTCCAGAGCTGGATCCAAACAACACTGCAGAAATAATCCAGTTTGAGACTGCTTTAACTGCCCTGGCTCAGTGCTAGGGAATCCTGGGATTGTAGTTTATTGTGGCACCAGAGCTCTCTGACAGAGAAGGCTAAATGTCTCAGAAAACTACAATGCCCAGAATTCCCTAGCATTGAGCCAGGGCAGTTAAAGTGGTCTCAGACTGGATTATTTCTGCAGTGTGTTTTGAACCTTGTAATCCAACCCTCAAACCACTACACCACGCTGACTCCATAAGTGTTAGACTACAATCTCTATTCTCTTGGGGATGACAGGAGTTGTAGTCAAGCATGTATAGATGGCATCAGGTTAGGGAAAGCTGAGCTACAGTAGATATGCTGGAATCTTTAACTGGCTGTACTATTTCAGCACATATGCCTAGCAATGGCA
>CM034706.1:230970186-230981932 GCA_020142125.1 Phrynosoma platyrhinos
CTTTCTTTCCTTCTTTCTTTCTTATGCAATGTCAGTATAAGGGCAACTGGTGCCCCAAGGGATCATCTGGAGGCGCCTTGGCAAAAGGGATCTTGTAGCGCCTTTCGGACTCACGGAAAGAGACCTTGTAACACCTTTGCAAAGGGATCTTGTAGCGCCTTTGAGACTCACCGGGAAAAGATCTTGTAGCACTTTTGCAAGGGGATCTTGTATTGTAGCGCCTTCGCAAAGGGATCTTGCAACACTTGTGAGACTCACGGAAAGAGAGCTTGCTCGTAACACCTTGAAGGGATCTTGTAGCACCTTTGGGACTCACGGGGAAAAGGTTCTTGTAACACCTTTGCAAGGGGATCTTGTAGAGCCTTCGCAAAGGAATCTTGTAGCGCCTTTGAGACTCACGGAAAGAGAGCTTGTAACACTTTGGAGGGATCTTGTAGCGACTTTGGGACTCACGGGACGAGGTCTTGTAGCACCTTTGCAAAGGGATCTGGTATTGCGGTAACACCTTGGAGGGATCTTGTAGCATCCCTGAGACTCACGGGAAGGGATCTTGTAGCACCTCTGAGACTCATAGAAAGGGATCTTGTAGCCCTTTTAGATACATAACAACAAAGGGGCTTACTCTGTAGCTATACTTGATAGGCTCGAGTCTAGGAAGGCTCATGCTACCAATTTCTTTCTTTCCATCAGTCTCCAAGGTGCTACAAGATCCCTTGGCAAAGGTGCTAGAAGATCCCTTTCCGTGAGCTTCCAGTGTGTCACAAGATCCCTTGGCACAGATTTCGCAGAGTAACATGGCCACACGCCTTTGAATTATGCCGGAAGTGAGCGTTGGGTTTTGCTTGTTTTTAAATTTCTCTTTTCCTCTTTATTTTCTACTCTCTGCATCATGCTAGCGATGTTTACTCATGCAAGCAAGCAGTCATGGAGAGAGGCTTTAAATCATCATCATCATCATCATCAATCTGTGCCCTTGGCCCTGGAGTGGCTGGGATAGATTGTAACAAGAGACTTCCCTCTGGAAAGCTGTCCTTGATCCAGTCCACACTGCAGAAATAACCCAGTTTGACACCGCTTTTAACTGCCCTGGCTCAATGCTATTCTCAGAATTCTCAGAATTCCATAGCATTGAGCCAGGGAAGTTAAAAGCGGTGTCAAATTGGGTTATTTCTGCAATGGGGATGCAGCCAAACAACTCCTGAAACTTTCTTTTGTCTGGAATGTGAAGAGAGAGCAGAGCGTGAGAAGGAGTTTTTCCTCTTCTTCTCTCCTTTCCTCTCTGTCTGCTTCCATTTTAAAGTCTTTTGGGGCCTTCCCGCCTTCTCAACCTTTTTAAAAGTTTTCTTTTAGAAGTTCAGGCCCCTAATTGTGGCGGCATAACTGTCTGGCGGGGTTTTGGGACCGACTTTCCCTCCTCCTCCTCTTCCTCCCCCTTGGCAAGGTTGTTTAGAAAGATTGCTGCAAAATGGTGGGAAGTTTCTTGAGAAGATGGCTGCCTCTCTGAGAGTTCTTTCCATTTTCTGGTGTTTTCACATCCGTGCCAAACTGAAGCTTTTAAAAGGGTGGTTTTGCAGTCACCAATTTGGGTACGAAGTGAAAAATTGCAAAAGTAGCTTCATTCTCATTGTTTTATCCTGTTACAAAGTATGTGGTAGCCACAGATCTTTTTTAACTCTTAGGATAGTATTAGGACTTTGTTACATTTTATCTCGTATTTTTGCTACAGGGATTTCTCCACTACAACTTCCTGCTGTAGTCTTGAGCAGCAAAAAGAGAGAAATGAATGGCGGTAGAGACAGTGGACTTGGAAATTACTGCAAATTATAACTTATGCTTCATCCCCCCTCCCCCACATCTAATTAAAATGTTGCCTTGGATCTGACTATTCATATCATGGTTTTTGAATACTAGGTGAAAGATGACTTGCATAAAAGTCTAAACTGTGTGTCACAGAAGCAGAAATAGTATTACAGTCAGGGAACTAATTCCTCTGTAAACCACAGATAGTAGGGAGCAGTGTCGCTAATTGTGGAAATTACTTCTGCATTCTCATCAGGCAAAGAAAGTTGTGATCAGTGGCTTGATCTCTCAGTCCTGTCCATAAGCTCTTCTGAGAGTCTTCCACAGTAGATGGGAATTGTATTATTTACCAGATGTTGAACTACAACTCCCAGGGTTGCTTACCATAGGTAGTGTTGTTTAGGGCTGCTGGGAGTTGCAATCCTCTAACATCTGGAGAGCTTCACAATTCCCCCCCCCCCCCCCCCACATTATGAGGTTAAGAAGCTTAACTTGAAACAACAATAACTAGGTTTGCAGATCTTATGAGATACTGCAGTCTTGACAGCTGTTTGCACAATTATTTCACACAGGTCAACATGGTGATCATCTATTTCCTTTGCTTGGCGAGCGTCTTTCTGCCTTTGTTTTATTTCTGTTATTCTGGCTTGAGCAGGGAGACACTATGTCTCACCCAGTTATCTTTCAGCTTTTGTAGACTCAGTCTACTTCCTCAGATGCATGGATTTGAGGAAGTAGATCAAGGTCCAAAACACACTGCAGAAATAATCCAGTTTGAGACCACTTTAACTGCCTTGGCTCAGTGCTAGGGAATCCTGGGAATTGTAGTTTATTGTGGCACCAGACCTCTGACAGAGAAATCTAAATATCTCACAAAACTACAGCTCCTAGAATTCCCTAGTATTAAACCAGGGCCATTAAAGCCGTTTCAAACTGAATTATTTCTGCAGTGTTTTGGACCACTGTCTACAAAAGTTCATGCTATAACTTATTTCACACAGTTAGGTGCTGCAAGATCACTTGCATTCTGATATTCCAGACTAATATGGTCTCTAAATTATACCAGTTATCTTTGTTTTGGAGTACATTGCAGGTACACAAAGACCTGGAGGAGTCCACATATGCCTGAGTGAACTGCATTACAAACCTGCTGTAATAGTGAATTCTATGATTGTGTCCTGTTGAACCACTTTTCTAACCTGTTGCTCTCTGGATGTTTTTAACAACAATTGTGATCAGTATCAGCCATGACAGCCAGTGGGCAGAGGTGATGGGAATAGTATTGGAAACATCTGGAACAGGGGTAGGCAACTTTTCCCCTTTAAGGGCCGAGGGACTTCAGCTCCCAGAAGCCTCAGCCATGTTGGCCAATAGTCCCATGTTGGTCAATAGCTCCTGGGATTCTGGGAGCTGAAGTTCCTCGACCCTTAAAGGGGAAAGGTTGCCTACCCCTGATCTGGAAGAAACAGGTTGGAGAAAATTAGTTGGATAAAAAGGGCAGTAAGTTGAGCATGGGACTGGTGTTCTCTCACTGCAGGGGTCCATGTCTGTGATGTTCCTTTAGGGGTATATCTCTGGTGTTCTTACCTTGTGCCTCCAAACTTGTCGGAGAAAAGAAAGGAGAACCTCATGGAACAATGTCATCAGGCAATCATACAACTATACATATGGATAAACTTGAACAGGATGGACTCCTTAAAATGGGCCCTTTTCTACTGCATCCTCAGTCATTTTTCCAGTAGTCACTGGGTAGCAACCAAAGAAGCTCAAGGTGCAAGGAGAGGAAAGGAGAGGTGTTCTGGAGGGCTGTGGAACAGACAGACATATGAGAAACCAGCAGAATAAGATAAGGGTGGCTTAGTGCTTTCAAAAATCTATGTAATTATGTTTTTAAAACTGCACATTGCACTAAAAATGCAATACTGCAGTGGACTGTGTACTTGAGATTATTGCATGATTATCCTGGGATTTAAAAAAAATGTTACCTCATATTTGGTTATTTGATGAAATGAATAAAAATATCCCCAAATAGTTTAAACTATTACCGGAGCACCAGGGACATTGGGTCAGACTTGACAAATTAGGACCAGTGATTAAGCATATCGAGCTCTGGAATGACAGAATTAATCATACCTCCATTTCAAAATAAATAAGTTCAGTAGTATCTCTATCCTAAGTGCAACTCACAGGCTCCTTTAGCAGTGGAAAACAAACTAGGCAGGCTTGATACTAATAAGTTAATCTTAGATGCTGGATCAGAAGAGAAAATCAATAGAAATGAAAATGGGAATTTCCCCCACAAAAAGCCTACTTATGTCTGGTGTTGAAGCTCCCTCACTGAGAATACGTATTGGAGCAAAATGCTCACCTTAACATGCCTGCAACTTGATTGGTTTTGGTAAAGCATGGATGGGTATTTGGTGTTTTGGTTGAATTATGTGCCCGTGACTAGATGTCCAAGGAAACGATTGCCTAACTTGCCAAGACAGCAGCAAAACTGGCTGGAATCAATCAGTAAAAATACTGAGTTTGTGTTATTGAAATATAAACATAAAATATCAATACATTGGGTTTATTTTTATGCTTTGTATTAGCTGTTGTGGGTTCTGTGAATGGTGGATTCCTCTGATAACTATATTATTTTTGTTGCTATGTTGGCAATGCTGGACATCCAGAAACCACTAAATGTTTTTTGTTAACTGTCACAGACTTGGCAGCTATTTAAAAGTTAATTATAGTTTTGATTCAGTTCAAGAGAAACTGCCCACATCAATTCCCAGTTTCATGGATTAAGTGGCAGTTTGCTTTGCAGTTTATGATAAAGAATGGAGGAAAAATAAATTTGCTTTAACTTCTTCCTCAGTGTATCTCTCTCTCTTTCCATAGCGTGAGTGCATTTCAATCCACGTTGGTCAAGCTGGTGTGCAAATTGGCAATGCATGCTGGGAGCTGTACTGTTTGGAGCATGGCATTCAACCCAATGGGACAATGCCAAGTGACAAAACAATTGGTGGTGGTGATGACTCATTTAACACCTTCTTCAGTGAGACGGGTGCAGGAAAGCACGTTCCTCGGGCTGTGTTTGTGGATCTGGAACCAGCAGTGATAGGTAAATGGCCTGTATGATTAGAGTTCAAGAAGTGCTATATTGGTTTTCACATATCAGAACCAGTAAGGTCTGAACATCCATTTTCCCTTGTTGCTTTTTGAGTACTGCATAAATCAAATTGCATATTTTTAACTACAGTTGGACCTTTGTATCTGTGGGGGGTCCATTCTGGACCTCCTCCCTCCCCCGCCCACCCCACAGATATGAAAAAGCACAGGGCATCAAGTCTCATTGTCCCTAATGGTAGTGCGACATGCATGCAGCTGCTAGTGCAGTCACATGCACACACCACCATTTAGGACAGTATAGCTTACCATCCACAGATGCTGAAATACGTGGATGGCAAACCCACGAATGGCAAGGTCCCACTATGCAAGTTGGTCCAGAGCAAGGCACAGTTGGGACTTATATTCAAATAGATTCTTAATCTGCATTATTTTAATTTTAGAATCGCTTGAATAATTATCCTTGAGAAATCAGACAAATTAGTATTTGTCTACTGTCTACTCTTTACTACAGAGTTTTGCTGCAATTAAATTAACTGTTCTCAAGCATCTACAGTGCTTGGTTCTTGAACAGATTGCAAGAGTAGCACTCAACATTAAAGCAATATATATGTTTGCAGCTAGAAAAGTATTGTTAACTACACAATACATACACATAGTTATGTATATAATTATACATATATATACACATTTAGTTTATATCTTGCCTTTCTCCATGAACAACTCAAGTTGCAAACTGATGAAGTCAACAGTGTTTAAAACAAAATCAGATTAATATATAAAACAATATTTTGTTTTTTTAAAAGGCAGTTAATTTCATCCATAGCCTAAAAGCAACCTCACAAAAGGACTATTAAAACTATGAACCAAACAAAAATTTCTTTAAAATCATATTGGATATTAGAGGGGGGGAAATTAGAAATTCTGAAGCCATGCAAAAGTTTTCAACAGGGCCTTCACATTTTACTGGATATTATTTATGCCTTTAATATATACTTGCTTTTATTTTGTTTTGTTTTTACACGAGAAAAGAAAGTATCATGTTTGAAGGATTGCTATCTGTTCAGATTCTATGAAAACATATTTTCTTGTTTCTCTGCTCCACAGTAAACCATGGCTGCTACAGTGTTCAGTTGTGTTGTAGAATAACATACTTTCTGTTGCAGATGAGGTGCGGAATGGGACATATAAACAGCTCTTCCACCCTGAGCAGCTGATTTCTGGCAAAGAGGATGCTGCAAATAATTATGCAAGAGGCCATTACACTGTGGGCAAAGAAATAATAGACTTGGTATTGGAGCGTGTCAGGAAGCTGGTATGTTCTACTGCTTTTGTACTGTGAAACATAAAGGGGGATATTTGCACTATTTTTGCTAATTCTGAAGGTTCAATAGTCACCTCACATTTTGAGTTTGTTAAAATGTAAGTATTCTCAGGCTCATCTTTCTCCCCAAAATCAAGGTGTAAACTGAAGATGCAACGGCATTAATAACTGGCTATTGCTTCAGGCTTTGGAGAATGAGGTGGTTCTGATGTGACAAGCTTTGTCTGGTTAAATAATGGCTTGAACAAACATAACCTCCAGCCTGCTAGTGCCCACACTTCTGTTAGTATAGGGGGGCCCTGTAAGGGGACTGAAATAATGCCTTAAATTGGTGCCTGCCACTTCTGTGAGCTTAGTCTCCTCTCATTGTTTGGGATCAAGCTGAAGAGGGAATGAGAGGCTAATGGTGACAAAAGTAAGCAGAAGTCTGAATTCTTAGAATCATAATTGCTGTGACTTCAGTGTAATAAAACACCTTCCTTTTGAACAGTAAAAAAAAATTTGTGGGTTTTTTGAGCTATGTGGCAGTCTGTGTTCTGGAAGAGTTTATTCCTGAAGATGCCAGCCACAGATGCTGGTGAAATGTCAAGAATAAACTCTTCCAGAACACAGCCACATAGCCCCAAAAACCCACAAAAAACTAGATGCTGGCTGTGAAAGCCTTCGACTTCACAGTAAATTTTTACTTGGTTACTTTGAGAACTACTCACAGTTCTTACTATAAACCAAGGGTGGGCAACTTCAGCAGATCTGGGGTTGGATTTTCAGCCCCTGGAATTCCAGGAGCTGCACAGACTTGCAAAAAATGAAGGGGAAAAACACATGTTAGAAGTTCTATTCTGCTTTTGAAAAACAGGTATAGTAGACCCTTCATACCAGCAGGCTGCTGATCTGTGGATTTGACTATCCATCGACTGCCGCACCCCATAATATTCAGTGGTGGAGTGTGCACACTGACACATCTGCATACATGTTCCTATTGAATAATATGGGGAGCAACCATCTTTTTTTGGCCATCCATAGGTGGCCCAGTAGCAAACCGCATGAATGGAAAGGATCCTTTGTGTTTCTGTGATAAACTGTGACCTATGTAAAGGATGAATTTCAGTATCTGGAGACTTCTGGGGGCATTTCACTATTTAACATAAAGGATGGGCTGTGGGAGGATGAGGGCTCAAAGAATTATGCTGGGGTTGCACAAAGACCCAGAGCCACATTTTGCCCAATCTTCCTATGTACAGTCCTACTATCTGTGGGTTCCCTTTCTTATTTTGCTTAGATGCTTAGAAGTGAACCTCATTAAAAATCAGAATAATAGTGATTTGGACATCTGTGCAATGCCATGAGCAAAAGAGAAGATAGACCACTCCCCCCTCCCTAAACCTTAATGTTACCTGTCGCAGTCTGCTGTAATGTGCACATTCTTCTTTCAGGCAGACCAGTGTACTGGGTTGCAAGGATTCTTGATTTTCCACAGTTTTGGAGGAGGCACTGGTTCAGGCTTTACTTCTCTGCTGATGGAACGCCTCTCTGTCGATTATGGAAAGAAATCAAAATTAGAATTTGCCATATACCCAGCTCCACAAGTTTCAACTGCAGTTGTTGAGCCGTATAACTCCATCCTAACCACTCACACCACCCTTGAACATTCTGACTGTGCCTTCATGGTTGATAATGAAGCAATCTATGATATTTGTCGTAGGAACCTGGACATTGAACGCCCTACTTATACCAACCTCAACCGTCTGATTGGTCAGATTGTCTCCTCAATCACTGCCTCTCTCAGGTTTGATGGTGCCTTAAATGTGGATTTGACAGAGTTCCAGACAAACCTGGTGCCTTATCCCAGAATCCACTTTCCCCTGGTAACATATTCCCCTATTATATCAGCAGAGAAGGCTTATCATGAGCAGCTCTCTGTGTCTGAGATCACCAATGCTTGCTTTGAGCCCTCCAACCAGATGGTGAAATGTGATCCCCGCCATGGCAAGTACATGGCCTGTTGCATGTTATATCGTGGAGATGTTGTCCCCAAGGATGTTAATGCTGCTATTGCTGCTATCAAAACAAAGCGCACCATTCAGTTTGTTGACTGGTGTCCTACCGGTTTTAAGGTAAGTGATGCTGATTGAGTTGGAAAATGTCTTATCATTCACTGCTGTAGTTGTATTCAATCATTTATGAAGTAAGTGAAAAAAAAAACAAATTAGTCTACTGCTGTGGAAGGGGTGGGTGAAAGGGAGAGCACTTAGGTTCTAACATTTTTTGAGTTATCAATTGATAGAGATGTATGAAGGAGGGAAGATTATCTTTAGTCTATTAGAAGCTCTAATTAGTGCATGCAGAACTCTTCCAGTCATTCCTCCCACACTGGCTCCAAGATGAATCAAGCGTGCTACTTGACAAAAACAGCAAGAAAACACTGCAGTTTGAGTATAAATTGGTAAAATTTATCCCTATAATAGAAGCTCTGTTGGGAAAGCCTCAGTAAATAAGCATTGTTAGTCATTTACTGTACTTAATCAGTATAAGGAGCTCAGATTAAATTAATATAAAGTTCTATAATCCTAGTGATTATGCAAAACAATCCCAACATAGAATTTCCTGTCCTTTGCTCAGATGCATCTCCCTTCAGAATACAGAGTTCCTGTGTTGTAGGAAATCCATGTCATGTCCATGTTTCTGTTGCCTTGTAGGTGGGTATCAATTACCAGCCTCCAACAGTAGTTCCTGGTGGTGACTTGGCCAAAGTCCAACGTGCAGTCTGCATGCTCAGCAATACTACAGCCATTGCAGAAGCCTGGGCCCGTCTGGATCACAAGTTTGACTTGATGTATGCCAAGCGTGCTTTTGTCCATTGGTATGTGGGAGAAGGAATGGAGGAGGGAGAATTTTCTGAGGCCCGGGAGGATCTGGCTGCACTTGAGAAAGATTATGAAGAAGTGGGCACAGACTCCCTGGATGGTGAAGATGAAGGCGAGGAGTATTAAACTTCACAAAGCTCTGTTGTGTATCTGTGACCATTTACTGCATTGCTTGTAATAAAAAGTAAATGGGAACACATCTCAAATGTAAACTGTACCCTTATAACCAACATAATTTTCCAATTGATGATGATGCAAGCACTAAAACATCTGGTTGGATATAAATAAAATATTGTGTATTAGTTAACTGACACGGAGTCTCTTGTCTTGTTACTATGATCAACAAAGCATTCTAAAGTAATCAGCTTTTATGAGGAGATTCTTAAAAATCTGTTGTTATCATGGCTTAGAGATGCCAACTTTGTTCAACCTGAAACTGGCCATTAAAAGCATCAAGTACCATGGGAGTTTGCACATGAAGATTAGGTGACACTTTTGGTCTTCATAAAGGAGAGGGTCATCTTGTATTCTAGTGTAGAAAAAGGATTTTAGATAGCTGTCATGTCTCACTTGTGTATAACAACCTTGCTGATATCTTAGTTCCCTCTTCGCATGACTAAAGAGTGTGTTTTTTTAGTCCCCACCTTTCTGCCTTCTGTGGTGGTCGGGAATAACAAATATAATCAGCAAAGAAAAGGGGAAAGCAGGTAATCCTGCATCAATTACACCCTTGCATATTAAAATATATATAGAGACAGTTGGCCACCAAATGTTTTTGTTTACTTCTGTAAGGTTTTCTTTAACAGTTTCGTTTTATATATGTATGTTGGAACTGCTTTTTTTGTGGTTCAGGAACCTATCCCCATTTCTATGTTTTGCCTCCAGTACGAAATTTTCTGTTAAAGCATCAATGCCCAGGAATATATCTACCTAGTTAATTGAGATATACCTTGTAATATCTAAGGATGTACTTCTTAGGGCCTAAGCAGACTGCCAGAAATAGTGCACATTAAATTGAGGCACTGCCCTGGCTCAGTGCTAGGGAATCATGGGAACTGTAATTTATTGTGGCACCAGAGCTCTCACAGAGAAGGCTCAATGTCCCAGAAAAAAATACAGTTCCCATGATTCCCTAGCACTGAGCCAGGGCAGTGCCTCAATTTAATGTGCACTATTTTTGGCAGTCTGCTTTTAGTTTTAGTGGCTTTTGAAATTAGAAGTTGTCTGAATTCTATTACCATGAGTCTTGATAAAATATAACCCAGCAATAGTCAAACAAACTGACCAATATTTTTTTTTATTTAATTCATTTACATCCTGCTTTTCTCCCAATAATGGAACTCTTGTGTGATTAACATTTAAAAACAGTGCAGATTAAACTATAAAAATCATTAATAAAATTATAAGAATTATTTAAAAATGATTAAGCTATTTATAAAATTAAAACATTAAAATTTATTAAAAGACCATATGCAAGCCTTTGAAACAGTCAGTTTTTTAAAAGCCTGATGGCATAAACTTTTAGCCAGAAGAAGAGCAAGGATGGGGCTATCCTGATTTTCCTAGGAAGGGAGTTTGAAAGTCTGGGAGAAGCCACTGAGAAGCCTGGGAAGGTGGGTCAGAGAAAGGACTCTAGATGACAAAACTTTAGGGCAGGGGTAGACAACCTAAGGCCCGGGGGCTGGATGCGGCCCCCTGAGGCATTTGGACCGGCCCTAGGCCAGTCCGGCCGCCGCCACTGCCACCATGATGATATTGATTATTGTTGTTATTACTTGTTCTTGGGATTTTCTTGACAAAATCTCCACGGGTTTTGCCATGGTTTTTCTGGGGCTGAGAGAGTGTGCATGCATTTTTTTATTATTATAATTTTAATTTTATTTATTTATTTATGGTGCTTTGGCCCCCCAATTGTCTGAGGGATAGCAACCCGGCCCCCAGCTCAAAAAGGTTGCCTACCCCTGCTTTAGGGGGTCATAAAGGGAAATATGGTCCTTCAAGTAACATGGACCCAAGATACATAGGGCTTTATAGATCAAACCAGCACTTTGAATTGTGCACAGAAATGGACAAGGAGCCAATGGGACTGTTGCTAGAAGGCAGTTAAATGTTCTTTGGGCCAACTGATGTTTCTGTGCACTTTTCAATGGCTGTCCCATGTAGAACACATCACAGTAATCCAAATGGGATGTAACCAAAGCATGTATCACCATGGCCAGATCCAATTCTTTAGGAATGGGTGCAGTTGCTGTATATGCTTTAGCTGTACAAAAGCACTCCAGGTCATGGCTGAAACCTGGGTCTCCAGGCTCAGAGCTGAATTCAGGTGTACCTCCAACTTGTGAACCTGCATTTTCAGGGGGAATAGAACCCCATCTAACAGACTGGGCCCTTATTCCCAGATCTTTCTTTCAACTGCTGAAGCAGTTCTGTCTTGATTGAATTAAACTTCAGTTTGTTCACCCTTATCCAGCACAGGAATAGCTTCCTTGGAATCAGGTGGAATGGAGTAATAGAGCTGGGTATCATCAGCATATTGGTGCTTGGATTCATTCAATAATGTTTAACAAGATTATATTCTTTCTAACTGCGGTGTGCAAATTGGATCCTCCAGATATTGTTGGACTTCAATTCCTAGTATCTC